>VXAY01007091.1:774710-1116651 GCA_013399855.1 Oxyruncus cristatus | reverse complement strand
CTCGCACGGAACCGCTCTCCTTCCCGCGGTCCTGCTGGGGCAGTGCCCGGGTGCGGACACGCCGCCGCCGCCGCTCGGGCAGCCCCGGCACCCCCGGCCTCGGTGGCGGCTCCCGCTGCCGGAGCGGC
The DNA here is from genome assembly GCA_013399855.1 of Oxyruncus cristatus. Classification (NCBI taxonomy): domain Eukaryota; kingdom Metazoa; phylum Chordata; class Aves; order Passeriformes; family Cotingidae; genus Oxyruncus; species Oxyruncus cristatus. The sequence continues at coordinate 1,116,523 of VXAY01007091.1, read as the reverse complement.
CACCTCGGCACCCCCGGCAGCCCCCGGCAGCCTCTCACCTCCCCGCACCGCGCTCCCGCAGCCCCCGAGTGACGCTCAGCCCGACGCGCTGGTTCATCCGCACACATTTCCAATCTCATGGCTCATAAACTATTAGCGAAGGGATTTCATTATTCACCTTCCATATTTTACAAAGGAGAAAAAAAAAAAACCAACAAAAAACAACCGCACGGTCCTGGTAACAGTAAGACCGGGCCGGGGGTAGATCCCAGCGCCTGCCCGGGCTCTGGGATCGGCTCAGGGCTGGCGGCCGCGGGGGCTCCTCCGGTTCCTCCGCTCGGCGCTTGGCTCCAGCCGAGGCTGCTTGTCCCGGAGGGACTGCGGAGGTCAACCTCGGCCGGGTGCAAGGCAAAGCAAAGCAAAGCCAAGCCAAGCCGTGAACTACGTTTTACCGTCCGCAGAGAAAATATTCCGGAGGAAAGAATAAAATCTTAGGGATGAAAGGGCATAGGGGGTAGTCTGCATATTTTCCTTATTCTTTTTCTTCCTTTTACATTTTTTTTTTTAATTTCTGCAATAAATAACATTAGGAGTTATTTAGCTGTCCATTAGAATCTGACAGATCCCCCTCTGGGGTGTGGAGCACAAGGTCCCCGGTGCGATGCCGCGGGGGGACACGTTACCGCGGACCGAGGGCCGGAGCCCGGGGAGGGTGCGGCGGAGCGCGGAGGGGACCGACCGGGCGGGAGGTTCAGCGGCAGAGACCCAAGGCCTGCGGAGGGCCGGTGTCAGGCTGAGCTGCAGGCAGGGCAGGCAGAGCGGGCGGGCAGGCAGGGGCAGACGCGCGCCTCAGCTGTGCGCCTATAGAAACATGGGACCCGATCCAGGGAAAGTTATTGACAGCCTCGATGAGAGAAACAGAAATGTTAATAGAGCTAACTTTGTTCCTTTATTTTTTCCCTTCCTTTTATTATTTTTTTTTCATCCTTTAGGAAATGGACTGCAAAAAAGTTTAGACCATGAGGTAATTATAAAAACCAATATAGCGATTTTGAAAGAGAGACTCACTTCGCAATTTTGCACCGAGAAGCAAAATATTCTGGCGAAGTCTGGGGTCATCACCGACAATGGAGCAATGTTCCCTCCCTGTTTAATATACATGGTGTGGGAAATGGACGGAAAATACAGCTAGTACCTGTAGTGCCAAAGGAAAAAAAAAATCAAATTACTACATCATATTTTGGGGCTATTTTGCAGGACATTCTTCAAAAATAGACCCATATTTAATTATATCTCTAATGATTTTCTCTGTGAGACTGCTAGTTAATAGTAAGGAGGAAATGGGTTTTCTACCGAGTTTTTGCATTTTGATATCTTAAAAAAACCCTAAAAATTCTTATGTGTTAATAGCGCACCTGGGACTGCAAGCGACCGAACTGGGCCAACTTTTAATTAACATGCTGACCTGCCGAAGAAGCAAAACTCCCTTAAAAAAGAAAAAAAAAAAATCACCAAAAATTTATACCTATACATACACTGCCGTATCGGCATGACCCTGGAAACCCCAGGGCTCTCCTCCCCCTTTTTTGGGGGGAAGGATGTGATCTTTGAAAGGGGCGAGGAGATGCGCAGGCTGAGCACCCGCCCGCCTTCCATCCCAGGGGCCGCCGCCGCCCGCGCAGCCCCTGCTCAAGCTGCGCGGGCGGAGGCGGCGCCGGGAGGGAGAAGGCGGGCGAAGAGTGGGGGAATGTGACCGGTGTCCCCGAGCAGCGTGTGCGAGGAAAAGGCCGTGGCAGAAAGGGGGAAGATCTGGGCTCTTTGGGAGGTGTGGTACAAACACCAGTGCGGGGTGACTACAAGCTCACGCGTGGGTGCTACGAGCTCCACAGCCTGTTCGGCGGCTCCCCCACGCGAAGCACAAAGAGAGGTCAGCAGCCTGAAAGATGAACTTCTCTCTCAATGCTTTTGCCTCGTCAGTGCTTATTTTCCTTCCCCATTAAATAATTTTATCTTTAAAATGAATTTGATTTTTTTTATTCCCATACACAGGCTAGATGCCTAACTTGCCCCCCCTGCCCACCCCAAACTGGCACTGGAGTACGTCACTGTGGAGTTACACTTTAACTTCTCTGCAGGTAATAATTAAAGTGCTTCTTTCTAAATCTCTTTCCCCCACAGAAACACCGAGGCTCTCTTTCGCAATAGATTATATTGATCACACACAGGGGCACAACTCTCCTCGGAGCCACCGTCTGTGAGCTGCTCTCAATTCGGTGTGCTCTGCACAACTTCTCCCAGATCCTCTTCTAATTTTTTCTCAAGCTGAAAGGTTTCTTTAGGGGTGTACTTATATAAGCACTTCCAAATCCCCCCAAGAGAAAGCTCCACATGCAAAAGGGGACTGACAGTCATTCAGGTGTACACCAGCAGGCTTTGGCCATACATTTGAATTTTGTACCAAAGTCGCATTGTGGGTGAGTTTAAAAATAAGAGATATAGAGGGAACAAAGTCATCTGACATTAGTAAGGGAATATCTCTGTCGAGTCGGAAGAACTCCAACTTCTAGTGGTGACACTTTCCAAAGAAAACCTACAACCTCATCCTAACAGCCATACTGAAAGTTTTAGGGGCTCTGAGTTCCTTTAGATCGTAAATTAATCTGCCAGAGAAGTGTGGCACACACCTGATATCAAGGAAGGGTCAAGAGCTGGCCAGTTCCAGCTGGTCCTGCATTTGATTTACTTCAGGCTGTTAAGATGTATGCTGTAGTGTTTTGATAAGAAAAAGGGAGTCAGCAGTTTGATTTGGCAATTCTTTCTTTTCTTTCCTTTTTTTTTTTTTTAAATTTTTTTTTCTTTTTTTTTTTTCTCCTCTGAAGAGCCGCAGTTTAAGCTAAGGAATTTGTTGTTGCTGTTGGGGTGGTTTTTAGCAGAAGTTCTCGATTTGCTTGGGGTTATCTCATCAATTACTGTTAACACTTAACAATGTTTTTTACTTTCCCAAGTCAGCCAGACAGTGGCATGAACTTTTACACAGCTTGTCTACCTCAGGCCTCCAGCACCTCTGGACTGTGCCTTTCCTGGGATTCACCCCGGCCAGAGAACTTGGAGCAACAGCAAAGGGAGTGGCCATCACCCAGCAGGTCACCTCAGTAACTTACTCTGTCTCAGTGGAGCCCTACTAAAGCTTTCCCCTCACGCCTCTCTTTTCCGCAAGGCATTGCCCATGAGTTTCATCAGGTGCCTCAGAAATATTTGAATCTAATTTTATTATGCTGCACTGATTCACAAGCTGAATGTGAGAGGCTGGTTGTTCTTGGCTGAATTAAACTATTATTTGAAGATAACTCCTGCACCCGCTGTGCCCACTTTTATAGCCCTCCCCCCCCAACTTTCGATCACAAAGAGTTAAATCACAGTAATTACACGAGGGATGTTGTCTCTGACATGCGTGTCTGTGCGGTGCAAAGAATACTTGCAATACTCCAGACCGGAGGAGCACTGCACAAATAACACCCCTCAGAGGTGGCAGCAATGGGTGCATAAATGGGGAACTAAGGAGCAGATCAGGATTTTTTTTATTCTATCCCTGTTTTTTTTTCCCTTTCCTCTTGTTTTAGTTTCTCTGCCTCTAAAATAGGGAAGTAAGAGTCACTGACCCTATTGCCTTTCCTTGAGGCAATTGGTGTTTGAGAAAAATCAGAAATCCTCAGAGGACGTAATCTGTGATAATATATATTCTAAGGTGGATGTGCTGCCATTCCCTGTATTGGGGTTGGCAAACATTTCTCAGCAGAGATCGTATTTTCTGTTGCATGTAGCTTTAGAAAAAACATCACCACTTAGGCTGAAAACTGATATGCTGACTGTCTGTACCGGGCAGATTATTTTGAAAATACCTGCCAAAACAATTTGTCCATTTCCAAGAACAAGGTTATGGAAAAATAAACAGTTTTGCTCGCACTAAAATGGAAACTTTTTTTCCTTTGAAATGCTCTGCTGCCCTCAGGCTTTGAAGCACAGTCTCAAAATGTGACCTTTTTTATTCAAAATATGCTTTTCCCTCTCTGTCTGAAAATGCATCCAAATGTGGTTAACTTATAAGTATCAGAAATTGTATTATGAACAGACACCCAGTAATGATTTCTTTTATTTTCATAGGGGAAAATGAATTGCTACAGATTGTCCCTTTCTGCAAACAGAAGCTTTAGGGTACAGTGGTGAGGCTAGATTTCCACTTTAATCCCCACCTCCAAATTTTCCCCATGAGCCTGAGCTTTGGCACAGAATCTGAGAGGTAGGAATCCTAACTCTTCTAAGCTCCAAATGATTTGAAGGTTGTGTCAAGAAGAAACGTCTCTGCATGAACACAACCCAGAGAAAAAAACCCATCCAGCCTGTGACAGAGCAGGCAACAGAAGCAGCCAAGCAGTCCAGAGAGAAAAACTGGGACTAGTGTTTGGAGGCAGGAGCCTGGGACTGATTAGGTAAGGAGGCACAGTTGTGCAGAGAGCAACTGCTTGGTTGAGGAACCTGGAGGGGAGATGGGAAGGCAAGGCTAGCAAAACAGACTAATGCTGTCAGCCAAGAGCAGGATGCTTAATTGCAGGATGTCCAGAGTAGCTGGGCTGAATTTAATTTGAAACATGGTAGAAATTCTGAAAGTCAAAATGTTTTTCCCCCCATTATTTTTAGTTGATGCAGTGCAGCTGCATAATTAATACTTTTTACTTGGAACAGAGTCTGCTTTCTAATGCTAAAAAAGAACTAAATGATCTTCAAGAGAAGTATTTCCGAGCTGATTCAAAACATATTTTGATTTTTTTGGTCTGTGTGTCACCACTGAACTAAGGAAATGTGTTACATATTCAACACTAGCCGCAACATCAGGGATGTTGAGGAAATTACTAACCTGAGGGTTTCAGAGCACCTTGATTCAGCCTCCATACGTTATGATACCTGACCGCACAGATTATATTCTACAAATTTCCTGAAGCAGAAACTAAACCCTGCAAGGTACCCTTCCTCTGAGAACAGATCAGTACTTTATAGATTTTATTTACTAGATTCCTGTCTGATTTGTCGCAGAACTGGGTACAGCTCATATACAAGGTAGAGAATTACAAGGGGAGAAAGCAGAGCTTTGTGGCAAAGCGGTAGCTGAATTTTACCTGCTGAGTTTGCTTCTGTTCCTCTGTCACTTCAAAGTTTCTGCAATGTGGGGAAAGTTGCCTCAAGAGGTAATGATTAACTGAGATTTTCATATGAGGAGGGCCCATCTTGAAATTTTGGAGTCTGGTGGGCTGAAGTGAATCACTCACTACCTCGGATAAAATCTGTGGCACCCTGCATTGACTATGCCAAGTGATGCTGAATGCCAAGCAGGATGAAAAATCAAGTGGACAGTATCTGTAATTGGATAACCAAAATTAGCAGGCATTTTTTACTTTAATCCATTTGTTTGGAATACAGATTTATTAAAAAGCATAGGATGATCTTATCCCTTTGATTTCAGGCTGTAAAAGATAAGCACCCGGATGCTGTAGCCTGGTGGGGAGAAGAATAGGAGAAGCACAAGAGCGCTGGGTTCAGATTAGGATTTGTGTGCCCCAGATGTGGCCTCAAACGTAGGTAGGTTTAAGATTGTAAACCAGCTCCTGAAGAAAGTTTTGCCAATGCCCTACTCTGCATGCCAAAGGGGTGCTTGGGAACAAGATCAAGCAGAAAAGCCCCACTGCCCTGTCAGATTGCATTCATATACCATTGCACAAGAGCAGATGAAACAAAGGCTTTGTAAAGTTATTCATGAAAAGGTGGAAGGAGAGGGAGAAAAAAAGAGCGGATCAAGCTCAGAGTACCAGAGAACATGGAAATAAGGTGACGACCCAGAAGAGACCAAAGTGGTCTTTTCACCCTACTGGTGAAAGCACTTGCATCTGCCACACTTTGTACCAAGTATATGCCATAGTGCCTTGCCTTTTGGTTACTGCACAGTCTCTTTCCCTTTGTTTTTTTTGACATTTTTTTCTATTACATAGTGTGATTTTGAGGAAAACATTTTTTTTTCCTGGAAAATTCTTCATCATCTGCTTGTACATGATGGTGTAATTAAAGACTGTATGATAAAGCATGTGCACAAGGGATTGGTACTGAGCAGTGCGATTAGCTTTCATTTTCTCACTTCCTACTGCTTCCTACTGGCTTTAAATGTTTATAGAGTCTGTACTACTCTTTTAATTCGTGTGTGTGTGTGTAAAATATTATATGGCTACACAAGGTTTATCCTCAGCTTAATTTACTACTGTTCTTTTTAATTTCCATTAAAACATGTTTTTGCCTTGGTTATTTGATTTTTCATTCCTGATCAAATTTCTTTCCTTGATTTTCCATTTCATTCAGTCCGACTGCAAATTCAGAGGTATTAGTAATATCTCACTTATTTCAACAAATTTTTTTTTTTTTTTTTTTAGGGAGTTGAGCACTTAAGACAGGTAGCAGATTGATACCTTTTAGACAGTATTTCAGCTCATCTGCTGATCAGGTATGACGCAACTAACACCACTGTCCTACCAAAGTTAAGCCGTTTAGCAAAAGGGTGATCAAACAGGAGAATCCAAACACTCTCTGACTTTATTTTTTTTTCCTCAATAAGCACAGAAGCACACTGCTTTTTTACTTGGCAGCACTGGCACCTATTCATTGGGAACTGGACTAAAATCTTCAAATTATTTCAGGTGGATGCATGTAACATTAACAACCCAGATTTCCCTATATGATGCTGGATTTAAACAAATAACAGGAAAAAACCCCCTACTCTTAAACTTTTGAAGTTCTGTTTTCTGTGTTACAACACAGAAGAGGTCCAGAATCTCTTCCTTTTATTCAGAGACAGGAAGTGCCCTCACCAGGCACATGGTCCTGACCTCAGATGGAGGATCCTTGGCCTGGAATCAAGCAGTCATTGCACTCACTGAAACAGCCAAATTAACTGTCTGCTTAGCCATGGATTAAAATTCATTCACTGATCCAAGGCAGTAAGCGAGACAATAATTTGCTATTCCTCCTTTTTTTCACATTCAGAATAGACCTGCAGTTCAACCCAGAAATAGCCATGGTGGCATTGTAAAATTATACCTCCAATAACTTGAACAAATGGGATAAATTAATGAAGTTGTAAAAAGAGAAAACTTATCCTGTTTTTAGTAACACAGAGACTGTAAGAGATAAGATACAAAGACAGCCTCAGAGTCCTGAAGTGATCAGCAGTCATCATTATTTGGAGTAGTAACTTGTAACAAATAAAGTGCCATTTCCTCTGAGCCAAAGACCTCTTCAGCATCACCTTTACCACCACAGCCTAACTCTCTGCTTTTCTAACAAACCACAGGCTTGGTTGAAACCTTAGAGAGTAAATTGCTTAATGCTTTCTAGAGACCTCAAATATGTGAAGTACCCAGTGCATAAAAGAGAGAGCTTGTTTAGAAACTGAACATAACAAAACTGACCTGCTGGAGAAAAGAGCCTCTGCCTTCAGTTCACAGTAGGTACTGTTCTTGGATTTGTTAACAAAGCAACTTATGCTTCCAGGCTCACCACTTTTATACAAATATACAAGAGAGAAAAACTAATATAATCCTAACTATACAATGTAAAGGTGGCCATCTGGCTGCTTATAAAATGAATTTGACCCGAAAAACAGGAAATGTTTTTGTATCAGAGACAAAATTTTAGGTGTGACATCCACATCTCTCTTAGTATCATTGATAAAACCAAAACAAACAATTTCAAGATGTAGTACAAAAGTCATGTTGACGGAAAAGAGTACATTTGCTCCGGTATGTATATGCCCTACATTATCAGCCTCGTTGCAGAGCTAGATTCCACTAACAATGGCTAATAATAATAGAATAGAACAGGAAAAAAAAAGCTTTTTTCAGGGCATCTGACCAAGTCAAAGAGTAGTATTCATGTCAAGTATTCATGTCAAGAAAGCTTTGCTATTGCTTGTGATGATAATCCTATATCATCCCACCCGTGAGGTGGCAGTAATTCAATCATGAATGAATATATCCTTATATAAAAGTATGTACTTACTTTGAAGTACAGCAATCTGACTGTATCTCTATGTTATGCGATAGGCCTCCAAAACAACAGTAGGGGTGGTCACAATAAATCATTTGAGCATGAGGTTAGCACAAGTTGCAATAGCACTGCAATATTTTATAGACACAAGGGCTTATTCATAAATTCACTGATGAGGTAACTGACTTGGACACCCCTAGCATGCATTTTCAGAGAGGAGTAAAATGGAAGTTTATTCTAATTTTCTTAGTATGAGGTTGACTCTTCCTACTTGCAGTGGCTGGTCCATCTTTGTCACGCTCATTTAAAAACTCCCCACTCACTCATGCATATCACCAAGAGATAGGAAGGGAATGGCAGAGTTGTCTGGGAAAGATGAGGAAGATACTCTGGGCCTGCTGCATGGTCTCACTCCTGGGGAAGGTATGCAAAGACAAAAACAGAAGTCAGGCATCCAGTCTAACTGCGCACAGGCAGAGCCAGCCTCTGTAAAGGCAGATGAGTGCTGGGCTCTCACCAAATTCAATTTGTCGAGAAAAGGTGTGGTGTTTAAACTACTTTGACAAGGTGGTTTCCCTTTTTTTTTTTTTTTTTCCCCCAGGGTTACTCCACCATTATGAGAATGAAGAGCATTTAATTGTGACACTTAGCAGAGAAGGGCTAAGTGCTTGAGAACTGGTAGCTATAACCTGTGACTCTTATTAAAAGTTTGCAGATTAGTTTGGCTCTCCCTTCAAAAACCAGAATAGCTTTTAAACTAAGTATCCATAATAAAATGTATCGACAATAACAGAAGTGAAAATTCTCTATATTTGAACTCTCACTATGTAATGGAAACTCCTGTAAAAGCAGACATTGCACACTTTTATTGCAAAAGGCATACTAATGTTTTGTCCTACATAGAATATGTGTGTCAGGACAACATTGTGTAGAAAGCCCAGTTAGCCACCATCTTCTGCCTAGACAAAATGAGTGATGATAATGAAGAAGGTAAAGGGTGGAGAAATACATTCAAGGGGCTGATGCTGAAGATCAAACGCACTGATAAGTAAAGGGTGCTAAGACGAATAAAAATAGAAATCAATTCCTAGTCATCATACAAATCCTCAGCATGACCGTATTTTAATGATTTTTTTAAAGTCATCTTCACCTGAAAAATATGTATTTTTTTGGTAACTACACATTTTTTTCAATTCACCTTCCTAATGAATCAACACGCCTTGGGTGTGTGATTTGCTTTGCAGGTGAGCTTTTCCTAAATACGGAGAATCATACAGCTAATGCCAGAGTATTAATTTGAAAAGCTGCGGAAGAGCATTACAAATAAATGAAATCTAAAATGAATTAAACTATGGTTCTATTTAGTGGAAGAATAAAGATCTAAAGTATACATATTTAATTAGAGTCATAAATGTACCAACATTGTGAAATGAACTAATATTTTTAAGCATGTGACTGAATCAAGTAAAGGACTTGAACAGAACATATTATCAGCAATGCTGTATTCACAGTCTGTTTGAAGATAAGCAGATGAGTAAGTTTAAACTCAGAAAAACAGACTTTTAGCCTAATAAATTTGCCTCCCACAGTATCTTTTTTTACTGTTTGACAATGCAGTATTGTGGTGGAAGAGTTACATCTATTAATCTGAAATGCAATGGATCCTCTCTTCAAGAATAAGTTTTCTTCCATGCATATTTATATCCTCCCTACCCTTGATTTAGAAACTTTCATTCATCTTGAAACAGATGGATATCAAATCCAGCTCTTTGTTCAGATTAGAATGTATTCGGAATTGCTCAGATGTATCAGTGCCACAGATAAAAGAGATTCAGACCTTTCCTACTGCACTGGGCTCATCCTGCAGAGATGTTATGACCTGTAAGATCCACAGGTGATCAGGCTGCTGGGGCTGACTTCCCTAAGCTCTGCTGTTCAACTACAGAGATGTCTTCTGTAGGCAACTTGGGGCAACATTCTTATCTCAGATGTCCCAGCTTGTCTTTTGGGGCAATCCCTTTACTCACAGCTGCTTCACCCTCACATGTACTGCTGAGGCACTGACTGTACCATCTATTTAAAGGGGAATTTTTTTAAATAGGAAGTCCTCAATTGCTGGACAAGCATCCTCTAGCATTTTCAAGCTTCAGACATCACCAGGCAAAACAAACCAAAGCTGATTCTGTCAGTGTTCTTTCACAAGACATCAGAATGTGAAAACTTTTCTTGTTGACCACGAGGTACCACATTGGGATTGTACCAATGGTCCACCTGCACCAGTCTGCCACTTCCTCACTAGCCAAAGTCAGACACAACCAGGAAAAATGCTGGAACTACACCATAATCAAGTGGAAATGACCTCCTGGTGGACTTACTCTAGTTTCTAAGAGTCAAACAGTAACTCTTGTTTCAGTCAGGAAAAAAGGTGATTGACTCTCACTTACTGTTGGATCAGAAGTGATATATTATTATGAAGGTACTCAGCAAAGAGTGTTTATAGTGTCAACATTTCTAAGAAGCCAAAACTTTCAAGGCTATGTGAGCACAATGGCACATTTCTCTTCTATTCATTTGTTCTTCCTCATGAAAAAACAGTTTTCTATAACAGCAATCAAGAACAAGGTGAATTTTACATTCACCTAAACCAGACACATTTGGGAAGAATAAATTAGGGAACTGTGTTAGCTTTAACTCAAAAGATTTTGCTTCAGAAGGTCTTATCATTTTATTCCTGCAAAGGAATTAAGAAGATTAGCAGGTAGGAAAAGTATCTGTGGAAATGCTAGTCACTGTAACTGTTTGATGAACATGATACTTATGGAATAGATAAGGAGCTTTCTGATCTGCCACTTAAAAGATTTACAACTTGCAAACAGTTTGGGGAGTACCATTGATTTAACTGGATCTTGAATGTTGACACAACAAACCAGTGCCAAAAACACTAAAAGTTCTGCTTGTGGGTAGCCCAGTCATTTGACTCTGCTTACTTTGCGCCCCCAGTTAATTTTTAACACTGGGGACAAGCCAGTGACCCTGTGTTCTTGCTCAGGAATGTTTGACCATTCACCAGCGATCAGTTTGTACTGAATGCCCACTACACTGGAATATTTTGGTGTTTAAAGATGCACCCAGTTCAAACTTTTCTGTATTACTATTGACTTTTCATCAGACATCGAGCTCTGTGGAATATTGTTGCTTTGGAATCAAGGATGCACTGAGCTGTTAGAAAGTTTGTAAAAGCTAAAGATCCCTGAATGAGGAATTGAATAGATTTTTATTATAATTTCTTATTAAGTTTAAGAAACTGCTTTAATGAAATAAACATGGAACACTTTGAATGCTGTAAAATTATGACTTTAGTTTGAAATAACAACAGAAATATTTAAGAATAAGTAAATCAGGACATTGTAGAGTATGATTAAGACCAGTGCAATTAGTAATAAAACTGAAAAAAAGAGACATACTTATTCCAAGTTTAATTTATTTGTGCTATCAAGTTTTAATTTAAACAAATCCTATTCACTGTATATTTACCAATTTATCATATAAGAACCATAAAGTGGAATTATATTGGGTGATTTATTTCGTGGCTGTGTCTCTCTGCTTCTGTGTTCATGTCTAAATCATGAAGAGAAAATGAGAGTACTAGCAAACTCCAAATACTTTATTTAAAACAAAATGTGTAATTGTTCAGAAATGGGCTATTGACTTTCACTGGGTTAAACAGCTCATGTACTGATTAGGCTTGAAGCTATAATTGTTCTTGTCACCCAAACTTTGCTCAGTCAATATCTTTTTATCATATACATTTTTAATCACATATTAATAAACAAGAAGCTGTGCTTTATTGATGGCTGGATTAGTTTATTGACCAACTCAACAACTCTCTATATGGTTTCTGAACACAGAAACAAGGTCAATGTGTAAAGATGAGGAATAGTACATTCACCATCTTTAATATACTTCAATCTGTAGTGTACTCCCTTTCTGACAAGCGCTGCAATCCATATAATTTCTCCAATTATTTTATAAATTATTTCATATTTGAAACAATCTCACTGTTCAAGTATGTTTTGACTTCAGTTTCAGGAACTTTAGACTTCTATGAGCTTCTCTAATGTAACATTATTTGGTCACCTTGACACCAAGCTGTGTTATTTTTTAAACCTTCCAGAACTCAAAGTTTCAGATACTTGTAGATTCTTACCAAGTATTCTTAATTACTTCTATTGTTGGAAAATTTTCAGATTCTCTTAATTGATAACTTTCTTCATCCTTCTAATCAGTTCTTCTAAGATTTTTCTCTGTAAATTGTTACCGTGAATATTCTCCTTGAGTAATTCAGTAATTTCATCATTGAAATGTTGATCTCTAAAATGACTGTATGAAATTAACAATTAGAACAATAATAGAACATGGCACTACCTGTATGTATCCTTTCCTGTCAGACAAAACCTGTGCACAGGAAGTACCATTCCACATTGACTCTTTTTTTTTCCCCCCCTTCTTTTTAATTATTGTTTTTATTTTTTGAAGGAATAGAAAGTGGAATAGAAATAGACCTTTTCCGTGGGATGTCCATTTTTACAAAACACTGTTTTGCAATAGAAAACTAATAAACGGCAAATATGTTGATGACTGTGCCTATCAGGCACACATATGATCATCTAAAACCAAAAGTCATGTGGGAAAACATGTGCCAGTATGTGCAGAGGTGGACATCAGCCAGAGAAAAAGATGAAGCGTGTTTCCAACCTGAAGTCTGCAGTCTCTAAACTCCTCAAAATGCTTTTCTCCTTAAGGTATGAGCTTAACTTAGGCCAAGTGGTCAATCAATGCAGCATCACATATCAGTAGCTCTGATTTTACCAATGCCACATGCCGGAATTGTTTAGGTGATGAGTTGTATGGAAAAAACCCCCATCTGGCTCAACTGTCTCCAAAACAATATGCAGAGGAACTATTATTTTTGTTTTCTCCCCAGGCATTTGTTCAGATGCCTCTCAAATAAGTTCAATTCCCTGTTGTGGATTACAGCCAACAGTAAACAGAGGCTGTCTGAAGAGGTCTCTGTGTTTCTTTTTCCCAATCCAAGAACTGTTTTGTCTTTGAGTCCCAAAATACAGTGTTATTGGCTTTGGGTTTTTTGCAAACAGATGAATTCATTTATTATCTGACTACATTTCCTCCTTCTGTAGGTTCTTTTATGCTACTGGTTGTATTTACACTCTCTTTTAGGAAGAGGGAAAATATCTCCATGCTATCCAGTAGTGTTTTACTGAGCCTTTGACTCTGGAGTTTAAAAGATGTATCAATTTTATTCTTTTTTTTTGTCAATGCTATTCTATAATCCTCAGGCTGCTGGTCAAGGAAAACCCTTAAGACTCATACATACTGAAGTATAAAAATCTAGTGTGATGATGAAGAGAAAGCTGCTAGTGTAGAGTGTTATTAAACACCAACCAGTGGCCCCCAGGCACTTCAGCTTTACATGGGGAAGTTTTAAACAGGGAAGTTTGAGAAAGCAAGTGTAGAAGAGAGGATCCTTCACTCTGCTGATACCTCAAAACACCATGAAAGGGGAACTGAGACAACAGCACAGGGTCAGGCTGAACTGCAGACTACCGCAAGGTCTTCTCAGGAAACAAAAGGTGTTACAAAAACGCATCCAAACCAAGTGCAGACTAAAATCCTGCGGATGACTAACATACTGGCAAAACCATTCATATTCACATGAGTATTATCCCTGTAAAAGCACTGAGTGCAACGAGATGTTGTGTAGAAGTTCTGGTCATGCAAGGTAAAGTTTCCCAGAGGCACCCTTTAATTGGTCTCATTTTCTCTGCCAAACATCATCAAAGTTTTAGATGTTCAGGCCAGGTCTTGTCACTTTACTATTTCATCACTTTTTGGATTACTGACTCCCAGCACTAATGTTTTCAAACATATTTGCTCCCTGTATGTTTTTCTACCTTTCACAAGCACACTTCCTTCCCTAAGAGCCTTACTGAATTCTTAAAAAGTAGAGAAAGGAAAATCATGGAGCATGAACTCCTATTCAACCCTACAAGGTAAATGTTTGTCCAGATACTTTTTAATTTTAAGGGCAAACACAGGAAATCTTTGCAACCCTTTAGGAGCAGAGTCTTTGAGTCTTTTCTACTTCCACTTCATTTTTGGTCCGTTTGAGGAAAAAAAAAAAGAACAAAACAAAACACAAGGAAAAAGAGCAACTGTGCTAGCCACAGATACCATATGCTACTCCCTATGTAGACATGTAGGAAGTACACGGAGCTAGGCAAGCAAAAGCTTTTCTGGGAAAGTTGTTATTAAAGGGAATGCAACTACTAGAGCCAGTTCATAAAATGATTGAAATGAATACTGCGCACAATGAATAGGCTGATTTCCATGGTAGGAACACACCACGCCATGCCAGCGTGGGCTGACTCACCACAAATAGGTGGGTTTGACTCTTGGCTCTGGCACAGACTTATTGCATGGCCTCAGGCAAATCCCTAAACACTTGTTTTTACTTCTCCATTTATATGATTTGGATAATACTTACATACCTGAAGGGGATACTTTAAGATACAATATGTTTAAGATACTACAAAGATTTTAAATGCTGTAACATAGCTAAGCCTCATTAACACCGTCAGGCTAAAATAAACACCGGATGATTTAGGTAATGTGGTACATGTTCCTGGAACTGGGGAACTTCACTGAACAAAGAGCAAAATCTTCAAAGAGACAGAGGAAAGGGAAGGTACAACCCATTGTAAAGCAGGAGCACTTTGCGAGGGTGGGTGAATTTGTAGGGGAGGAAGAACAAGTTTGTTTAATAGGCAAGTTCAGTCTCATTATTTATTGAAATAGTTGGGCAGCACTGAAAAGCAGCACAGGCTCAGGAGTGGATGAAGAAAACAAAGATCATAGCCTCAGTTACCCCCTGTATTGGAGCAAGGGAGGACTTTGCTAAGGTGAGACCTGAGGGTTGTTTCTATTTCCTGTATAATATGAAAACATGAGCATCAAAAGAGATCCCCTCCATTCAGACCTGCGAGGAAGGGGAGATGGCTTTCTCCAAAACAGCATGAGTTACTCTCAGGGCTCCACAGGACTGAATTATGCAAAAAGCATGATGTTTATCCTGCTGAACTTTCCAGTGGGGGAGAAACTGTGGCACAGCAAGAGTTGGGTTGGAAACACCTCTAGAAGAGAAGAGAAGGGCTCAGTAAAGCCACTGGCTAGAGGCTGGTGACTGCACTAAACCCACTGCAGTGAGGATGAACTGAGAGGGCCCAGACTGCTGCTGGAGACTCTGGGCCAGCCACCAGTCTCCTTAAATCCTTAATCACAGAATCAGATTGGTTCAGATTGGAAGGGACCTTAAAGATCACCTTGTTCCAACCCCCCTACCACGGCAGACACATCTTTCACTAGACCAGGTCGCTCAAAGCCCCATCCAACCTGGCTTTGAACACTGTCAGGGATGGAGCATCCACAACTTCTTTGGGTAACCTGTTCCAGTGCCTCACCACCCTCATAGTAAAGAATTTCTTCCCAATATCTAATCCGAAGCTACCCCTTTCAGTTCAAAGCTATTCCCCCTTGTCCTATCACTACACGCCCTTGCAGAAAAGTCCCTCTTCAGCTCTCCTGTAGTCCCCTTTTAAGTACTGCAAAGCGTTATAAAGTTTCCCTGGAGCCTTCTCTTCTCCAGGCTGAAAAACCCCAACCCTCTCATCCTGTTGTCATCTTAAACCCCACTTCCACCAGAAGGAATGCATTTTTGGGCTCACCCAGAGAGAGGCAAATCCCACACACAGAATATCAGATAAGATGAAACGGCAACATTAGCACTTCTGAGGTCTCCTCCCTGTGCTTTTTTTTTTTATTTATTTCTCTAAAGTTTTTTTCCACACTTAAAGGCCTAAGTAAAAATATACCCTCTTAAAAGAAGGGTGGAAGGAAAGCCTGGCAGCATAGAGAGTGGTATAACAGGAAATCAGGTTAAATGCTCTAGAAGTAGGAGAGAGAGGTTGGAAGATAATGAGGAAGGGGAGGACAAGCTGAAGTGGATTTTCTCGGTGCAAGGGTGATGCAGGCAGAGGGTGGAAGAAGAGGAACTTCCCTTGGTCAGTGGTCAGTGGTCAGTGGCAGGGAGCAAGTGAAACCACGGTGGGGTTTCAGGCATTAAGAAATGAGGATTGTGACAATTAGTGTCAAGATTTATTCTTTTCATTAAATATGTTTCTAGTAAACCTGAGAAAACAAGTTGAGTAGTCTGTGATTTGGACAGGATCTCCAACTTTCGGGGATAAACCTCAGTCCACCTACTGGTTTGACAGGAAAGGACTTAGCAGGTCCTGTTTCCAGACCACTTCTGCCATCATCCTACTCTGAATGCCCATTCCTGGTTGAAAAATGTTGCCCTGTCCTGCAGCTTCTACTGCCTAGGTTATTCCCACAGAAAGGAGTCTTGACTGTCACCTCTGAGACTGTGTGGCAATGTGAGCCAAGGAGTGGTAGGTGGAGAAATCTGGGAGATTTGCCTCCAAAGAGCACTTCTATCCTAAATTAAGTATTCTCATAGGATCATTCAAACAGTGTAGTATGTATGAATAAGGTAGGCTGGACTTGTCTGGCATCCCACAGTAACTTTTAAGTTGCAAGGTAATTTCTAAGTTGCTGGCACAATCTGCTCCACAGCTCCTTGGCAGATGTTACTGAATTGGGCAATTTGTGTACCTCACTCACTGTATCTATTTATATGTCTTATTTATCACTTATGATGACCCTAAAGATGGAGCTGAATCTAGAACACACTAGCACATTGCTGGCTGTAAAACTGTTTCCCATACCAGAAAAGAAAACAAAAGTATTTTCATCTTGTAAACTGTTAAGTTCCTTATAGATACATATCAATTTAGAGACACAAAATCAAGTTCATATTAAACTAACAGAGCTGATACATTTTTACTACATCTGCAGACCACAAAACACTTTTCTTTCAGGAAAAGTTGAATAAATCAGAGAGCTTTCTTAAAGAGACTTTCTCCCTTGTCTTCAGAAAGTCCTTAATGTGACATCTGTCCCTGCACTGTCACCTTCTTTAAAACTAACAAATGCATGACATATAATACAAGATTTATAAATTAAAGAAACCCACCCCTTTTAAGTAATATTCTTTAAATCTCAGTTTCTGACAGTCCTCCTATTTGCTCAGTAACTGTAATAGGCGTATTTTTCAGAAAATAGTGAATAAAAACTGACAAGCTATCGGGGGAATCTGAATGCATAATTGATAGGGGCATAAATTAATATGATTAGGCCTTTATTGGGTGCCATTGCTGCCAAACCGACAAAAGGGGCATGGAATAAAACATGGCTACATTCTCAGGGCTGATAGACATCAATATGTAATGCATATTATCTCAAACCTTCTCATGTAGTCTGCTTATGACAGCACTCAACCTAATTGAAATTTTTATCTTTCTGTTGCATACAGACAGTTTTGACTAGCTGCTTCCAGGGAAAAGAGAGAAATCCAAATGACCCAAACTAAGATTTCTCTGTAGAGGTATATACCCTTCTCGCAAATCACTTTAAAATGGCTTTCTGCTTTCTGGCTTTATAAAGCCATCTTCAGAAAGCTGCATTAATGACAACCCAGGATTTGGTTTGCCTCTCTCCCTTTTAACTAAGCTTAACAGTGCATTTCCCTAAAAGAAAGAAAAGAATCAAAAGATTTCTTCGTAAAAATCAATATATTGTATGCTCACATCAACTGAGGCCTCATTTTACTGCAGTTATTCACACTGCTTATATACAACTTAGGAAGAAACCACTTGCCTGTTTATTATGGAATTTTTAACAGTATCTACCTCCTGACCTGTGAAGCAAGAGTTGAAAATTAAGAGTAATTTCTTGAACTGACACCTCTAATCCCTCAAAAAGTGTTGGTCAGATGATACAGTTACGTTTAGAGAACTCTAAATTATTGTTAAAGTTTTTCTTTCTTTTTCAGTTCCCTTTAACTATGAATTCCCACTCTGTGAAATGAAAATCCATGGCAAAGTGGTGATAGCTATCAGTACTAAAAACATTTCAAACATTTTCTGTATACGAGAATGTAATCAATATTCACTTTTCATGAAGGATTTTTGCTTTGGTGAGTCGAAATTGATTAAAAAGTTCCACATTTAATATTTTTCTCTTTATTGAAAAGTTCTGTACTGCGTGAGTGTTCCTGAGAGTTCATGCTACCATTATTAAGTATTATATTATGATATGGTAGTGCTGGATGTTTTACAAATAAGATAAAGATTCAATTTCTGCTCTGTTGTTTACAGTCTAGAATGGGATTATCCCTGGAGTAAGACTCATTTAACCTGTAAAAAAAAACCCAAAAAAACCCCANNNACCCCCAAACCCCCCCACCCCCCCCCCCCCCCCCCAAACCAACACCACCACCACCACCAAATCCAAAACAAACCAAAAAAAAACAGATAGGGGCAGAAACAGGTCCAAACCCTAATTTTGGCATTACTGAAACTCACTTCCTAAGATACAAGAAATAAATCTAATTTTTCCTTCTGAAATATATTTTAAAGCCCATGCATTTACATCGATGAAAACCACATTATTGGTTATTTTCATACCATGACATGAAGACAAAGGCAGTATAGCTAAAAAATCACTTTCTTGTGTTAATGGACAATCTTTTACTCTGCTACCTTGTGACTATTATCATGAGAGGTAGGACATCCATAAATATAGAGAGGCCACAAGTTTTGTAGCTTGAAGAATGACACACCGTGTTCTGAAAGATCCGTGTCACCGCATCTGTTACTTCAAGTAATTTATTTATTTCAGAGGCTACAGAGCACTCCCTCTTCTATTTTATACCTGCCCTTGGTAGTTGCAAGTTCAAGATGTGACACAGACCTGCTATGATTTCCTTTTTACATATGGCAAACTGAGAGGTCAGGGCAGTTGATGGACAATGAGAGCTCGTGAACTTTCCCTTGGGCGCCCTGGAGAAACTCCAAACCTTCTTTCACACCAATGCGAATTTGTCATACGAATGAAGTTTTAATGACACATGTGTTGAGAGCCTACTGCTGCATGGTTTTGGTGCTGTTAGTTCCTACTTTGGTGCTCTGTTGAAAAGGTATCTTCCTTTTCTTTTCAAGAAACAAGACTGAAAACCATGCAACTAGAACATACACTGTGTATGTGCTGCAGCGTTGTGTGGATTGTCAGGGGCATAGGGGTGACATGAGGCTGCAGGGATTTAAAGGTTGCGTGCTAAAGTGATGGATTCCAAATACAACTTTAAGTTAAAAATCACTATTCCTGATCCAACCATAAGGTACATTTAGGCATCCCTCTCCACAGTGCAGCTTCAAAAGTGGAATCATAATATAATCATAGAATCACAGAATCATAGAATCAGATGGGTTGAAAAGGACCTCTGAGATCATCAAGTCCAACTCTTGATCCAACACCACCGCGGTTACTAGACTATGGAACTAAGTGCCATGTCCAGCCTCATCTTGAAAACCTCCAGGGATGGAGAATCCACCACTTCCCTGGTTGATTACTCTCTCTGTAAAGAATTTCTTTCTAATATCTAACCTAAACCTCCCCTGGCACAGCTTAAGGCCATGCCCTCTTGTCCTACTGCTGGTGCTTGCCCAAGTCCATGAACGAAATTAGCCCATGAAACAAACATGAAGTTTTGCCAGTGGCCTGTGGAGTACAGAAGCAGGATCCTGTAGACTGACTTGAGTGTTGCTCTGGGTTTGAATGTAGTTTTGGTCGTAGAAGTCCTCGGATCAAGTTGTTGCTGACCTGAACCCTAATATCCAAATGACCTCTCTCAGAGCCAGCTAAGACTTCTAAGGAAAAGTGATGGTGGTGGGGCTAGTTGCTTGCTTTGCATAGAACAAGGCAGATTCTTTGAAATTTTCACACTATTTCACACTTGAGTGTTGCTCTGGGTTTGAATGTAGTTTTGGTCGTAGAAGTCCTCGGATCAAGTTGTTGCTGACCTGAACCCTAATATCCAAATGACCTCTCTCAGAGCCAGCTAAGACTTCTAAGGAAAAGTGATGGTGGTGGGGCTAGTTGCTTGCTTTGCATAGAACAAGGCAGATTCTTTGAAATTTTCACACTATTTTGGAAAACTGTGGAGAATGATCAAAGGTTTTTCAATGGGGCAACTTCACACGCTTACCTATAGGTAAACCAAAACAGGTCATGACTTAGTTTTGGTGACTCTCTGTGGGCCAGGCTTTCTTGCTGTTCCTACATCTCCACTTGGGCAAACCAGAAATGAACTGTATGGTGGAAGGTGTAGTAGATGAACCTAGCTCGTTCAGACAGAGCATCCACTTGGACCTACTGCTTCACACAGGCTTGATGCTTCATAAGACAAATCAAGGCCATTACAATGGCCTTGAAACTGGTCAATGAACATATGTCCAAGAATCATATTAAATATGGGACAGAAGAAGAGAGAAACAAGCATCATTTCATAGGCATGAAAGTGCAGGACCGCAAAGAAATTAAATGCAGTGTCTGCAGTACTACTACAATGAAACACAGGTATTAACTAGCTCACAGTACTCGGTATGGTAGGGATAAGTTACTATCCCTGCGTGCACGGGGGAGAACCAACACTCAGAAAACGAGAGATACATTTCCAGAGAGGTGAATGGCACCTGAAGCCTCCAAATCTCTTTGAGGTCTGTTCCTCCCTTACAAAGTATTTTGTCCAAGGTCAAAAAGGGCTTCTAAACAGAGGTTGGAGAAATTCCAGTCCTAAACCTCCACCAAACCACCTTGCAGGATACTGGCAGAAACCTCACTGTGCTTACTGCAAACCACTGAAAGCCCAAGTCTGCTTATGGCTCTTCAAGAGGCTAGAACTTGCCTGAAGTTAGCAAAGTGAACCCTATATAAGATGTTAATATCCCCTCCCATCACTGCAAAGCCATTTGAGGAATTTCAGCATTGGGACATTTTCAAATTACCAAATTGAACCACTTTACATGTTAGTAAAATGCATTGTAGCAACCACGTTTTAACCAAGATCATTTATCACCTCTGGAAAG
Source organism: Oxyruncus cristatus (assembly GCA_013399855.1). Classification (NCBI taxonomy): domain Eukaryota; kingdom Metazoa; phylum Chordata; class Aves; order Passeriformes; family Cotingidae; genus Oxyruncus; species Oxyruncus cristatus. The sequence continues at coordinate 1,095,338 of VXAY01007091.1, read as the reverse complement.
TTGCTGAGTAAATCCTTTTGACTTTGTGTTATCCCATTCATCCTTGTTTCAAATAATGTAATTCTAACATTGTATTGATATTCTTTTAGATTTTTTTCCTCCTTATTTTCAATTTTAAATCTGGTTTATAAATACATTTGATGCAACTAAGTTTTATATTTTTCTCCTTATGGAGGTATGCAGAAGACGTGCTCAGCTATATTGATCTCTGAGGAAATGTGGATGAGGTAGATAATGTGAAACCTTTTTGTCATTACTAACGGTTATATAGGTTCTGGAAACTTTCTGTGTTTGGCTGACTAGATAAGTGGATGCACTCACGTTTATTCGATTGGAAAAGTATGGGGAGTAAACTGTGTCTCCCCAGTTTCTGTATGGAATTGATCTTTTGTGTATTAACACTTTTCTATTACAGCAAAGAAATTTCTGATTATTAGAGCAGAAGCATGCCTTTCTTTCTGCTGCAGTCTTTGGAGACCAGTCTTGAAAAAAGGGGAAGGAACATAAACAAGGAAGGGACAACAAAAGGGCACAAGGCAAAGTGCAAACTGTTTCACCTCCAACCTTCAGAAACTGAAGGAGAAAGAAATTACTGCTCTTGACTGTATTAGCTCCTTGCATCCCTCTCACATCTGTGACAGACCTATCTTTGCTCTCCCTGGTCTGAGGTAGCTGCAGGTGGCAGGTTCTTGTTTGGTTCTGACTCAGTCATAGGAGCCAAGGCTGGTGCTTGGCTTTACTTTGAGAACTTGGACACCAGGTAGAAGGTAATTAATGTTTACGTGCAAGTCCCATGACTTGTTGTATAGGAGTTTGTCTAAAAGGTGAATGAGTAAAAACAAAATCACAGAATATTCTGAGTTGGAAGGGACCCACAAAGGATCATCAAAATCCAGCTCCTGGCCCTGTGCAGGACAGCCCCAAGAATCACACCATATGCCTAAGAGCATTGTTCAAACACTTGAACTCTTTCAGGCTTGGTGCTGTGACCACTTCCCTGGGGAGCCTGTTCCAATGCCCTGCCACCCTCTGTGTGAAGAATCTTTTTTCTAGTATATAATCTGTGAGGTATTTTCTACTGGGAAACTCTCACTTAATTGATTTTTTTCTCCCTCCATTTTAATTCCACTGATTGTTCATCGTGCCTCAACACATCCAGCACCTTTCTCCAAGTTTCCAGACTGTGTTCTGTATCTGCTCTACTGCAGAGACCAAGAAGTGTACAAATCACTGCAAACAAGTCCAGGCCACAAAATCTTAATTCTGGATCCAGACTATACTTTCCTTGGTGAAAGAGGTCTTTCAGTCCTCTTGCATCACTTACTCCCTCCCCCATACTGCCTTCTTTTCTTAACTGATTTCAAACCTCTACTCTGTGGAAACAATGACTAATCAAGTTAAAAGATACTTTTTAAAAAAGTGTGTACTTTTCTTGATCTGGTTTACAATGTGAGCACAAAAACCAGTTGGATAGGCTTAAGTGAGGCAGAAGTACTTTTTGGCTAGGGGGAAAGCAGTTGGGAACAGGGATCATTTAAACTGCCATTGTTGAAGATGCAGAAGATTCATAACACAGGGTTAGGTGCTGGTACCCAGAGTGCGTAGGTGACTAGCAGAAAGATTCTGGTGCTGCTTTCTTGATCTAATGGCTTTCAGGATGAGGACTAACCAGGATCAGAGACAGCCTCCCTGTAAAGCACAGGCAAAAGCAAAGTCTCCTACACTCCACTCACAGTCCTGAGATCCATCATTACTTACACCGCACAACCCTACTGCACAGCTCTTGTGAATCTGCTGATGTGGAGCTGGTATGCTGGCTCTTGATACCCTTTCAGCCAGAATGTCCTTTCCTCCTCCCTTCTACCCCAAAATGCATTTATTTTCCTCTTTTTCTGTCTGAGCCCTACGAACTTGTGAGCTGGGTATGAAATATTTTATCACGTCTCTTTGCACTTCTGGAAAAAAAAAAAAGGTTGTTTTTACGTCAGCCTGTCGTGTTTGTTAAAATACAAATCCATTAGATTTATGTCCATATGGTCAATCTCCTTTCTAAGTTGGTTCCTGACCCGCAATACAATTCCTGATAACGATGGTGATTGGCATAAAGCTCGTCTAATCACAATAAATCCTGGGCAGACTAAGGTCTCTGTCCTGCCCTCGATGACCCTCTTACGCATTTCAGCTTTTCATGTAAGTTTAGACCAGCACTATTTTAATCAAGTCTTAATCAAAATTAAACAAATCTCTGCCATGATTGTTACAACTGACAAATAGAAACACTCTAGATCTCAGGCAAAGTTGAAAGGGACCAACTTGTGCAAACAGGCAAAGTGATGGACTGTAGATGAGAGAAACAGCTCAGAAAACCTGGAATGAAACCATTTGCTTTAATTAGCTGTACCATCCTATGTTTTCCAAGATTCTGGTCTGTCTCTCAAAAAAAAAAAAAAAGAAAATGTTTTAGATGTGTTAGAAAAATTGGATATATAAATTACAGCTGCCCCTATGACACTTTAACTTGAACGAGCAGTACTTATTCAGTCAACTACAATAGGTCTCACTGTCCTTGGCAGGATTACAGGGGTAATAATTTCTAACATGGATGAGCAGCTCTTGAACATTTTCTCCAACATATTAAGCATGAACGGGCTTTCCTTCAACATCAGGTGAGCATGTCTTCTCCTCACATTTATTTTTCCTCACCACACGAATTTATTGTTGCCATTACATGGAGGGAAAACTTCCCTTCCTATAAATGTTTGTCTTCTCCTCCATCCCTTTTATGGGAACACCACAAACTGATGGAGTGATTTTGTTTCATATGTCTGCCTTGTTTTATTTATTTATATAATCAAAGGCGACATTCATTATTGTTGAAGTATATTGCTACAGCTTCTTCACTGCTTGCAAAGGAACTTGTGGACAAAGACCTGCTATGATAGATACTCTGTTCAAGATTTTATCTGGTAGTTTGTAATTGACACGAAACCTCATTTGTTTAAAGGGATTTTATAGTATTAAAAATGCAAGCTCAGATTTAAAAAAAGTAGTAAAATATTGTTGACTTATTCTGCCTTTATAAAAAGTTTTGTGGGCCTTGGAAGATCCTCTACTGACAGCTGGACATGAAGGACTTCGAATTGATGAAATAAGAATATAAATATCTTCTACATAAGAATGATTGATAGAACAACATGACTGGTGCACGGATAGCACATATTATCTCAAATTCTCTATCTTAAGGCTCTTCTGTTTCAGAAAGAATTGCTCTCAGTTAGGGCTCAAAAGGAACATTCAAAAGCCTTAATAGGAAAGGTTTCATTCTTTCATTATTATCAATCCATTGAAAAAGCAAAGGGTGCTTTTGTTTTTGTCCCTAACCCCACCCCCTCTTCTTCCCTCCCTTGATCTGCATTTTCCTAAGTGCTTATTGATTTATTGGAATATATTCTCCCATGTTCATAAAATTTCCTTAGGCAATATAGTGGTTGCTTTTATAGAAAAACCTGTATTAAGAATTTTCAGTATTGGCAACTGGCATTCTAACATTGAAGATGCAAATGTGTTTCCTGTATAGCATCCAAGCCTACCAAAGATTTGCAGAAAACAGAACAAGCACGTGAAGGCTGACGTGGAAATAAAATTCTTTATACCTTACACATCCTGGATTGCATAGCTTTAATTGCATTTTTATTTCCTCTCCCACTGAAAAAGATAATCTAAGCTTAATTTTGCTGCTTTTCTAAAGTTTGAAAATAAGGTCTGGCATTATAAGATATATGGAAAGACTTTACAAGTGCACATGAAGTAGTATATTGAAAGAAAATGCCTTCATTTACTTGGCCAAATTCTCATTTTAATTATTTGAGACTCCAAACTTCCTTGTCCTTTAAGCAGTGTTCCTTAAAGTATGTCTTCTCAGCTCAAGTGTCAGATCAATTAATTTTTTCTCTCTTTGTTTGCTCTAGAGGAGACTTCTTTTATTACAAGAAAAGGAAAAAATGTACATATGTGATAGTAACTTTAATTATTGAACGTTTTTGACACCACCGATGAAAATGCTTCCCACATAGTCATCTTTGAGCATAGTCAGTGACAATGCTGTGAAGGTCAGCGTTCAGATTAACATGCTCACTATAAAAACACATGACAGATTTTTGTAATAATCAAAGTAGTAATGTACAAACTGGTTGAAAGAGGGAAAAACTTATATCCAGAATAATCAGAAGCCTCTGATACTAGACAACTAAACAAGTGAAATGGAAACTTAAAATGTATGTCCTTGCCTGTTTCATCTAATCTAAAGTGACTTTAATTATAAGAAACTATTTTTTTAAAGTTCCTTCCAAGACAGTTGCCTGAAAGAATTTGAATAGATGGAACTCTATCCTCAGTGTCTCTCTTAACATGAAAGACATCACATACTGATTCCTCTCACCTCTCAGGGTGTAAATCAGGGAACCTTCATGGAAATCAGCTAGGATAAGGCCTAGATAAGAGTTTTCAGTCTGTGATGGAATTAATTCCTGTCTGGCAGACTCTTATGAAAACTGATTTTTTAAAGACTCAGATCTTTTTAATGACAAATAAGCCTTCACTCATGAGACAGCAGATGGGGAATTGCGCAGTGTTTTGCGCCAGAATAAAACTGGGCCTTGACAGTGTCACCATCACATGCACATTCAACACTGATGAGAAGGATGAGCAAAGATAAGCAAGACACTTTCCTAGAACAGTTGACAATACATTGAAAGGAACAGAAGTTTTTGAGAAGAAACTAAATATTCTGAGAGAATAAAATTACTTTTCCACAGGAACCCCACAAAAAAGCATATGCATGGGAAAGAGAGTCATAGCTGATAAAAGAGAGAAGTCAGCTCTTCAGTTCTGTGAAACAGAGGACGTGGAGACCATTTACTGAAACACAGAGAAGGCCTTTTAGCAGAATCCTTCTTCTTACCCCTTTTTGTTCTCTGCCTTTCAATAAAGTGTCATGAAAGGAATGATCATTATCCCGGAGAAGACAAAGTCACACAAACGTTTTCCGTCAACACAAAAATGCAAATTTTAAGTTACGCTAAATAAATAAATAAATAAATAAATGAAATCCATCCATAATATATCTAAAACCAGGACAAAATGAAACAACAGGACACAGATAAAATTTTTTTAAACAAACAATTCAACAGAAAACCTCAGATGCCCTATATCTTGGTCACTAGTCACACATCTAGTTGATAGGTGACCTGTAACAAAGTGCTATGCGGTGAAGGTTCAATTGTTTTGCACATCTAAGTTATTTAGAGTGATTTAGTCTCATGTGGTCAAAAAGCACAGCATAAGGAGGAAATGGCACTGTGGAGGGAAAAAAAAAATCTGTCCTTAAGCAGTAATAATTGGATTTGGGGCTCTCTCCAGCACAAATCAGCATTTATGGCATCTGGCCCATGGACCAGATGCTGTAGGACTTTGGAGGTGTTTGGAAGCACCCAGTTAATGGCACCAAGCTGCTGTTAAGGAAAGAACAGGACACAGAGACCTTTGAGAAAGACAATGCTTTCACCAAGCTCACTTCAGAGTGTGATGTGCTGGTGGGACTTAAGCCATTGCTCCAAGTGGATGGAGATAAAGTTTTTTCTCTGGAGGACTCAGGGAAAAAAAAGAAGCATCTTCTTCCCCAAATGTTTTCATTTATGTAAAGAAAAGCAATTTGACATTCTCCACTCATGGTTAAATCAATCCCTCTAAGAAGTAGAAGGTTATACTACCTCCTACATTGAATTAGCTCCTTTGAACAGGTCATCCACCTTTCAAACCAATCTGTCACTTCAGAAAATTCTAAATTTCCCTTCAGCTCTCTGTCAGCTTGTCAGACTAATTCTGGTATGCAGCAAACCAAGAGAGTCCAAAATGCCACTGAACACTTTCTTCATTTTGGGGGTTGGGGAGTGGTGTGGGGGAAGATTACCATTCAGATCATTCTTTTCAGCTCATAATTCTCTTAAAACCTTTGGTGATTTCTGTGTCGTTAGGAGGTCTCAGGCTTGGTGAACTATTGTGTTGTAATAGTGCATGATTTAGCACAGACTTTGAAAACCCCTGTGAAAGCTCCGTACAAGCAGTATTGTCAGTGGAGTCTTTGTTTATATAACATTTTGTAAAATTTAGACTTCAACATTTACAGTAGATCAACAAAGAGATTCAACAACAGACCTGAACGATCTAGAACAACTGAGAAACAATAAAGGGCAGTTGTAAAGGAGCAGAGAAATATAGAGCCTAATAAATCATACCAATAAAGTTAAACCAATGAGTTTTAGCAATCATCGGCTTCTCAGAGACACTTTTTATTTTTCCTGCTACATAGAGGACATGCACAAAGTCTCATTTCAGTTCTAGCTTTCTGTCACTTTTGGATTTGCAGATTCATTTGACCAGTCTATCACTCTGACACTAAATAACACTATTCTGGATTTTTTCCAGCAAAATGCTGTTTCTTTTGAACGGGAAAGTGAGATGCTGACACTATCAGAAGTGTTTATGGTGATCTATAAATATTATGGTTGACATTTTACCTGGAAAAAATTTGACGTTCCCAAATGGCTGACTAGGGATTGAACATCCCTTTTTTCCCTTTAGCTCCTTTGTCTGTAGCCTTGCTATTTCAGAGCTGCCCACAGTTTGCATATGGAGTATTTTCTGGAACATGCAAGACTCAGCTGAGGTCCCTTTGTTGAACTGGTTGAAAGCCATGACCATCAAACTATTAGCCCAGCTGATCTCGTGTATATGCAACTCATCATTATAATGAATATTCCAAGTAGGAAACACATTTTCAACAGTCTGTTCCAGGAAACATTTTTACACATACATATACAGATTCTGTGACATGTATATATTTATGTAATAGGACAGCTCCAAAGAGCGAGGGGAGAGAAGCTCCAGCACAGCCAGCAGGAACTACAGCACCACCAGAGACACCGGAGCAGGGGGGTCCACATCTTTTTTCCTCATCTTAATCCATGACAAGAGCCATGCAAAAGAATGACGAAGCACAGAGTCAGGAAGAAACATAGGACAGAAGATTAAGCAATCCTGTTGGAGCTTGATGGAACTTGAAGCCAGTGGGCAGCCAAAATCTGTTTGCCGAGGTAGAAGGGAAGAGTGGGATGAAGGGAAGGAGGGAATTTCCTTTGGCTTAGAGACTGAGTCTTTGTCTCCATGGAAATGGGGTCTTCTGCAGTTTGTCAGTACTAACAGCCCAACTGCTTTTTCTTCTGGCCTATGCATGAACAGGGGCGTGTTAAGGGTTTTTAGAAGTGCCTAAATAATTTGGCCAAAAAAATTAAATGGAATTAAAAGCCATCACTTTGCATTTAAAATCACTCAGTAATTAAAAGTCATCGCCCAAGCATTCTCAAAGTCCCCTTCTTAAACAAAAAAAATTAATCTTCAGAGCAAGTTTTAGAATCTTATTTTTTCTTGAATAAATCTTTTCTGAAATAGAGGTTTCAGAAATAGATGACTTCACCATTATATTTTAATCAACAGCCATTTGAAATTAATATTTCAAACCCTCACATTCTACATGCAGCATGGATACCTCAGGAGAAAAAAGCCACAGAATGCTTTGAAATTATGACAGTTTGGACACACCATCCATATTTTGAAATGCAATCTCATAATTTCCTCTCTGCTGACCTGTTTATTATGGCACCACTGGCCAAGATTCACTGCACAGGACGTGCTTATGCACACAGACTGTGATGGAAGGTGAGAGAGGGAGGAAAAGCAGTGTGTAACCACAGGAATATCATCTCTGCTTGGAGGTTACACAGCCTAAAGCTGGATGTGCTCAGGAAGTCTGTGCAAAGCAGCGGCAGAGGCAACCCATCATGGCAGAGCCAGTGGAATCAGACACAAAACCTGGAGGGAAGAGTTTTATAAAAAGTTGAGGTTTCTGTGAACATCATAGGATAAAACTGGATTTTTTTCCCTGTTTTACCTTAATCAGCTCTCTGCAGACTGATGAAGCAGATGCCCACTGATACCTACAAACCTTACTCAAAAAGAAACTTCAGTCATTATTGCCCTTCTCTCCTGCACAAAATACAAGGCAGTGTGAGATACTGAGATTATGCTTACAGTCCCCCCAGCCCTCCTGCCTTTAGCTTATTTTTTTACATCCTCTATTGATTTCTGAATTATTGAAGAACATAGGTGGTAATTTCTCACAGGAATATTTTCAGTTTTGCCTTATGTCTAGTCAAAGAAAGCAGAGAGATCCTCTATGTACTTGAATTCTCTGTCACAAAATCTTGCTTAGTTGCTTGTCTTTATGAATAGAAACTGGAATTATCTTTCAGTGTCTTACTGCACATTGCTGAACACAAACTGTTCCTAAGCAGTGACAAGGCCAGAACATGAAAACATATTTTGTTTTTTAAAAAAGCTCTTCTTGCCTACATAGGAACTTGGGAAAGAAAGGGGTAAAAAAATTCCATCCTGCTGAAAATAAGACATGTTTAATAAATTCAGATTAATTTAATTAGATTTTTTAAATGGTAATTAACATTGAGAAACTGAAGAGAAAGAGCTCAGGGTAGTTTTTACTGGGCAGTGCGATATTTAAATGTTTGTACAAAATGTAAGTACCACGAAAACGAAGGCTCAGTCACTCAGTTCACCCACCTCCAAGGCAGGCTCAAGGTTTGTGTAAGCAGTACCACTTCAATGCTTTACTAAGATGTTTGTTTGCTGCAACATGTTCTTAAGAAGGGACTGCAAAGAGAGATATTAAGTGTCGGTAACTACTATTGTGTGTACTTTTCTCCTTGCTGAGAGACTCACCAGGTGATTACAGCTGGACAAAATCAGGTCAATTGGACTTTACAAAATTTTAAGAAAAATGTAGCAGAGCTCTCCCCTCCTCTGAATTTCTCCCCTCCTCCTGCTCCCCAAACAGCATTTCATTAATTGCACTTGTCACTCACCTGGTTTTAGTTTACGGCTTTTCAAGAAGATTTTCATTTATAGCCTGCAATTCAAGCCCGTTATTCCTTTTGCACAAGAATCAGCTATATTGAACTGGAAATCTCACCCTCCAGCTATTTATTAATATAGTTTTAAAGGAATTCTCAGATTTTTGTTGCTAACTGCTCACTTGGGTTGAAATGTGATGCACTTGTTGGCAGTGTTGTCCCAGGGGGACTGCAGTGAGACAGACTTACTCAAGCTTCACTTGAACACAGAAATGAAAATCAATAAACAATTTGAACTTCTCAGAAGAGAATTTTTCTCCTCTAATGAATATACAAGCTTGGTTACAGCTTAATTTAAAGATTGAATTTAGTGTGTGTTTTTTCCCTGCACCAGGAGCATGACAAACACAAGCTTCAAGTGACATGTCCCAAAGGGAGACTTGCCATTAAAAAAAAAAGGGAAAAAAAAAGTGAGCAAATAAAAAAAAAAAAATCCTGGTCCCATGAGAGGGAACTACTTTAAAAATAAGGAAAATAACATGCAGCTGCATAACAGATCTGCTTTGTAGGTGACTGCACAGACACCTAAACTTTCAGTTTCTGGGGGGACAGAATTCATAATGTATGTGTTTTTATTTGCTTTTATAAGAGACTGCAAATAGGGTCAGACCACAGCGTTAGAAATGTGGTTGTAAATTCTCCAGTAGCTTGAGGATGTTTGAAAGTAGTGTGTGTTTTGTGGGTTAGCTTCTCACACCCACACAAATCCAGATGTATTTATAACTTTTGCTTTCAGTATTGGAGTATGTTAATAATGTCATTTCTGTAGAAATTAATCATATTAATTGAACAAAGAAAATTACTGTAGAATCAATGTCTCCAAAATAAGACATGCTTGCACTCAGTATTAACTGTCAGAAGGGCTACTGGTGGGATGAGCTGCTGTGTTTTTGTTATTCAGAATTTCTGCAGAGTTATCAAGCTAAACAGCTTTTGCCGTCTGATAGTCCTGGCAAAGCGATTAGCTGAAAGCCACAAAAGTGATTGTGTACAGCATTTTATTCTTCAGCTCAACAAGAAATAGATTTGACTTGGGAACTTTGATCTCATCTGTGCAAACTGGAAACCAGATAAATCAGGTCTTATATATAAGTGCATATCAACTAAGTGACATAATAAAATAAGATCTCTATTTCAAAACCAATTCTAAAAATATAGTTTTTTTCTGGAAGAAATAGTGGAAATGTAGATAGACTGAATTACCTGGTAGTGTAAATTTCAATCAGTTGGTTGCAGTTTCTATTTTGTGTAGAGAATACATTTAGGGTATTCATATAAATAATGGTAGCTTGACTTTGTTTTGGAAAGTTAGAGACAAATTTTTGTTAATATGTAGATATATAATCTTAAATTTCTTTAGCCCCTGAACTCTTTTTCATGTTTGTAATCTTAACACCCCACTCAAAGGGATCTCTAAAGCTTTTCATTTAAACTACAATTATTCTTTTGTCTACTGGGAACCCAGTGCAAAGATGATGTCCTGTGTGCAAGAAGCAAGCAAGCTGAATATTAATTAATGAACACTACTTAATATGCAGAAGAAGAGGAGCAACAATCAGTCCTGAGCCCTTACATATTAACTGGTAGATCATTGTTATTCTGGGAGGCATCATAAGGCCAAATGCAGGTTACAACTAGTTTAGAAAATCTCTTTAATTAAGAAACGTGAAAGTTTAAGTCTCTCATTATAAATATCTTATTGTGACCGTAAAAGACATCATTAAATGGTGTGATATTATAGTACTTTTAATGCAGTCTGAGGTGGTGAATTGGACTTTGGCTGTTAATCTGTCTGCAGTGGGATCCAAAAACCAAACAAAAATAAGTTTCCACTATTTCACTATATTTCCTAAGATCATAGAATCACTGAAGTTGAAAAAGACCTCTGAGATCATGGAGTCCAACCAGTAGCACCTCCATGTTTGCCATTAAACTATATCCCCAGATGCCACATGTATCCATTTTTCGAAAACTTCCAGAGATGATGATTCCACCACTTTCATGGACAACCTATTCCAATGCCTTAACAACCCTTTCAGTGAAGAAATTTTTCCTAATATACAGTATAAACCAAGGGGTTTAACCTGAGGCCATTTCCTCTTGTCCTGTCCCTTGTTATCTGTGAGAAGAGACTGACCCCTTATCACTACAACCTCCTTTCGTAGCAGTCGTAGAGAGCAATAAGGTCTCCTCTGAACCTCTTTTTCTTCAGACTAAACAGCCCCAGCCCTCTCAGCTGTTTCTCATATGATTTATTTCTCATATGACCCTTCACAAGCTTCATTGTCCCTCTCTGGACACACTCCACGCCTTGATGTGTTTCTAGTATTGAGGGGCCCAAAACTGGACACAGCACTCGAGGTGCAGCCTCACCAGTGCCAAATACAGGGGGATGATCCCTTCCCTAGTGTTGCTGGCTTGTATTGCTGATACAAGCCAGGATGCCATTGGTTTTCTGGACCACCTGGGCACACTGCTGGCTCACGTTCAGCTGGCTATTGACCAACAACCCCAGGTCCTTTTCCATCAGGCAGTTTTCCAGACACTCTCCCCCAGGTCTGTGGCTTTGCATGGGTTTGTTGTGACCCTAGTGCAGGACCTGGCACTTCACCTTATTGAACCTCATAAAATTGGCCTTGATCCATCGATCCAACCTGCCCAGATCCCACTGCAGAGCCTTTCTGCTCTTCAGCAGACCAACGTTCATGCCCAACTTGGTGTTATCTGCAAGCTGGCTGAGAGCACACTAGATCCTCTCATTCAGGTCATTGCTGCGAAGAAACAATTTTTTGCTTTTCTTAAGGACCTGTGAAAGCCATGAACAAATAAACCTCCATAAAACACCTCTATCCAAACAGGTGCATCAGGAGTTTCACAGAAACAATAGTCACAAAACCACTCCTGTTTGTCACTTGCCATGACTATCGGCAGCCTTGCAGAACAGAGGAAAATATGAATGATTTTTGCTTTGCTACACTAACTGAAACAAAAAGATAGAGCAATCCCATCAGTAAGCCTCCGGGCCCATTGCTGAAGGAAACTGGACTCCTTGTTCTCGTTTATCAGATGGAAAAGAAGATTTGTGAAAAAATGAGATGTGATCTAAAACTACTCACAAAGCCAACGTCAGAAGAAAATAGGTATGTCTTTCCAGACAGTCTCTGTATTAATCAATACTGCTTTTCCTTTTAAGAAATAACCCTTCCCCAGTATTAGCAAAACCTATGAATATTAAAATCACAACAAGAATACATCTTTATAAGACTCCTACTTCAAAATTTGCATGTCTGATGACAGGAGGGTCAGGGGTTCTACAGATTTTATTGCTGCATGGAACCATACAACAAATAAAACTAAAAACATCCATTGTAGTGGATAGGTTCATTACAAAATACATTGTAATGAAAGGATCATCATCCATTTGCGGATCTACGTCTTCCCAATATGCCTAACTGTGAGAAAGAGAGTAGTTACAGGAAGAATCAAATTCAGTTCTCAACTATATGCAAGGTTAAGTACTGGTGACAACACTTTTTTAGTGAAGGATGCAGTAGCGCACACTGATTCCTGTACAAGGAGTTATATGAGATTTTCCTGCACTTGCTGTATGCAAAATATTTTCCTGATACATTACACAAAAATGCATTCTGTTTGCTGATGGTAAAAGGCCAAATACACAGTATCTCTCTGAAGCACTGTTTAAACAGCTTTTACAGGAACAGTTTGGACAAGAAGTAAGATGTAGCAACATCTTACAAGGATTTAATGGTAAGTCCTTTGTTTTACACTAAGCTACATGAACGAGTTTTTGTGCCCTATACATGGAAAAAATCTTTATTGTTTTAAACAGTGTGGACAATTTCAGTAACTTGAAATATATGACCACTGATTGGGAAGAAGGATACATTTGCTTTTTGGCCTGAAAAGGTGGTAATTCTCGTGGAATACTCACAGGTTTACCTCTCTCAATAGGCATGAGCTGAGCAATGCCATGAAATCTGACTCAATTAAGGGGAAGAATCTGAATCAACCTCTTTTTCTGTTTTTTTGTTTACACCCATCAAATAGAGTCACCTCAGTACACTGATACCACTTGCTGAACTGGAAGCTAAATCATGCAAAAAGCAAGACTGGGTAAGAGTAGGAGAAGGGATAATGTTTACCATATATGGAAAAAAAATGGGCCAGTATTTCCAAGGGATTCCTGCAGTGGTGGAAATACTCCACTAAATGTAAACTCCCATCGACAGGAAGGGAGCTGAAGTTGGCCAACAACACTCTAAAGGTCTCACTGGTGAAGGAAAAATCACCAGGTGGCACTGTTACGTATCATCACAAAAATCTGCACCTGTTCACAGGGTTCTGTTGAGCAGGTGAACCTTTGGGGAGGAAATGTTGGCCATGAAAAGGGTCCTGTTTGCTGCTGGCCTGTGCTGCCAGAGACTGGAGCTGGCTCCTGATGCAGAGCTGCTCCTAGCCAGAGCTGCTGGTAATACTTTGTGCTGCTGTAGAAAACTCAGGGCATATTTCACCCATCCCATGAAGGCTCTCATTTCCCAGATGATCTCTGAAGCTATAAAACATGTCACAGACTTGTAAACCTATAAACAGGAACAACCTATAAAACAGGAAAGAATATATTTTGCCTTAAAAAAAAATGAAGTTAGAAAACCTGGATATGAAAGGAAACATTCTGGGGGGAAGGTGGGTGGAGAAAGGGAAAAGGGAGCAAACGAGAAGTCATTCTCAGGACTGTTAGACTTTGTGAGAGCAGTGTATGAATAAGAATAAGAAAGAAAGAGAAATACGAAAAAGGGTCAATCACAATTCATTTGAGCTCACAGCTCCCTTTGCAAAGTAGCAGCATTCATAGAATCTTCTAATTTTTAAAGCTACTTGGGAAGTTCTGCTGCATTTGTTCACTTAAAAAGATAGAAATAAGTAAAAGAAAAAACAAAGAAACCAGAACCTTATAATGTTTTAAGGTTTTCTCTTCTTTTTTTCAAGCTGTATTACTCCTATATGGTTGGATAATTGTCTTTGAGAATTATCTGAAATTCCACTGTTTCCATCTACAGTATTTCTTACATGGAAACAAAAATCTCAGACAATCATGGTCATATGGTTAGAAAACTAGTTAATAGAGACATCTATCAAGTAAAATTTAAACGTCCTTTTCTTAAATGGATTTGATAACAAACTTCTGATTTTCTTAGTGTCCTGTTCAGAGAGAGTTTTTCATATCATCTTCAATGCAGGTTTGGGTTTGTTTGGTTTTGTTTTTAATATGCATTTTGTTTTTGCGAGAAAAAATAGCAGGCCACAAGAGAGTCACTCCTTTTTGTCCAGAGATTGGAGAGCTTTTCTAAAGATCTGGCATGCCAAATCTTGATGTCATAATTTTCCTTCTAAACTCAGTATCCTGCTTATATTCTGTACACTCAGATGTTTGCAGACTGTGCAGGTTGTCAGGATGCAGCACATGTTTAACCTAAAATAGCTTCTCTGAACTTAAAGGCAGCACAAGCCACGGGCCATACCAATCACACTAGATTGCCCCTTCCTAATGGGAAAATCTCTTCCTCTCTAGCTTTCCAGGTTAATTAATATCTGAATGGTCTAAATGATGTCAGAAGCAGAAGAATGAAGGTATCTTGTTTACTCTAAGACACCATCTGAAATCCAGGATGAGGTAAGGCTACACATCACGAAGAAAATGTCACCTCCCTCACTCAGAATGAGATGCCTGTGACTGAACATCTCAAGGCCAGAAATAAGCTCCTAAATCCAAAAGGGAACATGCCAAGCAGTCATTGCAGGTTTGCATTATGAGAATATATAACTCCTTGCATTATAATTACCTGAAAAACCACTTTGTCATTGGAGCTTATCACTCCTGAAAGCCAAATATGTGATACTTTTTTTAAAGTACTAATTTATAGCAGTGAAAAGTAATTTTAAAGTAAGTCAAGAACTTCTTTACTATATAGCCTTAGATCCATCATCTCCAGTAACAGTTAATCTTTACCATGCTTTTTCTACATTTTCCTTTCCCCCCCCTTTAGGTGCTCGAACTCCATGGTGAGTATCTGCACTTGATTAAAAGTGCATTGCCAAGAATTGCAATTTAGGCACTTTGTGAAAGAATCATGATGTAGCCAATAACCTGCGTGTCACAGACAGCAGAGTAGCCTGAGGTTCACTCTTCTAATAGAAATAGTTATATTCTATTTACTAGACAGCCTTAATTTGCCATCTGAAGTGAATTAATTCATTAGTTAAATCAGTGCTTAGCACCATTTGTTACCCTTAAGTAACATCACTGAAATTTAAATGAGAAGAGTGCATAAACAGTTAATAATGTGAGAAAATAAGAGTCACATGAAAGGAGGCATATATACTTTACTACCCAATAAAGGGGAGAAGAAACCCCTCGGATCTTTCTCAGCGGTTAATATCTCCATTCATGTTACATCTTTCAGTCACAATTGTGAGATCTGCTTTTACCTTGCTCTAGCTCTACTCACCTACCAAAACATACTTGAGGATCAGAATTTCAGCTATAAATAATAGAGCAAGAATCAAAATAAGGCAAAGGAAAGAAAGAAAAGGGAAGGGCAGTGTTTTTATTGTATATATTCCTAAATCATGTGTGTAAAACAATTAAAACATTTGTGAAGCACTCACTTATTTCAAGAAAATTCTTTTCAGATTAATTTTAAATGAAATATCTCATGTGTCCATATCTCATATTTACTTAGCAAGTAATCACTGAAATCCCTACATATTCATGCCAGATATTACAGAAATTAGACAAAATACACAGAGAAAATTTCCATGATGCACTTAGGTTTTTCTTTTTCAATAAAATGCACCACAAAGGGAATAAAGAAATTCTTTCCCCAAATTAATGGTGAATTATTTTGTCATGAGAATAGAAGTTTATATTCATTTAAATGAAAGCACATAAATTGTTCTTGACAAGAAAAACAAAGCTACCCTTAGGCAGTATTTTCATTATAGAAAAAGGCACATGCCCATGAATATCTAGTATAATATTAACAAAAACTGTTCAATTAGCTATGCATGTGCCATTGGTATGAATATTTATTTGCATTGCAGCTAAGTAACATTGATACTTTTTTTCAGCCTGTTTAGAGATATAAAATGAAGCAAACGTTGCATAGTGGACAGCAGCGAAACTTTTCCAGAGGGCTGGTCAGACACAACACTTCTTATTAGCAGAACCTTCTTAACTACCAGTTGTTTCGTTCTTTCTCACATTAGAAATCTATTTGAGAAGTTATAATCCGTTTTTAAGTAATTTTGATCCAATTGACAAACTAACCTCACATTTTCTTTAAAGAGAAGTCAGATAAGTAAAAACAACCTAATACATGAGCTTTTTTTTCTGAAGCTGATTCACATGAGTTGCATTCTAATTACGTAGGGCTCCCTTTTTCAAAAATATTTCACTTTCTGGTAGAAAGCATTGCAAAATAGAAATCTTAAAGCAAAGCAAGTTTTAGCAGTGTATATATATAAAAAAATTTATACTTAGCCATCATAGGCTTAAGAAACTGTTTGAATGGCTATATCAGTAGGAATATTTATGGTTCCAATTCAGTATTAAACACCCTTTCACCTGACTCACATCTCCCACTACAAAGAAATTTTGAATATTAAGCATTTGCAAAGAACTGCCTGTGAAAAACTGCAGACCAAAGGCTAATTTTGGCAAAAATATGTTTATGTGATTAAAAATGTTGTTCTGTATATGAATGAAGGTATTAGCTGCACAACTTGCTCCAGGAGGAATTTCAAATAGTGGATCATTAGGCTATTACTCACTTTTAGAAACTGAAAAAGCAAAATTAATCCAATAAATTTGCCCCATTTGTGATTGCCAGAAAAGAAACCTTTAAAAAATGGCTAAGAAACAATTACAAATGGTCTCTTGAAATTTTATTGATCATGGATCTCATTCTAGTTTCCATTCTGCCATTCCAGGAACCTTTTCCAAAATCCACTAGGGTCAGCAGGAATCATTTTTATGCAGTGGGCAAGCACAAATCACAGAAATATATACCAAGTTGCTGCTTCTCCATGAAACTATTTCTGAGTGACTAGGGTAAGAATCAGTTCTGTAAACTAATTTAGAATTTGCCTCTGCTCTTCTGTAGGCTTTATACAGATATTAATAACATTTCTTTGTCAGCAGCACAATGTCACTTGTACAAAGCATGTAATCCTTACAGTGTGTTTTGAAAAGGAGAGAAATGGTAAGAAGTAAAATGTGGCATATAATGTAACTGAAGCTTAGTTAACAAAGATAAAAGAATCAATTATACTTTAAGGTGGTTTAAGGGAAGGCAAAGACGCTCATATAGAATAAAGCAATAGGTAAGCATATGGAAGATGTTTTGTGTTCACACAGATACTGTTGATTTCTAGACATGTTCCCTTGATTCTCTTCCAGAGAAAGGCTTAAGCTGACAGTAGGATACATTTTCTGTAGTTGATCTTGCAAGCATATGTAACCCACCCCCCCCAATAAAATATGACACTTCACATAGTGACACACTGAGAAAGAAAGGATAATAAAATTATAAAGTATTCCTCTCAGAAAGACTTTGTTTGATTTTAACATGTCCAGAATGAAGATACTGAAAAAAGAACATCTTGCAGCTGATGAGCTGGGTAGAAAAAAAAAATAAATGTAAGTGACATGATCTGGATAGTCCTCAAAATTAAAATCTCAACATATCGCAGTTTTGGAGAACACTGCCAAGAAGCATGCATGTTCAGACTTTGGTTATCTATTAGAACATGAGCTGCTTGCCTCTTCCACTGCTCTCTCTTTGCATGTGTCACACCAAATGCATTGCTCTGCCATCACACAAGTGATAGGAGTTGTTATTGTAAATGGTAAACGTTGCGTGTTGATGATGGGATAGGAAGCGACAAGCACCAGAGAAATTTTGCTGGTAATTTCTTTTGATGAGATACTTGCAAGTATAAAAGCAAGAAAAAGACAAGATTATAAATGATAGGGTTCTGGGAGAGTTAAAAGGAATAGACTTCTGGTTAAACTAGACTGAATGCTGTGTCTAGGCAGCCAAACGATGGTGTGGTAGCAAGGCAGTAACAACAGCTGCGAGGATGTGGCATCACAGACATGAGCATGAATTGTACAAGCCCTCTGGGGACCTGGCATAGTGCTGCAATTGCTGGCCCGCAAATGGCATGTTTGCCATTACCTGTGCTAACTAAATTAAAGAGAGCGTGTATATACCTGATAGCATTATAATCACACAACGGAGTGACTGGTGTGTAGGCACAGCAGCTGGTCAGGTGTAGATGCTCAGCGCTTGGATGAGGCACTTCACACAATAAGATCAATAAGTATATTCAGGTGATCAAAACCAGATCCAGGATATGAATTTCAAAACAGGTTAGACCTGAAGCTCTGATGTAGGGCCAGCAAGGTAGCAGGGCCAGGCAAGCACCAGCATGTGGCAGCTGTTCTTCAGAGACCCGTGGTCCTCAGGGGCACAGGGACTGGTAGCAGTGAAGGAGCAATTTAGTTTGAATCAGCAACTAGACTTTTTCATATAAAGTTACAAAACTTGCTATTTGTGAAGAAAAAGCCTATAAAAGGGTGTTTATTTAGTGTGGGAAAGGTTTAAGACCCAATAAAAAAAAAAGGAGCTGAGCAGGCAAACCTCAAGCTTAACCTCAACCCTCTGGAGCTGGGAGCTCAAGGGATCTCTCAAGTCACTTTAATTTTATCTGTTGTCACTGCAGAACAGCAAATGTGCTACACTTTGAAAGGAAAACTAGAAAAGGAAGATTGGAGCAGCTTTTTGTTTGTCTTTTCAGTTCTCAAACTATGAAAATCCATTATATGTTTATTTTTACAACACCTGGGATGGAAAGGCAAGTTCTTGATTTGTCTGGAGCCTGCTGACAGACCCATTCCCTGAAAAAAAATCAGCTGCAAGATCCAAACCCTGCCCTTTTCTTTTCCTCAGTTGTCTATCAGTACTTCAAGAACTTGCCTGAACTGTCAAGAAGAGAACTGTATCTTGGCACACTAAAATAGTGTAGAAAGAGATGATCCCACAGTGATTGAATTTAGTGGTATAGAATTTTGCAGAGCCCATGGGTTTTATATCAAAAATGTGTTATCTAAATATTTGGTAGCTAAGAAGGCACCAGTCTTCTTTAAATATGTTGAAAATGAGCTTTCTTCACTTCTTACTGTTGGTGGTTGAGAGGCCCTGCGAGTCACCCTAAAAAAATTTTTTTTGGTCTTATTGAACACTCTGAACCTGGACATTCACTAGTTGAATGCTGCCTGTGAATTCTCAAACTGAGTGTAAGAGGTGGCATGAAGCATGACAGCACGCAGGTTGAAGGGCTTCAACTACAGCTTTCTGGAAGCATCAGGTATTGTTCAGCATCTTCAAATGCAGTGCTCAGCTGAAAGCTCTACGGTTGTGACTTGTGCAGTCAGCAGCAAACAAACAAACAGCCCAGAGAAAGCTGGGTAGAAAAATTAAGAGACATTTATTATGCACGTTAAAAATCAAACAGGACACAAGAGGAATCTAACGCTCCAATCTGGCTTTTGTTATTCAGCTCTCACACAGGGAACCTTTAATCTGATTGAACCGGTGTGGTGACTGTTTGTTTTTCCTGACTGGGAGTGCACATGTGTATATGATAGCATGATGGCAGCAGTCCAGGCTATTAAATGGAGCAACTACATTCAATAAGAAGCAAACAATGGCATTAAGCCTTCTATCATTTTTGCTCTTAGACTGTACCTAAAGTTTTCAAAAGAATATGTTAGGTGCTCGAATGTTAAAAGCCAATATAACTTTAAGTTTTAAATTCCAAAGTCCCTCCCTTTGGTAGCTTATGAGCCTAAACTACTCCAGGATTTCAGAAAAAAATTCCCTTTCCCTTTCTGCTTTTCATTATATCCTGGTCTGTTTAGATACAAGAGCTGGTTTGAACAACAACTTCCCTAGAACTCAGAACACTGAAATATTTTCAGTATTTAATGCAAAAGAGGTAATTGCACCAGTACCATCCACCATGAACAGCCTGTTTTATCACTGATCAGCAGCATCCATGTCATTCCTGGTCATTCCACTTGGAAAAACAAGAGACTTCCCATACTCTGCACAGTACTAAACTATGGTATATACTGGAAACCATATATGTATATATATATATTTATATATAGCATTGCTAGGTGGTGTGTAACCTTCACCTTAGGCTTAAACGGTAAACAATCTGTTCCATACTGCTCTGTCCCACCTTTTTTTCCAAAGGAAAAGGAGAACAAACAAATATTTGGACTGCCACAATAGCATTAATAAACATGAGAATGCAACAGCTAGTGTTATTCTACAGAAATGAATGAATAAATAAATAGACTATAAGCACTTTATTCTTCTCACATAATTTCTTCTCAGTGACATTATTGAACAGACTGTTGAAAACAAACATCGTTAAATGAGAAAAGAAGAGCAGGAGCCTGTCTAATTCCCCACTGCAACATTTTCCAATGACGAATGCTCCCTAAATGGATTTAGCTTTTTGAAAAGAAGTCAGAGAGAAATTTGATGTGGCCCCCTGACCCCTGGTAAGCACATGTATCTTCACCTGTCACATAACACACTGGCACTTGCTTACTTTTCAGCAAAGACTATTGATTTTGCTTATTGGCTGCAGGCTAGTCCATAAAGAACAAATTACAAAGTCAGAGGTCTACAGTTAGCAATTGCTTGCATGATAACAGGGAACTCAGCACTATTCCCACAATGCAGTATTAACATTCTCACAAATGTGTGCAAACCTAAAACATTCACTTCTGCTGTGAAGTCCTCTGTATTTTCAATGATACAACAGCAAAACACACAGTACATCCCATACCATTGCAAATGATCTAAAACTACACGGATTTTGCCACCTACACTTGTGGTTTAAAGAATTTCTGTATAAAGAACAGAGAGAGAGAGGATCAAGCAATGTTACATTCTACTATTAGAAAAGGACAAATGTTTGACACAACCAACTGTTATTATGAATGCCATCACAACTAAATCTTACACAGAAAAAGCCAACATGGTGACTTTTAAGAAATGTATCAACGTGCTACTTCTCTGGAGTCATAAAGTTTAATTTTACCCCTGCCTTGATAGATGACCTTGGGGACAAATAATTTGATTTTCTGCACCTTGCTTTAATCTTCTGCAAAATGGGATACAATACTGTCACCCACCGCTCAAGTGCTGCTGAAACCCACTCGCCGAGAAGATCCTGCAAAAGACAGTATAGGCTGGCTTTTATTACTGAAACAGGACAGGCATAAGAGAAGAACCCTGGTGAGGATCAAAACTGGAGAGCCTGAGCTAATTTCCAAAACCTCATTTTAATTTTTCCATCTTACATAATACTTCCCCAATATAATTGGAATTGTATTTTAATACCCAACCGTGCCAAATGTAAACATATACTGCTCATCTGGAATATATTTTTAGTAAGAGTCATGAGAATGACACAAAAGAAGCCAATTTTAATGCTATTTCAAGCTCAAGAAATTTATAATAATTTCAAATGTGAGATTACTAATGACAAATTGGAAAAAGAAAAAAGTGAGCTATTGTCTTAACTTACTTCCCTAGAAAGGACAGTTTTCTCAAATTTTAAAAGATGTTTTCCATGATAAAATGTCATGATTCAGCAGATCTGACTTGGCAGCTTTCAAGAAAAATTTCCATTTCTGGAATATTTGACTGGGAGAAAGAAGCTGGAAATTTCGGGGGTGGATTACAGCTGAGCATATTTGAAAATCCAAACTCAGTTCCCTGCTGAGATCAATGTGTTCAGGACAATAAAGTAACTAAAAAGCATTTTGGGTACTCTCAGTAAGTATTGGCTTACTGTATTTCCATAATAGACTGTTTTGCTTCAGGTTAACTGATCACCAATTAACTAGAACTGTTGAGTGTATTTGTAAATGCTAGAGCTGACACTTCCTAACTGTTTCTGTTTTATCCTAAGACTTGACATGGTGAGAGCCTAGAATAATAAACTACACAGAAATCTGGACAGGACAAAATAATCTTGTGGAGTACTTTGTAGGGCAAACTCAGATCAATGATTTCTCAAGGTATGGGCCCTCCTCTGAGAGCACAGTCACTCGTGTGGTCAAATGACATGCAGAAACAAGCAGCCAGAAGCACTTATCAGGCAGCAATGGTCACAGCAGACAGGCTCGGGACAATGCTTGGGAGAAATGGTCCCAAGGTTGTTCAGACTTCAGAGGTGCTGGCAAGTAACTTTTAATTGCCAAGAGGCAGTTTGTGCCACCTGGGGTAGATAGCATTATAAATACCTCCAGGGATGGTGACTCAACCATTTCCCTGGGCAGCCTGTTCCAACACTTGACAAGTCTTTCCGTGAAGAATGTTTTCCTAATATCCAATCTAAATATTATTGATCTAAATCTTATTGATCATTTCCAAGGGGGAAATTCAGCTTGACACCGTACGAGATTCTCAGCTCCCCTCCTTTGTGTTCCATAGTGCGATCAAAATAAAAAATAGGTCTTGCAGTGCCTGAACACTTTTACTGTGCCCAGTCCATAGTGCTAATGGTGACCACGTCTCTTTAGAACTACAGGTTCTGAGCCTTCCCATAAAAAAAAAAAAACCAAAAAAACCTGGGTGAGAAACCTGTAACACTTTCTGATGGCTTCATCAAGGTCTACAGCTGAAACAACTCAGGGCTGCTGTGAACCTGAGATAGTAAAAGTGGTTTGAACTGTAACTAACCGTCCTGAGCACCTACAGACAGTCTTCAACAACATTAGAAATATATATATTGAAAAATATGACTTTTGCTTTACAGAAAGTTAGACTTCACTTTCATTTACTACTTCTCAACTCATTTTCCACTTTGAGGGCAACCAATGTGTCACTATGGATTGCATCTCTGTCCCGATCCTATAACTTAAAAAAAAAAAAAAAATTGAACATAATAGAGAAAACAAGTCTCCTTTCTAAAAGATAATGCAGAAACCAAGCAGGGAGAGTGTGCAGATTCATATGTGAATTTGTTATGGTACTGTCAGTTACAGAGAGCAAAGAAGCCTAGTGAGCTGCCCAAAACGTTGATTTAAAAAGCTCTTGAGTTTTTCTGCTGCAGAGGGATTTTATGGCTTATGTCTTCAAGGGTTTGTAAAATTTAAAAAAAAAAGAAAAAGAAAGAAATGGAAAAAAAGAAAATGAAAAAGGCTTACTTGGCAAATATTGAAGTTGAGATTATTATTTTCTCGGATGAATACAGATTCTGGGACTGTAAGAAGACCTACATTATCAGCAGACATGCAATGAAACAGCAACACGATGGCCTTTGATCCAGCCAAAGAAGGGAATATGGCCAAAGAAACTGGAGATCATTTGGTGTCCAAACCTTCTGACCTCCCTGGCAAAGCTCTATAAGGACCTCTACAGTGGGTAGAACTACAGTGAAGAGCTCATACTGCTCAGCTAGGGATGCTTGCATTTTGGTCAAAGAGAATTGCCATCATGCAATATGTGTATTCTTCACTATTTTCTCCTTTATAACAAAGCTGAGAATGACTTATCCAATCAAGACTACAAAAGGCATAAATTTACAGACATTTAACAACTATTTCTGTTCTTTTGAATTACTTTTCTTAATCCTAATACCTTTCAGTTTTGCTTAATGTTAGCATTTCATTGAAAAATTCCTGCTAATAGCCCTAAATGTTGAAGAATACTGCAGCCACAAGGGGTGGCAATAAGGAGAAGCAAAAGAGGAAACAAAAGAGAAGCAATAAAAAGTGAAACATATATGGATATTAGAGCTTTTATCTGATCTTGTCCAAGAGAAAATATCCTCATGAATGGACACAGAGGAAAATGTTGAAGAATCTCCATGTATTGCAGTTAATAAACCTACTGGCCACTTAAGTCAACCCCAAGAATTTGGGCTGGAATCTGGGCTGAAAAGTAGGTAATGTGCATTTAGCTCAACATCAACAAACATGTGATTACTTAAGACAGAGATGGGCTTCTCAACTCCTCCTCCTAATTTGTGCAATCGGTACCAAAGACAATTCCAAATTCGACTTTTAAAAAATTATTACTATTTGGTTGGAAAGGGGAAGAAACTTGACTGCAAAGAAAAGCTGATACTGTTATTCAAATACGGCATTTTCATTTCACTAGTAAAATTGA
This sequence comes from Oxyruncus cristatus, assembly GCA_013399855.1. Classification (NCBI taxonomy): domain Eukaryota; kingdom Metazoa; phylum Chordata; class Aves; order Passeriformes; family Cotingidae; genus Oxyruncus; species Oxyruncus cristatus. The sequence goes on along the minus strand of VXAY01007091.1, from coordinate 1,071,013 downwards.
ACTATTTTACTTTCAAACGGCCAAATCTTGATTCCAGTATTCAAGTTACTTGTCATGTCTTACATGCACTATCTTCAAAATGAATTAAATTTGTATATTGCCATTTTGCAATTGGTTACCTCCAATGTGGCAGAAAAAAAAGAAAAAGATACAGGAAATCAAGCTTTCTGAACCAAGAGATAACTCATACATACATGTATGTAGTACATACATGCACTTGTACTGTCTTCATGGGATTAGGCCAAACAAGAGTGCAAACCATACCCTCTATGCTACGGTCTTCTACAAACCTTTAGTTTTGGCCACCTCCATTTATTGACAACCAGCATCAAATAAGACCATGATCCAATGAATAAAATATTGAAATACTTAATACTTCTAATATTGTAGAGTTCCCAATTCCATTTTGCACTAGTTTCCATAAACCAAAGAACAAAAACTGATATAAACAACAGTAACACACACATTGTCTTTTAATGCCCAGTCATAAAGTCATCTAAAATACAAGATTATTTAGAATATATGCTAAACCTATCACTGACACGTTGGAAAATACTGGGTTTTATTTTCTGAACACTGTTCTTTTGACAGTGGAAACCTTACAAACTATTTTTATAAATCAATAGTTTTGAGTTGAACACACGGAGGGCAACTAGCAGACACTTTTGGATTTGCGGTTGCAGACCGTATTGCACTAAAAATCAACTATTCAGTTTAGCTGTATCCTCTAAAAGAAATTTTGAAAATACCTATGGTTACTATAAAATAAATAAAATCCTTTCCCCTAGCTGAGGCTAAGAAATTTTAAACAGAATTGTTATGTGCAAGATATCTAACTGTACCCTAAAAGCTGTAGCTTAAGGACATTATCAAGAGTTATGAACACTTAGTGAGCCAATTTTTGTTTCAGGTAAAAGAAAGCATTTCAGATTTATTTCAAACAGTACAAGTCAGTGCTACTGTTTAAAATTCGTCACGGAACACTTCAGAAAGACTGCTTGTCTATTCAAGCCACACATTTAAGTGAACTCTTACTAAATTCTCTATGTACAGATCAGAAATACATGCACTCTGAGTAAAAAGAACTTCATCTGACAAATTAAAGAAAGAGAGAGTGAGTGAGGGGCAAAGTGCGGGGTGTTCGGCAGAGCCCAAACCTGGAAATCTACCGCGGCTTGTAAAGCCTGACAGTGTAATATGTCAGGCAAGGAAAGCCTCGGGTACCACAGCCAAGTCGTGCTTGTTCCCATGATGTGATTTAGTGCCTCAGAACCACGCAGCTTTGCAGCACGTGGACATCTTATGGTGTCAAGTGAAGGGAACAGATTTGTCACCGCTCGCTGCCAGGAGCGGTCCCGAACAGGGACGTTTTCGGTCTTGGACAATGATTGCTGTTACTAATTCTACTGTGAAACGCGCCGAGCATCTGCACGGGCACTTGGGGAAAGTGGTGCCAAAACAGCTCTCACTTTATGCTGTTGCTCCTGGTGTCTGGTTGAGGCAGTGATGAGACAGATCATATGACTTAAGCCATTGCAAGACCTCATCACTTTTCATGGGAGAATGGAAAAGTGCTGATCCCGAGGCTTTTATGCTGAGGGAAAGCAGATAAAAATCTGCAGGTGTAACTCAAAAAAATTGGTATGAGAAGCACAAAATGGGGAAAATAAAGCTGAATTTCTAAGGAAAACAAATAAAGATCAAGCATGTGGTGGCAAGTAAATGAAAAGAAGAATTTAATTATATAAGCATAGAAGTGTGCATTGTTAATGTAAGTGGATAGTGTTTTGATTTCCAGAGTATCTCTTAGTTTTAATGTACAAACAATATTGATACAAACAAGCACAAAGATGGATGGATGTAACCATTTCTATTTTATTTTTCCAATGAAAAGGAACTAGTGATAATTGACTGTAACTCTGCCTGGCTCCATCTCTAGAGAGACATAATCATTTTGGATATATGAAAATAGATTGCTCATTCTAATCCGCTATTGTTTTATACTCTTTGGGGCCCACTTCTCAGCTGGTGATAATCAATAGTATTAGTCATTGCGAAACAGGGAGCTGATTTATTCTATCAAGGGTTCTGGCCTTGAGCAAAACTCATATAACCCATTTAATTCTTTTCCTAGCAGTAGATAACTTAACAAGGCTTGAACAAGAAGTTATCTTCTCTCACCCAGTGTGCCAGGAAAAGCTCAGGAACGCTATCCATACACTGCTGAATCATACCAAGAGCACTCACTAGAACCTACGCAGTTGAGGTTATGACTCTAGGTCCCCAAAACACTCGAGTTTTCACTTTGGGAGCTCTTCAGAAGTTCTGTAGAGCTGTCAAGAAACTGGTATTTTAGAGCCAAGGCAAGAGGAGTTTGGTTTTGTGCATGTTCTTGACCACTACCACTATATTCAACTTTTTCTTGGTCAGAGTTATCATGCCTGCCGTTTAAGAGTGTCATAAAACTATGTGAAGTTTACCTGGGCTTTTCTAATTTGGGCAACAAAACAACTCAAATATAGAGAGACTTTTCCTCCCTCAGTGTTAACTGGCCCCATCTTACTTGAATTATTGGTTTGAAAAAAAAAAAAAACAAACCAGAAATTGGCTGCATTTAAGTATTAAATAGCATTTCAATCCAATTCCAAGTGTCTAAAGGGAGCATGAATTGGGTATGAATTCCATTACTCAGTCACAATATTATTAGCAGGGGAGGAGCAAGGTTTATCACTGTTGTCAGCATGATTATACAGCTTTCTCATTTGCCTTATCTCAGAGAACATACACAGCATGGTCTTGATCAGGTTTGTCATCTTCTCAATGCCCAGGCCATGATGACAGTCAAAATGAATGAACAGATCGGCACTTTGAAGTGCTCATTGATATCTTGAGGTCAGATGTTTCTTGCACGTATCTGGACCATTTCCAGACATATGGGAAGCAGCAAGAGCAACGGTAGCACAAGTGTCTCTGCCAGTCTTCCTCAGCTCTACCCTGCTCCTTCAGTCAGTAGCCTGTCTGGTTAACACAAACCAGAAGTCAATGCATAAGATTACTACCTTTTATTTTGTTTTATTTTGGGTTTTTTTTGTTTGGTTTGGCTTTTTTNTTTTTTTTTTTTTTTTTTTTTTTGCTAATGAAGAGCTATTACATCAAAGCAGTTTGGGAGCATTGCTTAAACTGTCTTGCTGAATCTGAACTACCTATCAAGTTATTCCTCCCACACAGAGCAGAACAGCTTGGTCCTGCTGTTTAGGGGTCCTTGCCAGCTGCAGAGACAGGAAAGGATTTTTTTTCCCCTCTTTACCTCTACTTGTTCTATTTTCTCCTGTGCAAGTTTGTTAATGTTTGAAGCTTGAAAAAAAAAATGCAATTCAAGAGAACTCCCCCCAAAAAAGGATGAAAGACTAAAAAGATAGGAAAAAAAATTGATATGTATTAGCACGGTAGAGCTCTTTTCAATATGATTATTCAAAATGAACAAATTCTGAAATCCTTAGTTTGTTTCAATATTTATTTTTTCAAATCTCTGGTTTTATTAAAGCAAGTATATCCCCAAACTGAAGAATAACATGCAGAAGAGCTGCAATTGCAAATAAGTCACAGTTCTTGTTTGGAGTAACTCACATTGTTAAGAAGAGTAGTCAATGAGAAACTGCCCAAGGAAAAACCTAAGGAATGTACTGTGCTGAGATTAAAATAGTTCATAAAATGATAAGAGCTGTAGGACATATGAATTTAGCTGAAGGCTTTGTTTCACTCCCTCTCCCTTAAAACTAAATGACACTGGAGAAAACACTTTTCAACTTTTAGAGCTGGCAGTTAACATTTTCTGATATGCATTTTTTTAAGATCCCTGTCATCACGGGCTCCCCAGACCAACCCATAAAACTGCCTTAAACAGCCAGTGAAATCAGTGGCTGGTGCACTTTGGAGCGGTCACTGGGAACCAGCATGGCTTCAGCAAGAAGCCAAAAGGCAGTGTCATGCCTCAAGAGAAGAAAGGTGTGTCACCAGTAAGTAAACACATTCAAAGAATGTCACTAATCAGCAAATATTTTGTGTTATTTCCATAATGAAACCCCACCACTGTGAAGAACTTTTCATCCTCAAGAGCCTAGGGCTAGAACAGGTAAATTATAAATCAGCTCCTGGAGAAGCATCCCCTTAATGCACACCCTGTGGGTTGTTCTTCATATTGGTTCTTCCCAGGGACCTCCAGTCACGGGATGGAGGAGGAAACTTCCGCGATGTGGATGAGCCTTCCATCAGTTAGCTGACAGGAAATTGTCTCAATTCAGCAACTTAGACAACTGAAAAGAATCTATGAACAACCAGCACAAATAATGTTGCTTGGCTTCCTAGCATATTCTAACACAGAGTGCTGCCAATGCTCTACTCGAATTGTCTAGGAAAAGAGGATGTATTCCAGTGTTCAGTTAAAGATTTAAGGTGACACTGCAAAGACAGATTTCAAAACTCTTGCAAACATTATGAGCCAGTGTACCTACTACATGATTACTCCTATTTACTTGATTAGTCCATTTACTGCTATTTACTTAATGAGTTGTATGGAATGTTTAAGAATGTGTTTACAATAAAATGCAAAAACCTAACCAAAGCAGCTGTTTTAATTCATCTAACATGAAGGCAGTCTTCAGGTTAATCAAACAAAAAGAAAACACCTATTGTTTTACAAAAAAAAAAGAAGAAAAGGTATCCAGAAGGGCAACATATACTGAGGAAAGGTATCACACAGACAAGTGTAACCTACCATCAGCATCTTCTCCTATGGTGTAGGGCTTAAAGTACCTTAACTCAAAAATTTCTAGACAATTTGAACTCTTCAAGCAAAAGGCAAAAGACAGGTAATTTCAGAGATATACAGGATCCAATCCAAAAAGAGCTTTGTACATCAAAACCAGCACTTTGAAATAAACCAGTAAATAAAATGCAAGTCTGAAGCAGGTCAAGATATCATTAAGAAAGCAGGAAGTCACTAACCCATTCCAGAGGGGTCAGGGATACCTCCAAATGAACTGCAGTAACAGAGTCAAAATGTGGCAGGTGTGGGTTGCAACTTTCACACCCGATAATTGCATTACAAGAACGGAAGAAATTGTATCTTCCAGCCCCTTCCCTAATGATGAGTGACATAGGTGGTACCAGTGTGATTGTAAATATACATGATGACAAACTAATATTTTGTACAGGCCTATTGCATACTTGGATTATCAACAATACTGATCTCCATGCAGCTTAACTGCATCTTACTCTGCGCCTGGCCCTACCATATCCCTGTTTCAATCCCCTTCCTGATCCTATTTCCTGGATTAGGACAAGTCAAGATCTTCCCAAAATATCACCTTGTCGACCTCCTTGTCTCAAAGCAGAATCAGCTATTGTCCAAAAATCTCGGTAAAAGCATCCAACGATGGAAATGCCACATCCCGTCCGTCCCACTACCCAACTATCTTGGCCATTAGGCTGCTTTTCTGCAGTCTTAATGTACTTTAGCCACTCCCTCTCTCCTATTGCAGACTTTGCAGACCTGAAAAAACCCCAACCCTCTGCTGCAGGCTTTCAAAGATTTACTGCAGGCTTTTCAAAGATTGCTACCACATTTCTCATTTTCTTTGCTGCACTGACACCCGATTCTTTCCTTCTTATTTAGGCCATATTTTTTTTAAAAATCATGTTGCCAATCTTACTGTTCTCCTTTGTACTGTCTCCAGATGGTCTTGGAGGGAAAGAAAGAGGCAGAGGAAAGTCACATGAAGGGAAGAAGTGTCCACAGCCTGGGTTTGCACCTCTCTGCATGCTGACCAAAAGACCTGGCATGGTGGGAACAGAGCAATTCACGAGAGATGAGAGAGGCTCTACCCCAGAGCAAAGGAAGAGCAGGGGAGGAAACGGAAGCCTGAGGTATAATCCAATTTCTTGTCTGCTCACGTGCCCTGGCCATCACAGGGGCATGAGTAAGAGTGCTCTGTCAGGTTGCAAATTCATCCTATGTAGCCAAAGAATATAGAAACATCTTTAAGAGCTGTCTAAAGAGTCTCATAACCAGTTATCTACCTTGGCACTAACGTATGGTGCTTTCTATACGTGCAGAGAGTCAGGGGAACGTGGGAAGATGGGCTTTGTTTTGTTTGTATGCTGTGGCATGGGAGACACGTGAATTCTGGGCAGCTGGAAGTGTGGAGTATTTTCATGGAGGAATAACAAATCAAACAATAAACCCCTTTGAACCCTCAGTTCAGTCTAGAAGATATCACAACCTTTGCATAAATGTAAGGGTCCATATTCTATCTAATCTATAGATGAATCAGTAGCTCAGCAGGTTTCTGCCATTTACTTATTTTACCTGTATGTGGGTTTATAGACAGGTTAGATTATCAGAGTTGCTAGATTTATGGACTGTTAGTCTCGTTAATAGACTGGCCTTACATACAACCCTCCCCCAAACACACACTTTTTTCTTTTAAACAATGTTCCTAGTGACATTTGAACATCTACTTTTGCACAGTTTGTTTGATATTTTTTCCACCGAAAGAAAAGTCTTCTTGACCACTGGAAGAACTTGCTAGAGTAAAGTTTCCGATCTTCCATGAAAAGATATTTTCTTCTGCAACTTTATTTATTTCTAGTGTTTATAAGAACTCAAAGTAATTGCCATTTTTGGATATGATCATGTGTTTGAACACATCCTTCCCCCCATTTTTTCCATTTTCACAAAGGTTTTCTGTTCTGTCTATTCTTTATTTTGAGCAGTTTTTCAACCGTATTTTTTTCTTCCAACTAAAGCACGCAAATACTGAGAAGAACAGAATAGAAAAATTATTCATGAAATGGTAGAAACGTATTTCAGTATCTGATTCCCAACTTGTGTGACATTAGATGCACTTGGTAAGGAAGCTGTTGTGCTCGGAAGGCTCTTCAGCCACCATTTTAAAGTCTGACAGAGACCGTGAATCAGAGCCCTCTGCTGCAGCAGTTCACAGCCAGGGGTGTTCGTGTAAACTGAAATCAATAATGATTTAAACCATGGTACCAGGCCCTCAGCTCTGGGCATGCCACCCAGTTGGTTGCCAGGACAGAGGAAAGATGAATCACTGGGACAGGAACATCTGACCCCACCTCTCCATGAATCATCAGACCTCTTGAGCCTGAACCCTTGGACATCTGGCTCTTCCCGAGCTGCTCCAATGTAAACATTGTAAAATTAAACCTGAAAGGACCTGCAGCATACCCAAGTCACAGTTCTGTATCTTTTTGAAAACAAAAGCCAAACAAAACAAACCACCCAACCCCGACTTTTCAACACATGAAATAGTACTCTAATTCTGAAGGGACTGCTGTTGTGTACCTGACATTTTGAATAGTTTGTGACTGTTCACAGAAAATAAGGATTAGGAAATGTGACTCAAAGTTCTGAAAACATTATCCTGGAATTACATTAAAAATTCTTGTCTCTATTTTCATGTTTGGGAAATTGCTTTAAATATTTTTAAAAAGGCTAATTCCTTCTAAAATGCTTTATAATACTGTAATTAATACAAATTAATACCATAACTAACAAAAATGCAGTCTAATAACAAAACAAGGACAGTTAGCAGGATGGATGGTACATTAATACTTCAAATGTGTTTCCATTCTTTTTCATGTTGGAATAATACTTTGCACACCAGTATGTGTAGTACTTACTGCAGCCTGCTGAACTTGTCGTTGTTAGCAATCACCTTTCTCATTTTGTAGTTGTGAGGACAGCTGAAAAACGTATGATTGTTTTAGGAACTTTTTTCTCAAAGTTGTAGACCCTTGTCTCATTGCGAATATCAAGAAACGTATGATTTGGTGAAAGCAACCATGTGAAACTACCTCTGACTTAAAAAAAAAAAAATTCAGAGTTTGAGATAAGGTAGAAACTCTTAGTTCTTTCTATGGCTTTGGAAGATAAGATTCAGAATCTCAGACGAAAGGTCAAATTAATCTTTTACTCATATGTTTGTCAAAACCATAGTTCAGTAGCAACCAAGTCAGATTTAACTTTTCTTTGAAGTTTTATTACATACATATGGGTGTTACTTTCAGCACAAATATTTCTGCACAACCCAAAGCACGTTGTAACTATCGCAGACCTGATTCTGAGGTCACATGAAGGCAATTAATCATTTATTCCATTGGACTTGTCGGAATTACAGCGAGACAAATGGGTTAATCAGAATTACAGCCCCTTAGCTGCAATAAATAAAAGATATATTCAAATCTGTGAGCAATTTCATATTACTTAATCTTTCATTTTCATTTCCCCACAAACTTTACCCAAATAGAAATTAAAGCACTGTGGCTGAAACTGAGAGGTTCGTGAGTCCATAAAAGGCACAAGACTAATGTTCTCTACGTGATGGCAAATTACACTTCTTTGTGTGCATTACAATACTTTTACAAGAGTTGCTATGTAAAAAGAAAATACTGATGATCATTTAACACAGTAAGAATTCACTTAAATGAACTGCCAGAAGAACAGAACTCTTAAAATAATTGATTTTTCCCCACATCAGATGAAAAATGCATAACACTGTACAATGAAGTCCGTTTGAGCAAAAGTCATTTTCTGTCCATTAAAAGAAACATAAAATACATTGGGGTACTTAATTAAAAGTCTTAGAACCGATTTGCACACCATAAATTTACCAAACACACACAAATTTAAGTAAAATACCTTAATTAATGTTTTTACTAAATCTATGGGGCCTCCCAAATATTTTATAAGTGTAGAAAATTTACATTCACTGCAGTTTGGAGAATACCATCATCTAAAAAATAAATTCATAACAGTTGCTGCCTCAGTGTTTCTGCCAGCATGCTGATGCCTTACATTTATGGAATGTATGGAGTGATTTGGAAATGACAGCTATCTCATGACAGGCAATACCAGCAGACAGCCTTTGAAAAAAATCTATACTGACCTCACCTCCATCCAACACCTATTGACAGTTGTCACTCAAACTGTGATATCACATAAACACTTTCCGATCTGCGGCTTAAGTTTCCATAGTAGGGCAAAATCCTGTTAACTTCTGACCCACCTCTCAGACATCCTTTCTGTTGTATTCATGTTTGCAAACCGCTGACAGGTTTTTAGAGGTAAAGCGTGTATGGCTTGTGCAACACCCACACTCCCTGCCCTCTAAGTTTCTTCCCTTGAACCCCAGTCAAAGACTTGTTGCTAATCCAAGGTAACTAAATCTGCATCCAAAAAAGACACAAAGTAATCCAGACAAAAAAAAAAAAAAGAAAAAAAAAGAAAAGAAAAATTGAATATTGTCTGAATGTATTCTGTGAAAGACCTGCAGCACTTTTTCTAAGTGGTCTCTTCCACAATCTGTTATAGGTGGATCAGTTTTCCCTGTTACCTCTTCTTTTTATTTCAATACTTCAGGTAGCTCCAAAATGCTGTGATGAAATAATGATGAACCAAAAAACCACACCGTAGATACCACTCAGATTATAAAGAGTTGAGGAAACATAAAATCCTCTCTGATTAGAAAACTTAGGACCTCCATATGAAGGCAGCAGGGAATGAAGCGTTCTCAGTGTTATAAAAGGAATGATTTATAGCTACAGCAAGGAAATTAATGTCCATATATCACAGCTGTTGATAAAATATCATAATGAGAGTTTTTAGAAACACGGAGTGTGGATGAGTGTTTCTAGCCACATCTATCTGCCCCTATGCAAAACTTCTGGTCATTTATAACCAACCAAGGAACAGCATACTTCAATCTCTGTCAAATATTTAAAGGAAGTAGTGTCAGTTTCTCTCTTCTCCAGCACTTCGGTAACAACTGCTAAATATTCCAACAATATTCCAACAAATCTACTAATAACATGGACAGGGTTACACTCAAATACTATAATGCCTTAATCTAACTTTTCTTCTCCACCTTCTCCACCCTAAAAGAGCACCTCTTACTTGAACCAAAATAGATGGATCTCTTGGGCTATGTACAAAACATACCTCTGGATGAGTCATTTCTTTGCCTTGCTTTGCTCTCCAGCTCAAATTGTAGATATATTTCCAAGTAACATTTTGCATTCCGAGACTAAATACAGAGGAATGACAAGGAACTTCAGCCAGGTTTCTGAAGTAAACAGAAACTTAGTTTTGTAACTGAACTTTCTTAATGCTTGTAATTCACAGGAACTGAGAAATAAGATCTGGTCTTTGTGAAACTGCAGTAGATATGGATCTAGAATGAAAGGCTGTCCTATAAAATTAGAGAGAGTTTGGAGATATGGATTTATTCTTAAGGATATATTCCTTCCTGGATGTCAGGTGCCATTTGTCACACCCTGGATTTTGCTGTCCATCAGGATATAGGTGAAAAAATTTGAACTGCTTCATAGCTCAAGGAATTTAGTCAAGAGACATTTTTTTACACAATAGAGAAAGAAGTCACTATCCATTAACAAAGAATAAAAGGTCCAGGTAAATCTATATTAGTGTGCGTATGTACAGTGGCAGGATGCACAACACCACATTTCTTGAAGAACCGCTGTTGCAGAGTGTGCTGCAACACCGCTAAAAATATCGTACGCTTTTGGCCTGCCTAGTTTGATGCAAGGTACAGAAATGCTTTTTGATTGCACCTGGGCTGGAGAGACATAATGGTAACTCCTGAATCATTAGGTACCTTTAGTTCGTTACTTCATTTACTCTGCTTTACTTGCAGGTTTGAAATTGCATTAAAGATGTAAACCAATCTCTTTCCAGGCTGTCGTCCTGCAATTGATACCACATGGCCGGACTGCTGCGTCCACACTGAGCTCCGTGGACTTCACTGTGGCTCCAGGCAGTGTCAACAGTGCTTACACACTGCCGGCTGCCAGATCAGATCTCAAGTTCATTGACGCTATGGAGAGGTGCCGTTAAATGAAATGTACACAAGACATTTCCACCTTTTCTCCTAGGATAGCTTAAAAAGAGGGAGAACAGCTGCTCGATGAGACTGTCATAACATCCACTGACCCACTGCTGAGGATCACACCTGACCCTGGGCCACCACCCCTGCTGGCCCCAGAGAGACATATTTCTTTCTTCTTCCACCCAGTGGGCCTCCCACAGCTGGAAGTGAGAAGCTGGTGCCAGTGGGCTGCTGTTTTATTGCCTGTATTCATGTGCACGGGGGGACCAAGATCATCCAAGCTCATTCCGCCTGTGAACTTTTGCACCAGTCGTGCCAGGCTGGTTTGCACTCCCCTAAATTCACTTCGTCTGAAATGCAAGTACTTGTGTGACTGGGAACACCAACCCATGGAAGTGCAGCGGCCCTTAAAGTTTAACGAGAAACATAAGTTATCTGTTTTCAGGATACTCTGGAGCTCTGTGCTGGTTCATTAGTACAACCTTCCTGAAAGGCTGACTCTGAGCCATTAGAAAATGAAAACGTATGGCTGTAACGACAAACCCGCTCCATATGTTGTCTGCTGGCCCAGCAGTGGCACTTCTGGGTTCTCTGTGGTGATGTTACTACCACGCGGTATCTCCTGAAAATGTGCAAGGAAAACAAGGATAGAACTGAGGTTGTCTAGTGCTGTTCAGTCTCTCTGGCCAGTGTGTTCTTAATAGTCTCTCTGACAGAAAATTGTATTTTTCTCATTCATATATTATGAATCATGAACTACAGACATTAATGTCAGAGAGATATTTTCTAACTCCCTCTATACATACACTTCTATTTTATAGATATAAAATAAGAAAAACACACACATATGTAAATATATATAAAAACTATATAAAATATGGGACTTTTTCCAGGAGTGTCACCAGAATCTGAGTGATTAATTACAAGAAAGTAGAAGCCAACTGAAAAGAGACATAGAACATATACTATTGCTATTTTCCCTTCCTACACAGTCTGGTGCTGTTAATTTAATTTTCTTAATTTAGTGATGATTACAGATGCAAATCTGACAGTGTGTAAAAACCAAAATTAGGAAGCAAATAGTAATGGTTGGGTTGGTACCAACATCAAATGATGCCTTTAGCATCACATCTGATTTCTGATCTGAGAGAACTACCTCTGTGGGAAGAGTCACTCACGGTCATCTTTGAAAGCAGGATGAAGATTCTCATTATCAGGGAATTTATCTGCTAGAAGTAAATTAAGAGCTGAAGTAACACCTTCCTCAGTATTGCAGGAGCCAGACACGAAATTAGGAGGATGTGGTGATGTTAGGCCAGGTGCTGCATGACTCCACAAACCTCTCACTCAGTTTTATATAGCAGGGACATGCTTTGAGGAAATTAAAGGTCTTGGTATGTCTAGTAGAAAGAGAGCAAGGCTGTAAACAACTGATGTTTCCTAACATGTCATTGTTGGAAGACATCTAGGAGACAAAAGCTTAAGTTTGAGGACAGTGTTCACATATTAAGAAATGGGTGATGAGACAAATAAATTTAGTCTGCAAACTGGAACTGAGTTTCTGAGACTCAGAGACACAGGAGCCCTGAGCTGTCTTCCAGTAAACAGGGATAGCAGCACAATTTTCTTTCCACCTCAGAGTGGGGTTTTATTATATTTTTAAACCTAATATGAAATAAATGTCTGTGATAGTACAGCACTGTTTCAAAAGCCAAGACTCTTCTTCTAGCCCTACATGCCTACAAAGGGAGAAGGAGGAAGACTGTAAAATAGTGCACGGGTATGACTTACCATGAGGAAACATGATTCTTGTTAAACAGCTTGACAAGAATATTGTGGTTTGGGAGACAGAAGGGCAGCGAGGGGAAGGGTTGTGGAGGGTCACATTGCTTTGCAGCCCAGGGCATGTGGTGGCTTCAAGCTTTATGAACACTTACTACCATGGGGTCTATTATCTGCCAGGCGCCACTGATGCCTGAATTATTGTATTTCAATAAAAATTGCAGCTTTGCTACTTAACCCAATAACAAGACTGTTGAATCCCCTTCCCGCACTGAATTGGCACCAGCAGAGAAATGGAAAGGAAGACAGCTACCTCCATCCTCCTTCCTTGGCAGAGACACATATATGGCAGCTCTGTGCTTAGACAGGCCAGGGACAGACTAAGTTCAGTGGGCTGTCTAGGAATGCACCACCACAACCCACAGAAATGACCATGGTAGGCACAAAGTATAAAATATAGCTTGATTTGAGGCATAATGGAGTCACAATATCAGGGGGAAGGGAGAGAGAAGTTAATGAATCCTCAGAAATTTGACCCCCCCCCAAAAAAAAAACCAAACCAAAATCAAAACTTCTCTATAAACTAACAATGGGTTGTAAGAACCTAGGAAAAAGATAAAAAAAAGCAACCACAAAACCATGCTGCTTACAAATGCTTCTATGAATGTAAACTCATTACTCATTTATATATGAAGTGAAAAATATTAAGATAAATGATGCTATTTACCGGCATGATGCACCTAACATCAAAACAGATGTGTATTTTCAATGTTGGGTGCATTAAACACATTATCCAACTTTCAAAATACAATAAGTGATTTATGTTAGATGTTGAATATGACCAAGCAGCAACTAAAAATATAACAGAAAAAAAAAAAAAAATCAAACACCACAGAGCAGATCAACACAACCAAGATACAAAGGCAGTCAGAAAGCTTAGAATTAACCAGAAAAGTGGAATTTAAAAATTAAATAAATCCTTGGATTTGGGTATCTTAGGCAAAATATTTTTTTTTTGCAATTGTTTGCCATGTTTTCCAGGATTTAGTGTGTGGTCCTGCTACTCAGAGACACAAACATATTTGCCAACCCAGAAAAAAAACATTTACAGTGTTCGTATTTTTTCAGAGGATCCAGCACAAAAGTATATTTTCTGAAAAATGCATAAGCCAAGATTTCTGGAGTTGAACAGAGTGTTTTCCAAGCTTGGATTTTCCATACTAAAACCAAAACAAAATATCAATCCCCTCACAACATGTCCAAAAGGGGACACACATAAATATGGGAAACAAAGAAGACAACTAAAGTTCTATAAATAGGCTTCCTCAAATTTGACTACAAAATAAAAAGAAAAAAATCTCCAGCCATTCTGCTTACCTTAATAACCTTGTCGAAACAAAAACTTGTCACAACTCAGCTAAGACAGCCTAGGCACAAGTGGTTGTCCTTGGTGCAATGGCTCACTCTGAGGAGACTTGAAGAGTGCTTTCATTAGAAACTTTACCTACTGGCAGCAGGGCAGTTCCACCCCGGATTGCTCAGTTTGATCAGCAGGGCTTTGCTTCCTCGTTAAACAGTCATTTTAGTCCTGATTTACAGCCACCTGTCAGCCAGAGCAGTTAGCTGGTACTCACACTGTATGATAAAAAATACAGATGGCCAGAGCTTGCATTTAATGTATGGGCAGTGAGTAACCTTAAGGGTGAGCTCCCTTATGAGGAGCAGGCTGGGAGCAGAGCTCTGCCGTGGGGTTACTACTGGCTGATATAGGGATAATGGCTTTGGGGTGGGAGGTCTCCACGCCCGCTTTCTGCAAACTGGGTAGGAAAAGGAACTAGCTAGGAAAGGGCTTAGCCACCATTTATAAACTCTGTTAAGGGCATTGAGGCAAAAAGGAGTTTTAAAACAAAGTAGGGAACTCAGTATATTGTGGGGATTTAGGGAAAACTCATCATGGCATGCAGTGGTAGTACTATCATTGACACGCAGGAGTTTTCCTGAGTTTGCAAACTCTGTGCTCAGTGATATTAGAAGTCTGGGCTTGTTTTTGAGATGTGAAGGAATAAGGCTGCCAATATTCAGGAAATAGTTCCAAGAACAATTTGCTTCATTAGCCATGGATCTGAGGCCCCCTCTGAGAACATATCGTCACCTCGGGGGTAAGGAGAGGCAGATCGGGTGAAAGCATAGGAATGCTCACCAGCTGGACCACCAAAACAGGCAGCAGGTGGTTGGGAAGCAGCTTGCTGAAGGTGCAGCTGCTTGGCTCTGCCAAATGGGAAGAGCTGTCCCAGGAAGGCATGCTGGAAAAGAGCTCCTGCAGGAGGACAGTGCTGTGTGAGAGGGAGCTTATATGAGCTCGACAGGCCTGGGTGGTGAGGACAGGCTGTCCAACTCTTCCCAGATCTGTTGAGGGGCTGCGCAGTAACCCAGGAGGTGCAGTAACATGGCAGGTGTTCTCTGAGAAATGCCTCCTTGTATTGTTTCTGGTGGGGTGTAAACAAATTCCTTCATTCCCATGTGGTGCAATATCCTTCCCACTAAGTGTTCGATCACTGGCACCCTGTTGGAGGCTCGGTGTGAGCTCTCTCCCATCACACTCTTGCTTTGCCTTGGTGGCAGGACAGTGCCTGCCAGCGAAGCTGTGCTTTGTCCAGCACTGCCTGGCACTGCAGGAGCACTTCCCTTGAGCTGCTGAAACAGCTCTTAAAATGTTGCAGTGGTGCATTACAATGCTGCACTCTCTGGTGCCAGAGGTTGTAGGACACTTGAGAGTCTGGAAAACCTGAAGATGCAAGTGACCTCTTTCTAGCCTGAATCAGATACTCACAAGACATTTGCTTCCCACTGCTCCTTCAGAGCAGAAATTCCTCTTCATAGTATGCCTAATGCTGGAGCACACAGACCTTTGTTGTCTCCCAGATTAAGAAACAGATTCAGTTTTGTTTGCTCTTTTGGGAACCACGGAAGCAGCTGTAAATTGGACAGATCTGCTGTTCCTGAGGCTACTCTTGGCTGAAAGAAAGCATCTCAGCCGTTGCTTTCATAAACCTAATTCCAGGACCTGGAATTAGAGCTGGACTGGTGAAAGACCGATCAATAAGTTTGAGCACAGCTTTTGTATAATTTAGAAAAAAAAAGAGTTCTGATCGCTTCCTCATGACCATGTTTACGCATGTTTCCAGCTGCCCCTTGCAGCTCATTTCTCACACAAAAGCATGAGGAAAAAAAACAAGCAAAATTATTCTAGCTAGTCTCCTTTTAGATTCTGAAAGGGGGATTTATGAATGTCCTTTCTAATCATTAACACCTCAAGGGCAATCAGANCAAAAGCATGAGGAAAAAAAACAAACAAAATTATTCTAGCTACTCTCCTTTGAGAGTGGCTCCTTTGGTGGAGTGTTGGAGGCCACATGAAATATTTGGTGGTTATACAGCATCAAGGAAGTCTGAGATAAATGTACAAGAGGCAAGACTAGCTAGAGATAAGACTAGCTAGTGTTATTTGTGGGTAGAGTCAGTTGAATAGAATCACAGAATCATTTAGGTTGGAAAGGACAATTAAGAGCATTGTGTTAACCCAGCACTGCCAAGCCCACCAATAAACCACATCCCTCAGTGCCACATCTACACATCTTTCAAATATTTCCAGCACTAGTGACCTAACTGCTTCCCTGGGCAATCTGTTCCAGTGCTCAAAAACCCTTTCCATGAAGAAACTTTTCTGGTGGCTGTAGAAGAACATACCCCATCTCAATGGCCAAGTGTTAATAGCTGCCATTCACTCTGTTGGGGTGAAGAGAGACAGGGTGTTGTTAAAGTGTCTTAACATCCAGATTAATCTTTTCTATCCAAATTTGTATAAAATCTATTTTTCTTGTAATATTCTAGACTCATTACTTTGTCTCAAAGAACAGACTGGGAGTTACCTTGGGCTAGGCAGAGGCATTCTTAGCACGATATTCTGAAAGCATATCAATGCAGGGAAGAAAACCCCCCCAAAATCCTTAAAATTAGTTGACAGCATTCAGAAAACATTGTATGATGCACCTCTATAACTGTTCCTTTGGAAACCTATTCATTATTCCTTCATATTCAGGCCATGCCTTGCAGAGTAGCTGAAGTCCTGAAGAATTCGCTTTCCATGCAGGAAGATTTGTCAGACTTCTGAGCCAAATCCTTTACACTGAGAAGCACAGTGAGCCAGGTCATGCAGAAACCTGTAGTGGATGAACTAGATGTAACATGTGTTTTACAAAATTTTGTGGTACACCTGGCTTTTGACTTGTTCTGTGCTAGGAAATTTCATTCTCCTGCAATTTTGCAACTGGCATGAGTAAAATTATTGAACTGATTCACTGTCCCATTTTTCCCCATGATGTTCACAAATAAGTTTTCTTCATTTCAGATTTCACATCTTATTTCACCCTCAATCCCGCAAAAAAGACTGTAGACACTAGACTAATGGAATAAAACTCAGCTCTATCCTTACTAACCTTTAAACAGCATTAGCTGGGTGTGCAAATTCACACCTCAGTGAGGAATAGGGTGAAACATGGAAAATTGCCATATTTGCAGCTGCTACTAGCCGACATAGCAATGAGGCAGGTTGCTATGAGGACAGTGGTACATCTGCTGCCCTGCTTATGGCAATGAACCAGGGTCTCTCCATAGTTCCAGCTTCCTTGTGTGGCTCATGTAATGCAAAGGGATGCCAATAAGGCCGCAAATACATCATAAAGAATTAACGTTTTGAAAGAAAAAAGAAATGGCACTCACCTAAGCCAGCCAGACTTGAGTTTCTTTCACGTGGGTCCTTATCTTATTCTTATTACATGATGAAGGGTAAATTTTGGGAGTAGCGGTGTACTTCTACAGCCATCCACTAATGGTCTATTCCAAAATTACAGTTTAGCACAACTTGGTAATTACTGTTATCCACAGGGAGGGAGTGAAATGCCTTTAAAATAGCTCCTAAGAATATATTGAAGGGAGTCCTCGCACAGGAAAGAACTTAACCCCCAAGCTTTGAAAAGAAAAAAGACAAAACCTTTGATCTTGATCATTTGCTATGGCCTGAGTGCACAGCTCAGGGCAGAAATATTGGCCTCTGCTATCTTCGGAGCCTGGGGTGGCTGCATGCCAAGCAAGACTTCTGGACCCAAGCATGAGGGCAGCCCTAAATAACACCAGCTACCAACAGCCCAGAGGGCGGGAGTGCAAGAGCTGAGGGTGAAGTGGGGCAAGCAGTGCCATTGCCATGCATCCTATTTTGGCAGCAAAGTGAGGTGTTGATTTTGAGAATGCCATCTCTAAGTTGTCTCTCGAAATAATATAATCCTCTTATTTCCTGCTTCACCAGTTTTAAGGTCGCTTTGGTCTTCTGGGGCAGCGTAAAGCTGCTGTAGCTGCACAGGGGAAAATCTTGGCTATTCCTCTTAGAGCAAAGCTTGACTGTCTGAGATGTTGTAGAAAGGAACATGAATCTCAGTAACCCTCTGAAAGTGCAGTAGACACAAATAATCTTTGTGCCTGCAATTCTCTCCTGGCCTGGATGCTAAGGCAGTTTTTAATGAGGATTTGGCTCTGAGTGCATGTTTCCATGAAATGCTTACAATCTTATTTTCCAGCCCCCACAATAATACCTACGTGCACAAAAATAATAAAGTCCCGTGTACAAATATGCAGAACCACGTGTCAGTTCTTCAGCTTTCCAGCCCTTTCAAGGTATTCAACAGGGTGGCATTAGAGCAGGGGCAGGAGTAGAACTAAGATGCTGACACCCAGAACAAGGAGCAAAACACATTGCACCAGTTTTGTCAGGTCGCGTCTTTATTCTGTCACTGAAGACACAGCTATAGACTGACAGAAAGCGTTTATTACCCAGGCAGCAAGAAGACAACAGTGAAAGGATCAAGGCCTGTTAAACCAGAATACAGCTGTCCCCAGAGAACCTGATCCTGGCCAACGGGCTTTGGCAAGGAACATTTCACATGCAATAGCTGTGTTTTGCTGTGGATGATTGCCTAAATCCCAGCTTAAAGTAGTTGTGCTCTACTCCCCTTCACATGAAATCTCAGTCTGATAAGTCTAGGAGAGAAGGATGCAAAAATAAGCCAAAATTAGGTTTTATCTGTTTTTTGAAACATCTATTTTATTTTCATTATGAAAAGAAATACATAGGGAAGAGTTGTTGTTGCTTCCTTAAAGTTGAACAAAATTATGAGAGATGGTGGGAAGAGAAAAAGGCATACTGGAACGAGGAAAAGAGGAAAACTGCAAAATCTGGATCATTCATCCTAAAAATAAGAAACCTAATGATGATCAGAGGACTACCAGGAGATCACACAACATAGAATCATAGGATCTCCTGAGTTGGAAGGGACCCATCAGGATCATCAGGTCCAACTCCTGGCCCTGCACAGGACATTCCAAGAATCATACCATGTGCCTGAGAGTGTTGTCCAAATGATTCTTGAACTCTGTCAGGCTTATTGCTGTGACCACTTCCCTGGGGATCTTGTTCCAGTGCCCAACCACCCTCTGGGTGAAAACCCTTCTCCTGATGTCTGACCTAAACCTCTCCTGACACAGCTTCATGATGTTAATAAATAAATAAATGCCATTCACTGACTTCTCAAATATTGGCATTATCCTTAAGAAGAAATGGGTAGTAACAAACCATTAAGGTAATGCTACAAGGTTTTTCTGTCCTTACAAGAAAAATAAAAAAATTGAATTTTTCTATTCGGGAAAATACAACCTTGAAAAATGAGCATTTGTATTTTAGGGAGAAGCAAAACATGAATAAAGAGCATCAGGAAGTGAAAGTCTCCACATCAACAGAATGGTCCATCACAGAGACAAAGCTACCTGAAAAGGTCCAAAAGGTGGCTGTCTGTGCAGCTCAGTAACTTATTGGTGCAAAGTCTATGACCAGAAAACCCTTTGACATTAACAATTCTACTGGGCAGTGACAGTGACATCAAGTGGATACATTAGTGAATTAAACAACTAAGTTACTCTGATGCAGGAGATACTGTATTTTAATAATGATTCATCTGAAAAGTGCTTCCATCATAAACTAGATTAAAAAGTGACTTGCCCTTCGAGAGACTTTGTGTTCATCTGTACAGCATCCCCTCCCTGCATCTTCATATCTCAGAGGGTAACTCCCACTTTATTTATTTGAACACTGAAAATGGGGAAATTTTCCAAAGAGGCTGAGAAAAGAGTAAAAAATTAGGAGCTTCATCCTTCCAGATACAAATAGCAACGGTTCATGAATGCAGAATTAGTCTGGGAAAACTCAGATGCATAAAATAGGGCTGCCCCAGGCTGTTTTAACTTCTTCACAACAATGCTGTAGTAGCTGTTTAGTAATCCAGTAATGCCAAGCAACTACTGAAGACTTCATTATCCACAAAGTATGCATGCATGCACCCCAAACGAGTCCACTGCAAATGTACTCGCACCATTAAATTTAGAGTAAGGCACCGAGGTATTTTTAAAACACACTGGGACTCTTTAATGAAAAGACTTTTTCTTCTCTATGTTGGTAAAAATATTCAAATGCAAAACCTTTGACACAGCTCTATTCTAAGATAAAAACACACCATTTTCACCATGAAAGTGGTGGCAGTGCCTCTTTTATCTTCATCTGCCAGCACCCCTGTTTCAACCATATACACCCATGTGACCAATACTCCCATTTCAGCCTAAGTGCCTGCCACTCACTGGAACTTTTCTTTATTAGAACATTTTATTGGAGAGTTTGTACTGCTTACGCAGCACTGCTGGAGTAGCACCTTGCAAATGAAATCAACAGTGATGGTCAAGTGTGTAGTGGACTTTGTGGAACACCCACGCTCTCTTTTGGTAGTTAAAAAAAGCCTTGCATTTTGTCTTGATTTTTGTCAGTGTCAGCCTGCTCACTAGAAGGAAAAACTAAGTGTTTTAAACCTAGGTTAGCTGCTGACACAACCTTTGATGGCATGGCCCAATAAAAAGTAGTACAGGTGTCAGCAACATTTCTTTCAGATGACCTCTGTTGCCTATAGCTTACCACCACATGGACCGTGTGTGAATATCACTTTGATCTGTGTGGATGGAAGTCTACAGAAAAGCAAAATCTTGGATTAGAGCAAGGCATCCTCATGTTTCCCCCATGAAAAATCTGGCAGTGAGGAGCCGCACTACTGGGAACCAGCATCCTCCAGGTATTAAGCATATATCTCCAGAGACTCTTGCCTTGCCCAGTTTTATAGATGTGCCAGGGTGATTTCCACTATGTCCTTCTAATACCTACTAGAGCCATTACTAGCTCAAGGTTAGTTTTTTGGCCCATGTGAAGTTTAGGACTTACCCATTATGATGAATCTATTCTCCCCGGTCTTCTCCAAGGTACAAATCAAGGTTCCCTGGGAGAGTCACTGAAGAAGAAGTTTTCTCCACTTGTTCAGGTTGCCCTGTGCAGCCAGGGTGGCTCCCAACTTTGCTCAATTTTTTGAGGAGAGCACATGAAAAAGCAGATGAGAGTATGAACAAAGAGAGGGTTTTTTTTTGTCTTGACTGGAGCCATGATGGCCCTTTCATTCAGCTTTCATCCTTAGAAACAACATTCCCTTAGACTGTACATCTGCTGTAAAAGGACAAATGTCTATCTTTGCTCTCTTCTGTATGTACATCTCTTTTCTCCTCAGGGGCCTGTGTTGCTCTCCACAGAGGAGCCCAGCCTTTGCTGGAGCAAAGTGACTATACTGAAAATCAATACTAGAGCTAAGCACAGCAATACTCTCTGTGTGCTTCAGCTTCCAAGGCCAATCATCTTCTGCTCCCAAAGAAATGCCGAGAGGAAATTAGAAATCTTTTAAAAAACCCCCCACCCTTATAACTTATTGTGAATGTATCTTTGCTGTAGGTGCACCATAAGTGAAAGTGGGAGTTAATATTGCCTTCAGAAAAAACTTTAGAGAAGTGTACAGTAGCTCTTACCTTACTTTTGATGAGTACCTTGCAAAGGAATTATTTTTGAAAGGGTATGGATTAAAATAGAATGCAAATACTGTAAGCAAACCTGAGAGTACTTCCTCTATGAACATTTTAGGGTTCTGGGGGGAAAAAGAAAAGAAAAGAAAAAGGAGAAACTATTTTCTATCGCAGAACTGCAAACAACTTGTTTGAATGGTTTAAAGATCACTGCTAAGGTTTCCCTATTCAAATCTAGATGAACAAGCTTTCTTCCCTATAAAACCATTGTGAGGTACTTAGGCCAGGAAAACATTGAAAAGCCGAGACATTTGTATAACTTCAGGATTAGTACATAGGTAAATAATAATTCTAAAGAGCGCACTAATGCAATGTAAACCTGCAGGATATCTGTGTTTTGTAGTACAGATTTCATGTCAATGTCAAAGAGAGAATAATGCCTAACAATTAGAGTTTGTGATGCTGTCACTAGAGGAAAGGATTTCATTGCATGTCTATGGGGATTGTCTTATCAGGCCATTTGGATGCAAGATTGTGATGGTAAACCTATTCCACTGTATGCCTGGACCCTATGACTACCGCACTGCAATGCTGTTAAGGTGCTGGAGCATAAAGATTTTACTACAATAATTCTGAAGCTAATATGTCCAAATATGACAATCTCAGTGGAGCTTGTTTTCCGAATAATTTTTTAAAAAGCAGATAAAAAGAACTGAAAATCCAACAACAATACTGAAGGTTGTTAAGTTTTGTGAAGAGCACTCCAATTTAGTAAGGCACATAAGCTCAGACACTTTCATATTATTATAGCACCAATTGGTTCATGAAACTGTGGGATATGCATACAGTTGGAATAGAGAACCCTAAATTGCAAGATATTCTAAATTTTCTAGTTTTGAGATATTTTGGCATTTGAACATAGGCAGCTCTAGTATTCCTAGAGCTTCTGAAGGGAATAGTCTTGAAATCTTTCTCAGATGTCAAATGTTGAATTGTTTCTATTTTAGCCACTTTAATGCTCTGTTCATACAGGGTTAAAATCAACTGATGGCGTTTCATACCCTTTCAGAATATCCAATACCTCTGTATTTACATTTTTAAAGATAAAAAAATGTGAAGTTAAAGTATGTATCATCCCTGCCTTAAAGCCTTAACTCTGCCCGCAGACTTAAGAGCAGTAGGGCTAATGGGAATGTGTATGCACGCTGCAGCCACGGCACGTGTCTGACATACCATCCCCTTGGCAACCCCTTGTCTCATTTATCTTCTTGAATGCTCGGCTAACCTTCTCTATCTTATAGGCAGCTGCTCTGATTGGCACAGATGTTAATTAAACTAGGTAGTAACAGTGCACACACTGGAAAGGCGGCCCTCAGAGCTAAAAGAGATCCTAGTCCTCACCACCACCCCACTGCCACGCTCAGTTATGTGCTTTGTGGAAGGGCTGAAACAAAATAACCTTATCCATGTTCCTGAGATTTGCAATAGTCTATAAGGGGCCTGGTGTTGGCAGAAGTAGGGACAGGGTAAGCATCAACTGGCAGCAACAGGTAGCAAATGGAGGGTACTGGTGAGCCGGAGATGTGGACGAAACACTGTTAATCACTAACACTGACCTAATTACATTTCTGTTTTCTGTGCCCATGGGTAGCAGTTTTATTTTTCCTCATTTGAGCACTGCAGTGTTCCATGTTGCCACGTTGGTTGAGTATTCGTTTAGGGTGAAATGCGGCATGAGGGGATAAAACGGAATTAAAATTACAAGAAACAGGCTAAGGCATCATTCAGCTGTATTTGCTTTTTTTAAATTGTTCGTCCAATATTCCAGAAATTTCTCTCCTAGAAATATTCACAGTGACTTTCCTTCTTAATAAAGAAAATCACATCTATAATGTGGTCCTAACTGCGAGACGAATCAGGAAGTTTTCCCTGAAAATCCCATTGCTGCTCTACTGTAACACCCATTCACAGAATATTGCAAAGGGCAGGATGAACTCCCAAGACATGCTGATACATGGACCTCGTTGGACATAGCACATTTTAAGGCCATACAGTTACTTCAGCTTTAATAAATCCCTACCCAATTCTCTGATCTGTGGCAGAGCCCTGTCTTCCTGCACCTGTTTACCTTGCATCAAGCTGTGATGCAGATACAACCTGTACCCTAATTTTTGGAAGTTTGGCTGCCCCAAAAATGCTGAAAATTGTGTATGGGATAGGAGCAATCGAAAACAGGTATATCACTCTTGGATTGGATCCATCACTGAATTTTTGTGCAAAGTGACAAAAAAAAAAGTAATTCTTGAGTGTAACCTATCTCTTTGAGGATGCCATGAGAATTCCTTCCTCAAATGGACTGTTTTTACTTCAGATCTGAAGTACAAAGATTTTTCAGAACTGAGAAAAAATGTGGATTGTGCATTTCAATAAAAATGGTTTGCTATGAGAGAGGGAATGTATTTGATATAATTTTTACCAACTGCACATAAGATTAAATGCATGATCAGAAACCAGCCCATTGTTGATGTTTGAACTGATACTCCAAGATTGAGAGTGTCTGGACCAGACCACTCTGCAGTCAGAGCTGTGAGCAATGAGCAAAGATTCTCTGTACTCTTAGGTAAGAAACTACCCGCTGACAACTCTTCAGCCACCGGTCAGTCTTCCCTCTCATCATCCTCTCACTCCGTTCTGGGGGGCACCGCAGCTCCAAAAGTGCTCCCTTTCCCATGGTGTTCAGCCTGAATAGTTAAGGTTCTAAAAGGTCCCAGAGTATGTTCCAGGCTCAAGTCATTACCCCTCTCCCCAGCCAACATGAAGCTTAAGAATTTTATGCTCTGTTTGCCTTAGTCCTCCTTGCTGGTGCAGTTAGATATGTTGTGCTTCTCCTTGCCTTCTCCTACTAGTTGTGATATAAAATACATCAGAGTACGACCCAGTTTTATTGTAAGGGTGGACTCTTTGCTGCACACAGAGGACTAGGAAGCTTCTCTAAGCTTCCTGTCTTTTTGAATCAAAAAATCTTATGGTTAGTCTCACACATCCCATGCCAAGCTCATCAGTTCACAAACTGAACTTCTGTCAAAGTAGAGGAACACTGCTGCCATTACAGTATTAAAATTACAATCCTTGGCTTTGTGTGCCCATCAGAGAGCCCACTCTTGAAGTACAAACATTATATAGGTAACGCTGAATATCAGTTTCTTTTTTGTCCAAAAATTAATTAATATTTTTAAAAATCCTTTTATCCACCTAAAATGTTGCTTTTCCAAGACATTTCTGATCACTAACCTACTTTTATACTATTACTCTGTTTAGTGCTATCACCATACAGTTTCTGTAGCTTGTTAAACTGTTCAGTTTAATTTTGTGCTTTCACATTTTTCAAACAGAATGCAGAAGAAAAAAGGAAGACAGTCTAGGAGCTGAAAGAAACTCCAAAGCCCCATCAGTATGTATCAGAACTTTGTAATTAATAGGTTTCAGCTCCCCTGTAAAGGGTTTATGTCATTTATCCCTATCTCATTGCCAGAAAATCTCAATGTTCTCCTATTAAATATAATATATATTCATATATATTTTTTTCCTGAGTGTGTTCCAAAAACAGGTCATCAGCTCTAGGAAGTGCTTTTTAATACCTCCATCATATGACAGCATTTGTTTGAAATATTTGTATGCCATATAGCTCAGAGTACCTTCTTTTTTTTCCAGGCAACAGTTAAAAATTTTACTACAGTATTAGGAAATTTTAATGACTGTTAAAAGGCTCCCTAATGACTATAATAAAGGACAATATTTTATTGATGTCAGCAACTAGCAGTTGACTTATGCAGTACTACTTTTTTATCTTCTGGTTTGCTGTGTTCTTATATATCTTTGCTTCAATTCTTAGAGCAAAACCTTCTGATGCATCTCAGCTGTTACTTAATAGGTTTACTAATAGTGCTAAAGAAGTCAATGCTAAAGTTACTTAATGATTAAGTGCTGTCTCTCCAGTGCATATTCAATTTTTCGTACTCTTTTCATGCTCATCTTCATTTACATTTGGACAGCTGTCTATGAATCTGTCCTATGGCTCCCCTAGGCTGGAAATCCAAAGCCTCATTGTTTATGTCACACTTAGTCTTCCAAGACATCAGCAGAAGATCCAGAAGACGATTCACAGGTAAAAAAGACATTCCAGGCTTGGATGCCCAGTGCCTTTGACTGCCATCTACTTTGGTAACAGAAATTTAAGCATCATTTTGTTACCACCTGGTGCTCTTTCCTTAGTGTCCATAGAAGTGATGATCTACCAGGACATCCTGGAAGCCTGCAAAGAAAAAGGTAGAAAGTCTTTGAAAAACTGCAAAAGGATCATAGAATCAAGTAAACTATTTTTTCCTCAATGCACCCACACCATACAGAAATGAGATGTGGCTTGGGGTCCTGCTATATTTACGCTTCTGATTTACTGCACGACCTTGGGCAAGTCACTCCTCTTTTTTGTGCCTTTGTTTCTGTATCTGCATTACAGAAATAATAATTACATTTTCTGCTTCACACGGTTCTTCTGAGGCTTATTTAGTGTTATCAATACACAATTCTTCACAAAACAGGGGAATTATTATAAGAATATATTGATCTAGAATGACCACTGAGAATAGCAAATTCAGAACCATTTCTTATAGGAGTTCTAATTTCTGCCCCCACGATCTCAGCCATCTATCTGAGGGAAAAAGCACTTAAAGAGTTGCATTGTCAATGAAAGGCAGTAGTATCAAAGCCCCAGGGTTGCTCTGGCCTCTAAATGCTAGTGCAGGAATATAAAGGTGAAGCAGCTGCATGGCTGGAGCAACCCCTATTAACTGTGTGAGAGGGAATTAACAGGGAGAAAGTCTATCGCCCTGACTGGCTCCAAGCCCTGGCTGAGCTGGTGGTTGCACAGCAGAGCACAGCCCATTTAAATCACACTGCCCTCTCACGCTAATCCTTGCAGAATGCTGAAATCATGTTACTTTTGATCACTTCATTCGATTACTTCAACTGGTCAAAACGAGGTTTGGAGCCCTGCCTTGCACATGGAAGATGAAGGATGGAAAGGATGTGGGCACAAAGGTTTCCTACACAGAAGTCTGGCCATTACTTGCAACTTATTAGTGGACCTCCCTGGTCCTTGCAGAGAGTAGGAGACCACAAATTAACAGCAGCAATTAATTAATCGTACGTAAGCTGCCGGACTCAATCGGGGAGAATGGAGAGGACAAGCATCCATGAGGTCAGAATCGAGTCTTAATGAGCCCTTCTGGCCTCAGACCCTGCGACTATTCAATTAGGCACGAGACCTTGCTGTGTGCCAAAAGGCCTTTTGCCTTAGCCTCTGGTGCTGCAGCTCGGCGCTGCTCCGTGCAGCACCTTGTGCCAAGCCACAGACCTTGCCCTGGAAGTCTGGGCTGTTGTTAAATGCCGGGTAGCTGGACTGCTCTGGATCTCAGCCCTGAAATGAGGGCAAGCGAGTGACAGCCCAGTACAACTGCAGCAGTTCTTCACTTCAGTCTTGCCTTTAAGGGCATTTTGTTTTGTCGTCTTAAATTACAGTAAAATTGCAGTCAGCTGGGTAAACCCAAAGGCCCATGTTGTTCTTTGCTGGTTTCTGCCATTCACACGATTTTCTCTCATTAAATCTCATGCACACCTATAGTTATTCAAAAATGCTTAAACACTATAATGTTCAACTGAAGGAGGGGAATTTTGTGTTAAAAAAAAAAAAACAACTAATGAACAAACAACTGATTTTTTTTACATCCATTTGCTCTTTGACCCACCTCACAAATCTCCTTCAAAATGATCCCTTTCTAAGTGATTAATTTTCCATGAGAAGATGCTAACACCGGGACAGTGCAAAAATAAATATCAGAAAAGAGCAAGCAAAAGGGAATGTGTCACATACTGACTACAGGGAAACAGTGCAAAACATCTAATCACGGCAGTGCCAGGAAACTTGAACCTGTCCAAAAGGATCCAGTACTCTCAATGTTTAATTGCTGTTGATGGCTGCTGGTCAGTCATGCATGACAATGTGTGTGTCACGCTGCTTCCTGCCTATGTTCATTCCTGTCAGCCTTCACTCCAGGTGATGAGTACAGCTTCTCTGACCAGCGGAGAGAGAGAAAGAGGGGGTGCAAAAAAAAAGAAAAAAAAAAAGAGCCCTCACGGACACAAAGCAACATGTACCCAAATAACCCAAGTCACAGGAACAGAGCACCAAAAATGGACAGCAAAGGCCAGGTTTTATCAACCTCTCTACCCCTCCTTATTTATGCTTAAAAAAAAAAAAAAAAGGCAAAAAAAAAGCGTGGCATCTGCGACTGACAGTATTCCAACTGGCAAGGCTCAAGTCTCCTGTTTTGATTATATGTTTGAACACTTGCTTGGGGCTGCATGGAACAATTTGAATTACAATCGGGTAGCAATGAACATTACGATTTTTGGGGAACTGGAGCTTTAAAAACCTCCTCCCTGAGCTAATAAGAAAGACATAGGGGGAAATGTAGGAGAAGTAACTTAAAAGACCTAGAAATTGTGTAGCAGCTTTCCATCGTTTTCTTAAAGTGACTGTTTAATGGTTTATGTATCTGGGCCCAGATTCAGCAAAGCACTTAAGCATACATTTAACTTTAAGTATGTGAATGATCTCATCCTTATTCAGCAAAACCCTTAAATAAATGCTTAATTTTAAGCCTACACGTAGCTGCGTTGCTGTAGCAGGGCCTCATCACACACTTCTACATCCTGTTATGCCTGTCACATAATTGGAAAGAATGCTCCTCTTTTACCATCCCCATTGCTATCTTCTTTTCAAAACAACAATCATTACTCCACCATTGTTTAACTCGGTTTCTCTTTGTGCAAAACCGATGCCTGGGAGTCAATACATTTCTTAAACATCCAGGACGTATCTGCTCATTCACATTCCACTTCAGATTCACCTCCAGTCGAAGTCAGGGGGTGCCCTGCCACGGTCTCCAGTGGGAGCCAGATCGGGCTATCCGTTGCAGTAATATATGAACTGAGTTGTGTAAGAATGGGAAAGGCAGTGCAGTGGGGAGGTTTTTCTGCAACAAAAGCACAGGAACAAGGTTTTTGCTGATTCAAAATTGATCCGACTTTAGCTGTAGTCAGGACACTTTGAGGAAGGAACTAAAGCATCATTTGTGGACCACCACATTTCAAGCAATTAGGACATAGAATATGACGTTAGTTTTGATGATGTAATCGTTTTATGATCATTTTGTTATTCTCTCTGTGTACTGCCTTCATTCAGCTCTCCAATAAGTGGGAGATGAAGATAGAATACAAAGCAGGGAAAAGAGCTTGTTTCACACAATATTTCTGGCTCATTTGAAGATGTTCCTATTGCAAATGCCACCCTTTCCCCTCTCCATATCCACACCCACCTACCAGTGAGAGTCAGGAAGGCAGTTCAATTTCACTGATGTTAAGGACGATGATGAGAATCATGTTTAAGTGGTAATACACAGATACTAGTTGAGAAATACTGTCTGGGGAGGTCAGTCCTCTTTATCTTTCCCAAATCAACTTTTGTCAGCTTTAGTATTTGGAACAACTTGACTTCCGTTTACATCACTGAGGAGAGTCTGTGGGTTTTTAAATTGTTATTACTACCACTACTACTAAAGAGGTGATATGGACTAGGAGAGTAATAGGTGCACAAGGAAGAATAACTCTATCCGACTCATGTTATGTAACATATGTTCTCATTCTTTCTTACCACAGATTGAAAAATGGTAGCAAAATGACTCTATAAAGAAGTGTCACATTTTCTGTGTTCAGAAGAGTCATGGAAGGAAAATAAAAACATAAATAAGTAGTTTTGCAAGAACTGAACTAATGAAGCTCTGTTTCCTACTGCTTTGTGCCTCATAATTAATTGTGAGCTACAGTTGAAGCTTTTCCCATGGGTGGGGCACATATGGTCCATCTCTCACACTCTCTGAGAAATATATAGATAGATATACTGTGTGGACTCTTTATTGTTAATAATGCATGAACTCACTCTGCAGCCTTCTTGTTAGGCAGGGTCCTTACTGGGTGTCTTTTCTTCACATCCTCCTCCTCCCATCCTTTCACAACAAGTAGAGAATTTTTTTTTTAATCTTAAAGATTACTGCTTTGCTGAATTTGTCTAAAATCACCAAATAGATTAAAACCTGAAAAGGTTAAAACACACATGTGCATATACATGAACACACCAACTATGTGGTAGAATAAGCCTTGCATGTCTATGAAAGGTGGCTCCGAGTTGTAGATGGCGCCAGTAAGAATTTATTTTCATAATATTTAAAAGCAAAGGCAAAATACTATTATTTAATCCTTGCCCTGTTTAGGCATCCTCTGTTATAACAGAGAAGTCACCAACACTCAAGAGAGTGTTGGCAATACAGACAAGTCAAATATACTCAACGAGGTCTGACAAACTCACTGCCAGTGTGGGAACACGCCACGAACTTCAGTCTGTGAGGTTCAGGTTTTGAATGAATTATGGATTCTGAGGAAAAGCTCGGACTACTGTGATGTACATGCTGCCACTGAAGAACTTCGTTGGCCCTTTCTGTTCTGCAGGTATATTAATGATTTGAAGCATTAAAAGGCCTTGTTCCTAGTTATGGTGATTTTTAGAAAATGGGGGCTGTAAAAACAGGATTATCATACCACTGGAAACTTAGAACCAGTTTTGAAGTTCAGGCCATGTAATGACTGTCTACAGAGAAGGATGCAGCAAATCGCTTGGAGCTTGGCCCCGAATAAGATAGCCAAAAAAGCTCATGTAAAATTAATAAGCAGCCTTCCTTTTAATTTTAAATGCAACCAAAGCCCAAATGCTGGAATAAATACATTCAGTATACAGACAGAATTTTCATAAATCAGCCATGCTTATCCATATCCTTTGTACTTTGTAACCATTAGCCATACATTCTATTGAACATAATGTTTCCTAAGATCCCTGGTGGCTTCCGTATTAATCTGAATTCTGTGATTCTGCTGTCAAGTGTAAATTACAGATCTGACCACAAACTCATTAGAAAATGTACTCTTCTATTCTGTGCTTGGCCTTTCCTGATTTCATATTTTTTACCAAAAAAATTGTCATTTGCTCTTGCAAACAACTGATCTCTATGATGTGGCAATGTGCCAAATTTATTTTAGGAAGCGTTGAAAAAACAAAGCTATATCTTCATCTAGTCCATAACTCTAACATAAATTGGATCCTTGATGTTATATATTTATAACAATTACATACCACATTATTTATTATTTATTTATACTTCATGTGAAGAATGAAAGCTTAATTCTCTTTAACTACCAGGGGGCAAGTATAATCTGTCCAGAGGAAAGCATAGTATGGCCAGACGAAATGATAGCTCTCTCACACTGCTCTGTCATTGCAACTAAGCCCTGACATGAAAGCCTTAAGGGTGTGGTAAAAAGGACTGCCCTCCAGTGTGCTGAAAGGAAACTTCAGCATCCTTGCTCATTCGTTTTTTGTATAAAAACTGACAGATGTGTCAAAGGTGTGATAGTTTTGTGAATAAGTAATAAGTCCTGACAAGTTGGACCTTATCATTCCCTTCAGCCTAAGGTGAGGAAGGAGCCTGGGGTAATAGTGAGGGCAACTGAAAAGCCCTGGATGGGACTTGTGGGATGGCTCGCCTCATTCGTCTGTGCTCCTGCTGGTACAAAATGGATTTGATGACAAATCTGATCAAATTCATGCCTGGTGTAATTTCAGAGGGGTCAGTGGTGTTACACCAGGGAAAGCATCAGTCCTTGGTGTTTATTTAGGGAAGACAGCAGAGGCTTTGGAATAAGAGCAGTGCACTGAGCCATGAGCTTCCTTCCCCTCAGCAGAACGGTGCAGACTCTTTACGTGAAGGGCAGTGGTCATCAGAATAATGTAAAAGTATTTTGTCAAAACCTGTGTTTCAGCTTGGCTCACAGAGGCAGGAAGGTGCAATCAGTGCACTCAGCCAGTGTGACCTTAAGATGCTTTACCCAACACTGCCAGATCCACCTGAAATCTCTTTCCAAACAAAACCAAACCAGGACTCTTCTCTTTGCAATATCTAGGTCATATTACAGATTTACATTCAAGTGGAGGGAAAAAAAAATTGTGATATATTTATTTGTGAAGCAAAAGGTTTGCCTTTCTGCAAGGATAGCAAAGCTCATATTTAAAATGCATAGACTTGCAAAGATCACTAGTGCAATGAGAAACATACATCAGATATTTTGGAAAGCAGGAATTCCAGACTGAAGAGAGCATATCCGAATGGGAATGCAAAAATATTTTTATCAGCAAATACTCACGGCCTCAGTATGTGATTTTCATAAAAAGCTTTCATCAGAAGGAAAGAAACCAATATGGAAATGTCAGCAGCTGAGATACTTAAGAACATGATTAGCTCTCAAACTTGAAATAAAAAAGTGTTTGGGAAATTATAATGCTACTTGATAGATCCACTCATCTATATATTTTTCCACTCAGGTGTGTAATAAATCAGGAAAATCTAATATAACATTCCAGATAATAGGAAAAGAAAAAAAAATCAGTTCAGGTTAACCTATTGTTATTATACATGCAACCTATATAGGCCAAATAGACAAAGGATGAGAGAATAGGGTACAGTGTAAGTGTGCTGTGCAATGGCATTGACTTTGCAGGTGATGGATAGAAATAAGACACACAACCTGAGGGATAGAGGAAAAGTGGAACATGTGCAAAGCAAAAATTGCAGAAGCATGAGAGAGGACTGCAGGAATGGCATGGCATTGAAGGACATTTGGGGAAGAAGTCAGGAGAAGGTCAGAGGCAAATGCCAGACACCACAGGGAAAAACAGAGAGCCCATTTTCCTGAATGCAGTGCAGCTGGAAATGGGGCCTAGAAAGGGTGAGGGGTACCAAATAGATGCAGTGGGACACAGAGATCCAAAATACTGCTCAATGAGACCAGACAACTGCTGGCACACAGGTTTGGACTAGGGGTAACAATCTGTTCCACATTTCACAGAACTTGTTCTAACTCCTCCCCTTCTTTATTTTTTAAATTGCTTCAGTGCTGTCTTTCCTCATTTTTTTTTCCCTCCTAAGGCCTGAAATGCGATGCCTGCAATGAACACTGTCTTCTTTTGACATTTTCACTCCCTGATAATGCTGCAAGCTAGCCTTGAATTTTAAAGAGTGGCACGCATGCACACACTCAAGCACTCCCACTCTGAGGCTGTCATTCTCATCAAACATCTGGAAGTCTGTTTGCCAGAGTGCTGCCGCCAAATGCTCCTGCCTCATCCAGGCAGAATTGTGCTTCCCCTACAGGGTAAGCAAGAAGAGCTTGAGAGCAGATTTACAGCTGTTGATGTGGCAGCACTGAAGTCTTGTGCAGCAGCTCAGAGCTACTTATTTATGGTTTTAACCCTCAGAGGAGTTTGGTTAGAGAACGGATTGGATGAAGACATCCAAAGCCATCTTGCAGCCTGAAGAATCCTTCCTTTTCCTTTCATTTCTAACATCTTTAGTGTCCAGCACTTCGTAACTGTGGCCAAACACAGATGGCTGTAATTCCCGCAGACTCTGAAGACAGCATCAGCCTTGGTACTAAAACCTTGCTATACGAAGTGCCACAAGATTTCATCTCTTCAGCCCAGGGGGAGAAGAAATGGAGGATCAGACTTCCAGGCATCTAAGTACCTAAATCCCATCCCCTCTCTAAAACACCCTCTGACCTGAAGAAAATTCTACTTCAGGTAGAATACAAAATTCTAATTCAGGCAGAGATAATAAATATTGTCTTATCTTAGTTCAGGTTGTAAGAATAAGTTCTATTCCCCTGCCCTTCTGCCCTGCCAAAAAATTCACTAGGAAACTGGAAGGGGGCAGGGGTAAGGAAAGGAAGGAGTACAGGGAGGGAGTGTTAAGTCTCTGAGGTAAAAGAGTTGGAGAGATACATATGTAGAAATGAGAAAAATGAACTTTATTCAGTTCAAAAAGATGTTTTTATTTGGTTCTAGGTAGTGAGTGGAAAAACAGAGGAAGAACAATGGGAAATGAAGAGAATCAAGGCAAGATAACAACAAGCCACACGCAGAGACACAGTAGAAAAGTAAACAAAAATAAAAAAGCCTTTCTTGAACCTTCCATAACATTAGGGTTAGCATCCAGGCTTCCCAGTGCAAGCCTACATGCAGCTGTTTCCTTCCGAGCCTAAATAACTTAATAGAAAATTTACAACCTGGCTAGGACATTCAGCATGCTGGTGTGCACACCAGAAATACTTGAATTCTAAAGGATTTTCCCCAAAAGGAGCAAAGCTTGCACACCAGGGCATGGGGAGCCATTTGATAGCACAGCACGGAAGAAGGAACTGACTATTCTGTCCCTATTAGGACAGCTGGAAGTGACGGTAAATGGGCTATTGAGAACAATGGGTTGGAGCCAATGGAAAGGCAACTTCCAAACATTTCAATTTAAAGGTCTCTCAGCTATGGAAAACGATTGCCATGGGGCTTTGTTTCAGGTCGAGGCACCAGGGAAAGTGCATTTAGAAAGCATGACAGTCCATTTAGCAAGCATCCCTCAGCCATAGGCACAGATTCCCTCAACAAACGCTTGGTTGTGTGTGCGCGTAACCTTCGTCCAACTTGTAGGAAAAGCACTACTAGAAGGCAAGGAGTTTTTAGTGAAGTTTCAGTGGGAAAGGTCCACACAGGCATCTTCTTGTATGAAAAAAAATTCAGAGTAAGAAGGAGCTATTAGTTACTGCTGTGCTGTTTATGGCAGGCCAGCCATTCTGAAACACGATTAAGTGCCTTCAGTCCTTACGATGGAAAGAATGAGACACAGCGTACACTAACAGCATTATCTTAAGTGCTGAACAACTAGAATAGAATGAAGGCATTTAGGCCTTTTTTTTCTCCAAGAATTTATAAACTGCTTTAGTACTCCAGTTATGCTTTCATCTTTCAGAAAAAGCATGAACAAAACCAGCCACCCAAATGACTCTAAGGATGTTGAAAAAGCATAGAACACGTCAATACGTTGTTTGAATTTGGACTGTCCCCTTGTCTGACATAGGAATCAACATCTAAACAAAACGAGGTTAAAGTTATGATTTTTGTAAGTCCCAAGGAAAGATGCAGCCCTGACTATTGCTCACTGTGGTTCATTTGAATGGAGACATTGTGTCAAGGAAGGCTGACTGACTCATTGCAGGCACAGAGAACCAGACTTAAGGAAAGGGTGCCCCTGTGCTCATAACATGCTTCATGTATTTGAAAGGATCCAAAGTAAAACTTGAGAAAAGAGAGCAAAGGGAAATGTTGCCACATTTTGATTTTTCAGCCTTACCTGTCACTGCTTATTTGTGCCCTTGCAAAGAGGATGAGTGAAGCTGAGAAAGAGTGAGTTAAGAGTTAATAGGTAGATTTAGCACTTGTTGAGTTTACATTTCTTGTCCAGCATGATCCTGCCTTTTATGTCTTGCTTTCTATGGTCACACATATCCTGTCATGTGTGTCCTGCCTCAGGTTTCACACGTGTGTCTTTGTATCTGGAGATTCAGCGTAGCAGCCCAGGTGTCAAAATTCCATCTCCTTTTGAGCTCTAGAACGAATCACTTTGGATGCTTGACTACCCAAGAGCAGAGAGACTTACATGGGAATTAGCTGCCGTCAGCAGACTATCGGCTTATTCTACAAGTCTTATAATTTTATCTTGCTTGGGAAGAATAGGATTTAGGGGAGGTCTGAGTCATTCTAGTAGAACAGATAATTGTGTCTGTTTTATAATTGTGAGAGTAGGCTTGTTCCATTCATTAGTTATCTCAGTTGGTGGGAGCACTGTTTATAAAGAAGTTTGAAGACTACCTGAGGCAGATTAAGCTTCTGAACACAAAAGAACGGCAGTTCTGAGGTACAGAATTAGTAGTTTATTTCCCAGTCTTCTTTCTGTGTATCAAATGTATCCTATCGTAATGTGTGAATGTAGCATGTATGAAGCATAGCACTCCTGGGAAGAGAGGTGATGAAGGCTTACCAGCATACTGGTTCAGAGGTACAGCAGTCAGGGATGTAAAAGGAGGTTTGGTCAAGCGTAATAAATCAAATCTGCAAACACATGAAAGAGTCAACAGAGGTTTTAAGCAAAAAAATATCATTTATGTCCCCAAATTAGTCTTTGCAGAGTAAATAAAATAGGATGATGAATGGCTTCTTTCCTAAATTGAAGCAAATATGCATTAGCCCATCTTTTAGACATTCCTTTCGGGCAAAGGTCTACTACAAAGACATGAGTAGTAGATGAGAAAGATTTTTATTGCATCTTTCAGTGGTTCTATTGCAAACATTCAGTTGTTTCCGTGTTATCTGGGGTACATAAAAGTCTCATTCATTCCTTATGAAAAAGACTTCACACAGTATTCAGACAGTGGTGATTTGGGTCTATTGCATCTTACATGGACAGATATCTGCTACCTTTTGTTTGGGGATCCTCCCATGTAATCATAAAATGATTGCTGTGCCAAAACTTGCATCAGCACAAGAGTAGAGATTCACATCTTACATGTTAAAATCCTCTGTCCCTCTTCTGTTTTGCAGACTTTTTTCCCCCTAGAATGACATTTTTAGAGGACCTAACCTTTTGTTACCTCTACTTTTTTTTCCCATCTACTCAGTTTCATTATTTTTATGCGCTTATGTGCTCAGGTGGTGACAGCTGATCTGGTTTTTATTATATTTGTTTTTCTTCTGTTACATACCCTTAACCTACTTTGACAGAAATAAGACACCCAAGAAAAAAATTATCAAAACAGTAACAAAAAGGAGAAAAAAATTGGATGTAACAAATTTTTACTTTTAATCAGCTTTGTTCTAATTTCAGCTTGCCCAACAGTTTTTGATATGCAAAAGAAGTGTCCTTCATATTGATTTAATGAAAATGGTCATTTTGCTGAGGGTGTGCTGTGTATCATCCAGCCAAGATGTGAAGATGCTCAACTGAATTGTTTTTTTTTGAGCTCAGTATGCCCTCTGGTTTGTTTCCCACTTTTTTAAAAATTATAGCAACAAAATCTGCTGCTACTGCCAATTCAAACATTATTAATTTTTGTCTCATAATCACGTAATTTGTTTCAGCTCTAAGTTACTTCTCTGAAGGCATTTGTCTGAAGTTACTTCTCTTTCTCTCTCTTCAGCCTGTACCCACACCTATTCTTCCAATATATCATACAAACTAAGTCTGCTTCAAACTGCCCCTTTCATCAGCCACAATACTGTGGAAGGGGGTGATTTGTAGGCTTGGAGCAGCGAAGACAATACATGCCTGGGTCACTAGTAATTAAGGAATGTCAGTGGTCGAGAAGGAGAAAATTCAACTCAAGCCAAACTGAAGCATTTAGATATTTTACTGCTGCATTCTTTTAGGCCTCTCTCAGCTTATAAATATTAATTTAAAGACTACCAACAAGGACAGTAAACGGATTTAGGCATAAAACTTCCTGTCAGCAGTGATTTGTGCCCAATAAAAGGAGAGCTGGATAGAGAAAGCCTGCTTCACTAAGTTTATGATAGACAGTGAAAGGCTGCCATCAAAATAAAAAGGCTTTCACCATGTCGTCTGTTGTATTGCCACCTTCTATCCTGACGAGCATCACGCTGGTGCTGCCCTGTTTCCTTTCACGTGCACATTTAACTCTCTAAGGGAAAGATCTGGGGCAGAACCAACACTGGCAGTGGGCTCTGCACAATCAACAGAATGGAAAGGGTACTTTTACATCAGTGGTGCCTTGTAGTGAACTCTGTGATGGAAAAAGTTGACAAAATGCCATTTCTTTCCCTCCTAATGCCCAACCTGAGAGTAGAAAAGAAGTCATCAGGCCCTGCATAGTCAGTGAGAGTGTGCCCTTAAAATATAACTATATTAATTATCTTCCCCGATCTCATCTCTGTAACAGCACAGGATATATTCACCCTAAGCAATAATCTGGCTCATTTTTTGATAGAAAATAGCATAAATTTTATTTCTTTTCTCTGTTTCTCTGAACTGCCTAGTTTCTTTTTCTTTGGCTGGTAAGCCATGCTGTTGCTGAGCAGCATGATCACAAGAAGCTGAATGCCAGCTAAATATCAACTAAACATAACACTTTAATTAATCTTAACACTTTATCCATACTTAAGTAGTTGAGCCCAGATACAGCAGTCCATGCTTTCCATATGTTTAGGCTTGGTCTCTGCAATACACACTTGGCTCATGCTCTGTCTCTGTAGCTAGATCCACAAGCAAACATGCATCTTGTATTTGACAGCTGTATATAATGTTTGACCAGTTTATTTATGCCCGCACTGTTTACTGCTAGAACTGCACTAGATGTTGTTACACAGTGCCACATCCTCTCTGATTCGCCTTGCTCAGGCTTGCAGCTTTAATATTGTAGGGAGGCCAATTAAAAGATACCAACTTCTCCATGAATTTTTAAATCTCTAGGGGTTTCAGTAACTCAAGGTGATTATTTCCTTGCCTGGAGACTGTGGGCAGAAGTCATGTACAAGATGGATGGCCCCATTTTGGATTAATGGTCATTCTGTGTGGGACCTTCCTCTTACAGAAGCTGCTATCCATGGCTCTTCAGTTTGTTGTCAAGGCCTGACCCATGGAAGATCACTGGGGAGAAAGAGCTGCTTGTGAAAACCTTCTCAGTGGAGGGCAGTGGGAGGAGGAAAAAGGAATATACATGTGGGGAAACACCCTTATGAAGAAAGCTGAAAGACAGAGCTACGCCTTGTCGACGGAATTAACATGAAGCAGAGGCCCTTAGAGAAGATCATTCTGAAAAGAAATGAAAAATACATAAAACTTTGTTTAATTTATGGAATTTATAGGCTGCTGACCAGTAAGTATAAAGTTCTGTTCCCATGGTCCTCACTATCACTCATGTATTACTTGTCAGTAAATGTGGTGCACTCAGAACATAACAGCTACGGTAATATTTCTGTTCCCACTGCAGCTTTACTACACCCATGAAACTCTGTAATCTTTAAATTCCCTCACTGTTAACATCTGCTGAAACATTATTGGTCCCAGCATAGCCAAGCTGCTCTGAAATTACATTTAGCAGAGTAGTTAATGCTAACAGTATAATTCTAGAAGCAACCATGTTTTAAAAAGGCTTTAACTGGTGCAATGGCTGTGCTTCCCTTTCCTTTCTCTCCTTTCCCACTTCCCTACTTTTTTTGCTATTATCTCACCTGCAGGCCAGAATTCATGTTTAAGCAGCATTTTGCTTTTTGCTTTGAATAACATTGTCATTTTGTTTCTCAGCCTTAGACTGCCAAAACAAACTTCTGAAAACACCTTTTTCTGTCCTAGTTACAGCATCAAATTTTAGGAGTCCAAAGGGCTGATGCCGGAAATTTCTAAAGCTTTAATAAAATTAATATCGTCTATCACCCATATAGGATGTTTTTCATGACCTAACATATAAGCATAATAAACTGGTTGCCATTATTAATGACGATACTTCAATATATTAATTTGCAGCTCATAAAGAGCTCAAGAGTTCAGAGCTTTGCTTTTAGAAGGAAATGTGGGACAGAGGGCATTTAACTGAATCACTGAATGCTGTAAACATGCAATTATTCCTAAAAAAAGTAAAATGCAACCATACTAGAGTATTTGAAATTACGCTATGCATTTTTTTTTTGTGCTATATAATGTAATATATTTTAAAATCATATGTGTGGTTACATAATGCCATATATAAAGCTTTATTCATGGATACTTGGCAAAATCACCACATTTCATAGAAAAAATAATTTACATATTTTTTCTAAAATACAGTGAATAAAATATAGTGATTTAACACAGTGAATACAGTGAATCAAAAAAACCACCATTCAGCAGTTATGCCTTCAGCTAGTGATCCTGATAACTCTCTTTCAAAAAGCAGCCTAGAGCTGAAAGATTGCTCCTGTTAAATGTTTATGTCGCTATTAGATTTTGTATGTTGTGCATTTAGAATATTACTCTAAATCTAAAAACGATGTCAATTAAAAAAAAATTCTCACAAAATAATGAACTGTATAGTTTGTGAGTTGAGAGAATAATTATTGTATTGCCCGGCAATGCACAAGGATAGATAGACTGCTAAATCTGTTAAATTTAACTGGTTTTTGATTCATGAACAGCAGTAAATGACATCTGTGCCAGATGGCAGTCAGCATTTGTGCATCGATACTCTGATTTCCTCTTCTCATGACCCATCTAGTCCCAGTTAGTATTTGCTGTTTAAGTGGTGGTGTCCATCATGAGATCATTTAATGTAGGTTAAAGCCATGACAGTGAAGGAATTTCCCAGGAACACCTTGCAGGTTTTTAATGCTATTCCAATAACAACAGTGGTACATTCAAGACAATTTATTAAACACTCTGCAGTCTAGTTTTATACTTCTTCCCCTCATGTCTCTTGTAGAGGTGCATTTTTTAAGAACAATAATTTTTGTTTCTGTCTTTTTGTTTAAAATGTGATAACGTGTGTTTTCAGCAAATGAGGAAACTAATTTCTTCATGACTATGAAAGCAAGTATATCACAGTAGGATGCCATTTCAAGCAACGTGATATGATTGCTT
Source organism: Oxyruncus cristatus (assembly GCA_013399855.1). Classification (NCBI taxonomy): domain Eukaryota; kingdom Metazoa; phylum Chordata; class Aves; order Passeriformes; family Cotingidae; genus Oxyruncus; species Oxyruncus cristatus. The sequence goes on along the minus strand of VXAY01007091.1, from coordinate 1,030,635 downwards.
TTGGAACTTTGCATGGGGTGATGTTCAGGGCAATCTTGTTTGAGGTGTGGATCCCTTCCTTTCAGTCTGTCTTGTCCATGTCTGAAGTAGCTGCTACTACTACTTGCCAGAAGACTGGGCAGGAAAAGCCATTTCAATGCAACCATTTGGAAGTTTCTACCCCCTCTTCTGGGAATCTGTAAAAGCTGCAGGATTTTTGAAAAGTACCTGTGCTGGCTAATTAACTTCTAACATTCTTGTTTTAATTAAAACAGGACCTAGGACCAAGATACTTTGGCTGGAAAGTTACTTTTGGAAAACTAAAATTCAGTGCTAGCTCTGGGTAGGAATCTGGATTCTATTTCAGAACTGCCCTCACATAAAAACCCCATTATTTTGAACAGTGCCATATTTTAGATCTTACTATTTTTGAAAAAAAAATACACCATTATTTGAATACTTGCCTCAGACTCAAAACTGAGCTGCAGCTAGTCTGGGATCATTTTAGAGGAAGCCATGTGGTTTGTGTGTCAAATGCCAGCTGAACTGGTAGCACAGTATCTATTAGAGTAGTGGTCTCTTCTGCATCATACTGTATAACAGGTTTCTCTTTCCTGATGGGTCTAAAAAGCCCTACAAAAGTAATTCTGAAACAACTGTAGAGATAATTGGCACTTGCTGAGGGATGTCATATCTGCATCATTTATCATAATACTAAACCCAGTACTTAGCTGTACAGAGCACTTTCATGCTTCTTGATTTGTTTTAAACTGCTGTACAAATATTTGTTAATTCCATTACGTACTAATTATAATAATTATGATCTGACTTTAACGATCAATAAATGCACAATATTCTCATCTATTTTGTATGTAACTCCAAATATCTTAAAAGCTGACACTCACACAAGCTGCCTTTCAGGAAGGGAACAGCAGTCTCCTTAAAGTACCTCAGCCTTTGGCCACTTTCCCCACCAGACAGACCCCTTCAGATTTGTTTTCTCTCACAGCATGGCCTTCACCAGGGACAGGCAGCTCCCCAGCTCATAATTATCTAGACCACATAGTGCCTGAGATAAATCAAATTAACTTTATATATCTCTATCTCTGTATATATATCAAGGAGCATTACAGTGCTAGCCATAGTGAAATCACATTGTATCCACTTTCCAGGCAGTAAGGAGTAAATTAGGGTTGTACAAGCTGCAAGTCACAGATGGATCTTGGAGCCCTGACTGTAAATAGTAATGGCTCTCTTTTAAGTAATGCATGAGATTAAAGTAATAATAAAATATAAAATTGTACAATAAATACACAATTCAATAAATATACAATTCAATATATAACTATATAAGATATAACACAAATAAAAAGATATAAAATAGAAGTTAAAAAACCAGGTCCTTGTGGGAAGAGGAGGAAAGCAGGCAGTAACAGATCCATGTGTCTGCATGTTTGCCCCAACCTTGACAGTCTCAGCCTCTTCTCGAGACTGTCCTTTACCCTATCCCCTTCTTCCTCATTTATATTCCTTCTCTCAGTCCCGTTCTCCTCACATAATCAGGTCCAGCATTACATCCTAGTCCTTCCTTCACACCTCTGAAGAGCCCTGAAGCAAATGTGTCATAAATTCAGAGGCAGATCTTTGCTTACTGATTAGATCTACTGGATTTCCCGCTCCAGGCTCTCACTTTCTGGATAACAGTTTGGGAGCATATGACCTAAAATATTGAGGAAGACGAGGTGTTTAAATGCTGAATTAAATTAAATTCTGGCAGTCACAGGCTTCAAAGTTAAACACTGCAGTGCCTGACTAGCACTGTCTCTATCTCCTGGTCCAAACCATATATTTTCCTCTAATTGGATTAAGTAATTTAAAGACATTTGGCGAGTATATGTATACATAATTTCAACCTCAAAGAAAATATGTGACATAGTTCCTTTCAGCACACATGTAATTTTGAGGGATTTCTTTACAACTGGAAAATGTAATTACAAGGAAGGCTCCCAAGCTCATCCTGAAAAGCAGCAGTCAACAACACTGCCATACCTATTGAACATGACTACAAGAGAGCACTGACACCATCAACTTCTGTAAGACCTAAATCACCATCACTGGTTTATGAATTTACAGTCTATGCTCATGAGTAGGGACATCAATAATAGCTTCCTTTCTTTGTATTTGCAGATCTGGGAACTCAGCACTGCCTCCAGTCAAATCCCTCTAATCTGCCCTCAAACCTAAACCCAAGTTCTACCAAATCCCTTTCTTCCTCCTTTCAAAAAACCTTCTTAAAAAAAAGCTTTTTCTTCCCCACAGTTGAAATCAGTGTGGGGAAAGAAGAACAGAGAAAAAGCTCTCAAATTCAAGCAGTTGTTTTAATGCCCTAAATTATCACAGTATTCACATCAGGCAGATCTTTCCACTCCGAGGCTGACAGGTACCATAGTTCTTACATGAATACAGTGGGAAAAAAAGAGTCCCAGATCCACCCATACCCCACCAGTGATTCAGCCACGTATCCTTCCAGACCTTCTGCCTGTGCACTGGTCATCGACATGGATTTATGGCTGAGGATCTGATGCTCTGAGGCAGTGATGTTGCAGTTAAACCTGGAATTATTCTGATGCTCCTCCTGCAGCACTGTGAGTGAGAAATGCAGCTCAAGCAGTGCTGGTATTTACAAATTACAGCTCACTGTACCTTATACACTTCAGAGGAGAAGTAGTATGTAATAACAGTGTAATGCTATTATTATGATAATGATGATTAATACACAGCCCTAAGCGATGCTAGTCTAAATGTTGAGCTCCACTGCAATGTTTTCTATCAGAAAACTAATTCAGAAAGAGGCAAAGAATTTCCTTAAACAGTTTTTAGAAAGAGACACTAAAATAAAAATAGTGCTTTGATACCTAATTACAATCTTTCGAACAATGTTCCATTTCAAAATGACTGCTGCCTTCAGCTACACGTAATGGCACAGAGGAATCAATAGATAAATAAATAAAGGCAAAGGCAAAATGCAATTTTTTAATTAACCTGAGAAGTATTTTATTTTGGGGCAGATAGTAACTTTTTTGAAGGGTGGTCTATGGCCTCCTTTTAAAGCACTGTAATTAAAGACATCTTCTCTGGTCAGGCTCAGGTACCTCCAAGCTCTTTATGCTGCTCCTGACTTTTAAATAAGAGTGAGACATAAAAGAATAAGTTTTCTTTCACAGCTTGCAGTATGTGCTCACACAGGATTTCGTATGAAATCATGGATGATTGTGCATTGTACTAGCATAGCAAAAATAATAATTTCTGTATTAATGGTATACAACAGTAATAAAATTACAGTACCAAATGCTTACATTATTTTATAGAGTTAATTAAATCGAGATTCAGCTGTGAAACTGATGTGGTCAGTGACAACATTTTACTGAGGGTATAAGCAGTATGACCACCTGTGTCAGACTCAATTTTTCCTTCCCTAGTTTTAGCTTTCTAACACAAAACTTATTTGGCAAACTGCTTACATTTCTAGTTTCACTTCTTAACAAAAGTCCAAAGCTGCTTAAAAGTCTTACTCACCTAGAAACCTAGAAATGTCTGTGGAAATTAGCAACGAAGCTAAGTAGTCTGGGGGTGTGATTTACATTTATGGCACTTTAAGACTCCTTTACCCTTCCTGAGAAGTGGAAAGGTAGGTCAGCAAAAAAAGAGAATCAGGCCTTAGGACTATGCTATTTATAAAACAATATAAAATCAAAAGAGAATATATTAAAATGGCAGAAAAAAGTGGTATTTTAATCCATGCCCTGCTGTCTTCTTATTCTTATGTCACAAAACCCCTTTCTTTTCTGAGTAAGAAAGTTTTCACAGTATAGTAAAAACCATATTTTTGAAAGGAATTTTTTTTATACAAAAATTGAATTAAAATTTGAAGAGCCATACTGTAATAGCATTAAGACACTCCTGGGCATGTTTTAATGGTTCATTAATACATACCTCTGGTGAGTGAATGCACGAGGCTGCACATCTACAGTATGTATTTGTGGACCTCTGAAACACTCCCTGTCACCTGTTAATGCTACATTACAAGGGTGTACTACCTGGAAGCCTCAGTAGTAACTGCCAAAAACCCAGGAGAATGTTTTTGAGCTTTGGAAAGTTGCTTGTCTTTGTCTATTGTATTGTTCAGATATTCAATAAATAACAAAATGATGTCAAAGCAAATAAACTCCATAAACCCCACTGAAAGCGACTTGGTTTTAAATATTAAATTGCACCCTGAACTACATTAGGCCCTTGCATACAGGCAGAATGATGACTCCTTGCCTTAACGAGTTACAGGTAAATACAGGGTAGCTTAAGAAAGGTTACAAAGCAAGAAGTTCCCTAAGAGATGCCTACACATTTCTTCCTCTACTGTTTTCTCCCTCCATTTTTATCTTTCACTCTCACCTGTGCTTATTTTATCTCCTGTAACTCTTTTTTATTCTTTCATAATAAGGACTTTAAAATACAAGATGTTGTGAGCCGTGATTACCCTGAGCAGCATGCTATAGATCCTTATTAGAAAGAACTTCAGGTATTTTTAACTCAGAAGGGCCTTTCAAGAAGTCTTATGCACAGATAAGCCTCTTGAGAAAAATACTTGAGCATACACTAAAATGCACTCCCACTCAGCAAAGCATTACAGTTTCTCCATGTGCCTAAATTCCAGTGGAACTTACACGTTCCTAAAGATAAGCACACGTGAGCTTCTTGCTGGAAGAAAATGCACTGATGCTGCAAAGCCAGAGTTGTCTGTAAGGCTGCCTTTTACACGATGCCACGTAATGCTACTTGTTCAAGTACTGGGAAAAAAAAAGTTGGTGACAAGTAAAGAAGGAAGATATTTTTAAAACACAGTTTACTTACCTTAATAGGACCAAAAGATACAAATACTTCATATGCTTAAAATTTGTTTCTTCATTTGGTATCTCATTGTTTTACAATTGAGGAGAAAATGAACAATTACTGCACAGATTTATGTTTCCCCTCTCCCACCTTTTGTGACTATGGTATTTTATTTTACTAAGAGATCTTTTAAATAACATGTATTAAACAGCTGGATCAAAGTAATTGCTTATTAAAATAAATAAAATTCATCTTGTAAGAGATATGAGTAACCACTTACTAGGCAGATTTCTTTCTTAGTCTTTTACTGGCTGATCATGCAATTCCAGTATCACAGTGAATTAACACTAAATGGAGGTCTAGATGTTTCTTCTGGAGCTGTCATACTCTAGTTCTGCATATTTGGCTGAACAGTACCTGAAAGGTTTAAGTATTAAATAAAATGAGACAAATCAAGGCCAGGTAACTTTGGGAAGTTGTGCTTTGCTCAAATGGAACTCACCAGAAGAGATGCAGGGTCAATTTAAAGTTGAATGTTATACAGAAGGTTTCACACAGCCTCCTGGTAACAAGTCAACTTCCTAATCAGTAAACAACATTTTTTCTTTCAATTCAGCAAAGGTAGGGGCTGTGGTGCTCTGCTACCAACTGTTCTCATGCTATCTGATGGATGTCTGCCCACCACCTTTTCTAGCACTTGAATTGCCCAACAGGTGAGAAGGAGCCTGGTCTGTCCATATCCATCTGAAGCTGTCTGGGCCCTGAAACATTTTGTGTGCAGCCTCTACAGTGAACATGCCTCTTCTCAGTGTTACCTGGAATATCACTCTGTCCACTGGGGGTTCGGATGCTCTGGGAGAGAGGATTTTCCAAACACAATTGCCTGCAAAATATGCATTTCATCTAGACTCCAAATGTTAAGAAAAAATGGATAGACAAAACTTCCATGTTCTGGCACTTATCTCACAGTTAATTAGACAAACAGAAATCCAGACAGAGTTTTAATTTTTCAAGCACTCGGATACGCCACAATCTGGACTGCATTTCCCCTTTTGCCATATTTGGAAGATGCAGGTCTACATTCACAAGGACTATGGCAAAAAGCCTCTACCTTTCCTGCCGGTGGTTTAATGGAAAGGCTCCAACTCTTGAGGAAGTTAGCCCCATGAAATCGCCCCCAGCACTTCGCTGTGATCCCAGTTTGTAAGACAGTGTGCATCCAAACATCTATTACTCGAAGAGCAGGAGGGCTGGTAGCCTCTCTGATTTCCTCAGTTGGTGGATGCACACTAGGTGCGATATAAACCTTTCAGAAAGGGTCCACATATTTTTGCTGATGATTCAGGCAAATTTCCTTTTCTGCTTGACTATAAAATCCTCACAGTCTTGAGGTAAATTGCTCATTTCTGTATCGGAGACCTTTGCTCATCTGATTTCTTCTGAAAAAAACCTCTTCCTTTTGTCTTTGACCTCTTTTACTTTATAGACAGTTTTGCTCTCCACTATTTTTTTCTCTGTCTACTTGTAATTTTTCTCTTTGGAAGCTCTTTCCTGATTCTGAAACTAGTGCTGGCCTCTTACCAAAAATAGCAGATGTCAGGGGCTCGTGATTTGGTTACCTGTTAAAATAAAAGAGCAGTGATATTGAGTCTGGCAATATGATAAGCTCTCTTGCTGTATAATGGGATGCAAACATTAAGGAAATTTTACCAATACATTAAACTGTAAGCCAAGAGTGAAAACAAAATGTGTAGTTGGAGTTTTTGTTGCAGGGTTATGAAATGGCAATGCAGAAAACTCTAAATCAGCACCAACCAGAACATTCAAAGGAAGATACGTAATTATAGGGATATCCCAAGACCAATAGGAAAAAATACGGATAGAGAAAATTAAAGTTGCCAAGAAAAACTTCCTGACATTGAAACGCACTGAGCTTTCAGCTCATCTCTCAGGGGAACAGAAAGGCCCATCACTTGAAATGTTTAACACTAGATTGGAGGAATCACTGAAGAATATACTACAGGGAACAACTTGTTATTGGCAGAAAGATGGGCTGAATGCTGTAAAAGGGATTTTCTATCTCTAATGTTTACTTTTTATGATAGTCATTTATGTTTTTCCTTCATCACAGGTTGAGAAAAATCTATACAAGTTATTGGCTCTTGCACAGCATATTTAATTTCTGCAGAGCCATGTATTTGGTGCACTCCAGCAAGCTTAATTCTACTTCTTGCTTTTCCTCATGCATTTTTTTACATGTACTGTGAGGTTCTTTTGAGGAAAAAGGTAAAATTTTCACAGCATATTCCCAACACCAATGAAAAACCAATCTAAACACTCCAGGTTTAGATTTAATCCAGGTGAGGGAGAAGGTAACGTCAGATGTTTAAAGGAAAAAGTAAACCAGTGAAAGCAGAAATTAAACCTGCAGAACACGAGAAAGGGAAAGAGGAAGACATGGAAGCAAAAGGGTTTTGAAAAGTGGGAATTGCACACATCTGTGACTGGAGATGGCTTGCAGGTCTTTGGAAATCACTTAGAGCCATGAGGGCAGGAGAGGTTGCAGAGTGGCGTCGGGTAAGGTGATTCTCTTCTCCGGCAATTCCAACTCTTAAAGGACATAATTTCCCATATCCCTAAGTGAGTGAGCTGCATTCAAGATGCCAACATCATCATTATGAGTACAGGAAATATCAAAGAGGGAAAAAGTAAGGGTTAAACCATATCTGATGATGGCTTCTTTTTGCTCTAGCATAGTGTAGTTGGTCAGGGTTAAAATTATGGGTGTTAAATGAAAGCAAACAAATACAAATCCTTCTATTTTTGTGTGCAAACCCCAGGTTCATTCATTGAACCTGAATTCTTTTCCTCAGAGCAACAAAGTTAAAATAAAATACCAACTTCAAATTCTAAATAATGTAACAACATTGAGTATGCTGCAGGTTACTTCTCCCCATCCCTCCCTGTCCCCTCACAATCCTCACTAAGAGCACCAGGAGCCTGGAGTGGCTTTAGTGCAGCAATGCTACCTGAGGGGTGCAAGAAGGACAGAGGTGATACTGTGTCATCCCTCTGGGGACACTGCAACAGCCCAGCCAAAAGGCATCTATTTTACCAGGCAGAGAAGTGCGACAAGGAGTGGTTTCCAAAGACATGGGCCTCTCATTTTTGCCGAGCAGCTTGAGTCTCCCTGCCTGGCTGCTGAGCAAAGGGTATGATTAATGAAAAGATGTCAGAATGATAATCCTTACTATCAGGAAAGAGTGGACAGGATTTTTTTTTTACCTTGGCAAATTAGGGGGTGGTGGGAAGAGTCAGAACAGAGTAAGAAAGCAAAAAGGGAAACAAGGAAAAGGGAGGGGTTTTGAAGAGAGAAAACAGTAATATATATATATATATATATATATATATATATATATAAAATACAGTCTCCTCTCTGCCCACCCCTTTTAATGTTTCTCTGGTGGAGTAATAAGATACCTTCAGAGTTATAAATAGCAGCACAGATGTTGACAGAAAAATGCTCCCTTAATTACCATACAAACTGCTTTACTTGAGTGAACCGTTTAAAGCGGCCTCCAAAGGAAGTTCACTCAAGCAATTCCACAGATTACAGCTAATGAACAATATTTCCTCGCTCCTATTTAGTGCTCATTAAAATGTAAAAGCCTTTCATTTTCAACAGGCACACAATAAATAATTCCTCTCTCCCTCTGCCTGGGAGCATGCAGGATGGGAGCAGGGAGAGGAGGAGACTGGCAGAGGGAGAGGGGCGGGGGGGCTGCAGGAGGCAAATAAGTGGATTGGAGAAAAACGGCCAATTCATTAAAATCCCTGGAAGCGGCAGCGACTGCTGCTCTTTGGGAAAGGTGATGTCTATGTTTGGAGCTTGGCAGGCAGGTTTGGAGCCAAGCAGACAGCTCCCACCCATCCCAAAAGAACAACACACCACCCTGCTCCCAGGAAGCAGCCCCCGACAGCCAGGGCAAGTGGGTGCACAAATTACCCCTGTGCTCCCATGAAAACAGTGTGGATAACTGGGAGAGAGAGGACAAAAGATGAAAATGCTCTGATGAAAACTGACAGTTCAACTCAGGCTGAGGTTTGTTTGGACATAGTTTAAAATTTCTCCCTGGCTTCAAGCTTGTTGCTACCCATCGCACACTATTCCTTTCGTGGTCATTTGAAGTCCTACCAAAGTTGAACCAGATATTTGCAGCGTTGGAAGTTGGCTTCATTCTTTAGCTACTGAGATGGAGCAGGTATGGGGCCAACTGCACAAACTGCACCTTGCTGGACGCACAAGGTACTGGGAGGTTGAAGACTAGTGGGACCTGTGTACATTCAGGTACCATGAGATGAAGGAGCCCACGGGAGACTTTACAGCACCTTCCAGTACCTAAATAGGGCTGGAGGAAAACTGGAGAGGGACTTTTTACACAGGCATGTAGTGATAGGACAAGGAAGAATTGTTTTAAAGTGAAAGATGATGAGTTTAGATGAGATATTAGGAAGAAAGTCTTTACTGTGAGGGTGGTGAGGCACTGGAACAGGTTGCCCAGAGAAGCTGTGGAGCTTCTCTACCCCATCCCTGGAAGTGTTCAAAGCCAGGCTGGACGGGGCTCTGAGCAACTTGGCATCAGTCTAGTGGAAGGTGTCCCTGCCCACAGCAGGGGGCTGGAACTAGATGGTCTTTAATGTCCCTGTAATCCAAACCATTCCAGGACTCTATGATTCTATGATTATCTATTTCCCTACCCCCAACCTACTAGGATTTTAGCTTAACTTACAAACTAAAAATTTTACAAGTCACTCAAACTGTGAACCAAAGCCTTAGCAAGAAAAAAAACCCAAACAAGTCCACCAATCTGAAATTATTAAGTAGAATTCCATTTAAGTGTATGAATGGAAAATGCAGAGGTACCAGCTGGATTCAGGTTAGTCACTGCAGCTTTCTGCACAGATAGATGGCACACAGAAACAATCTCCACTGATTTACATAAGAATTGTTGAAGAAGTAAAAGACAAGAAACAAAAAATCAGCAAGCCATTGAGATGCTCTGCAGATACTGGTTTGAAAACTGCAGGAAACGAAGCCTATTTCACCCTCTCTTAAGATGAATGGGTAAACCAGCACGCTAATGCAACACAGCACTGATGTTAAGCTGGGATACAGGCTGTAATTATAGAGGAAAACATGACAGAAACATGACTCCTGCTTCCCTCATCTGCCAAAAACGTACAGCACCCTTCCCACTGTTTTGGTTATTAGCTGCCATGTTTTTTATTTTTATTTTTTAAATTATTTTTAATCTGTTCTTTCATACTTCTAAGTGGCAGAAGGGCTTCACAATCCCTTCCTGCAGCCCATCTTCTTTCTACCTCACAGTCGGCACTGTGGTCCCCTCTGCCCCCGAGAGCCAAGCCACCCCTCTGCAGCCCTGCACAGGAAAGTGAATTAGCAGCAGAAATAGCTGTTCTGTCAAAGGCGATGTATTCCTGGGGGGGTTGTGTATCTCAACCTTGGCAGGGACTGCCAGAACAAAATCCCTGATATTAGCCTCCCCGAACAGAGGGAACAATCTGAGTAGGATAAAAACCATCAGAGCTTTCTCCTGTCTTTAATTTCAAGGCTTAAAAAATTGACAAGTGTATTTCCTGCGGTGATGCTGGTATACCCTATACCTGAGCCGTAAATAAGGCTGTGGTGGTATTCAATCATCAGAAAAGAAAAAAAAGAAAGCAGAGAACTAAGATCTTATATTGACCTAAGCCTCAGACTTAGATAAACTTGTCAGCAGTATCACTTTGTGGTGACTTTATCTTTGTTAAACTTGTGCCTGGGGAAGAGGCATTCTCACAGCTCGCAGGGGCCACTGTGACCCACTTGCTGCATTGCCAACATGCCACCCTCCTGCAGTAAAATAAAGGCTTGGGTCAAGGATGCAATGAAATTCCCACATCAGGATAACTACTGCAACAATGAGTTTTCTTTGAGAAAACAGTAATAGCAAATGGAGTGCAGAAGAACTAGAAAGCAGGTCCCCGTCCTGCCCATGTCCCATGTGCTGTCAGCAGAGGTGATGCCTCACTCTTACCGCTGTCCCAACGACCAAAATGTGTTTGGGTTTGTGCAGCCTTGAATGGTGCAACTTTAAATCTCACCCTGACATGCTCTCTGTAAGCAGGCAGCTCTACTAAAGAAGGAAGTTTACCAGCAGTGCAGGATTATTGATGCTTTCAACACTCTGTACTTGGTTTTTAACTAAGGTCATTTGAAATCGGTCTTTAACACCCATCTCATTTGCTTTTTTATACTTGCCAATTCAGTGTTGTATTCACAGTGATTAATTAGTTTGTGGTGAAGGTTTATGAGGTAATTTTTCTGTCAATCAAAAATCACCAAGGTTTCTGAGCAAAAAACACCCAGAGATTTTATAAGATAAGGAATGGATATTGTTATCTTTGTGTACGAAAAGTGGGAGCTTCGCCTCGACATGTGGCCATGTATGAAAGACTTCAAAACATGCTTTTTATTCATGTTGAACCACAAAAGCAACTTAATTCTCTCAGATTTTATGTATGTTTTAAAAAAGAATCTAGAAATACCTTTACTTTCCACGCCGTGTTCACTGCCTGTTGAACTTGTAGGGCTGTTTTAGAAGACCAAGCAGTAACTTCAACAAATCAAAAAATGCGGTAGCTCATCATTTGGGATTCCTGCTATGTTGTTCACTCATCTCAATATGACTGAAAGCAAGTTCATATTTAAAGAATTTAAAAGCACCTTCACCTGGAAATTCATTCCAATGTTCATATTTGAGAACAAAATTTCTATTAAAAAAAGAGAACAGTTAAAAGATTTCTGATTTTACATCTTTCTTTATGTGTAGAATGATAACTGTGATTCTTTTTAGGGAGGGATGAAAGATTACATAAAATTAACTATTTCTAAAAATGAAGAATCAACAGCATACTGTGTAAGAAATATAGACAGATTATTGTCCGCCTGCCTTCTTTATGCATGTTTTTACTGACCTTTTATATTGTTCCCTGCATTGTGTGAAAATTTACTGCAATCTGTACTGCACTATTTCCCGTTCACAAGATTTCTTGTTGATGGACATACCTAAAAACCAAAACAAAATAAAAGAGGCAGAAAATTGCAAGATTCTTCTTTTCCTTTTAGATAGGTCACTTTACTAATCTACACGAACTTGGTGTTTTCCAGAAGAACTTGAACCTTACTGTGAAAAATACAGTGAAGGTAAATGGCTTTCTTGACCAGAAAAGGTATTATATTGAAGAGGCCGGGAGGAGTGCTTGGAGATATTAGCTGATTAAATTACACACTACGTAAATGTATGTCACATTATGATTTTTACAGCATTAGGGTAACATGGAAAAAGATATAGATTAATACTAAGAATTTGACTAGCTTACCACTTTTCAGAGCCATTACTGTTTTAAATTACACTGATGTCTGTCTAAAAATGTAAAATGGTGTATACCACTGTGAGAATAAGTAGCAAGCTAACTGGACTCCTTCCTCTGTCACCTCCTTGAGAAAGCTGTGGGTTATTTCTATCACTCAGAGGTGATGAACAGGCAGCAGAAAAATCAGATTCTGATGAATTCAGATGAAACTATACAGATGTAGCAGCTTTTCCCCCCTAGCTAAATTCAGGAGTTCTTTTTGTGGGCTTTGGGATTACAGATCTGGAGCTGGAACAGGAGAAGGGCACACAGGGCCACAAATTGGGTAACTTTGACATAAGGACAGATAATATAAAACTATAATCTGTGGAATACATAATCAGCATATTTAAAAGCAGCTTTTCCAAATTAAAAAAGAAAAAGGCAAGTATAGGTCTGTGATAAAATTGTTACAGCACATGTTCTACAGCTCTGATAAGCACCCCCTCCCCACACCCGCTCTTACCCGATATAGATTGACTCCAACTGATTAACGTGAATACAGACAGACAGGTTTTAGCCCAGAGTTCACGCACAGACTAAGCTTCACTATGAGAATGAAATAGTTCTGCAGTGTATTATTTCAGCGTTACAAATCTAGTAGCTGTATGAAAATACGATAAAAATTAGTCTGGAAACCAGAATAATGCAATTTCAGTGTATCTTTATTAATCACCATTTTTGGTTTTATTATTTCTGGTTTAGTTAGACTACATTTTATTGAATTGGCTTCTGGAAAAGCTTTCATGGCTTTATCAAAAGTGGAAAGGCCCCATTCATTGGTTTCCTTTCATGCCTGAGACATGAAATTGGAGCAACCAACAATTTGCACACATAATTCCAGCATACCAAATGAGGGAACAAAGAGAGAGGCAAAAATTGAATCTACCGCCTTCCCAGACTTATTGTAGGATACCACTGCAAGAAAAAGAGAGGGGAAAAAAAAAAAAAGCAAATTAGCTGTTTTCTTGAGGTTCCCCCAGAAAGCTGTATCACCAGCATTTAGTCCGTGGGTATGCAGGAGACGCCGGTGCGCCTCGCACGCCTGTGGTAGATGGATGATACTGATGGCAATCTAACTGGAACATCCTGCCTGAATATGAACAACAGATTTGTCAGTGTGTGACAGGCTGACAGCCCAGCTCCCAGCTGCTTGTCCACTGTTGTTAAATCAGTACCTTGTCTAAGTGTTCAGCAAAGAGGCAATCTGCTTCCTCCATTCGTACAGGCAGGTTGCCAGTTAAAAAACAAGCATTGGCTTTAGGCTGCAGTGCCATAATGCATTGAAAAGATGCAATCTAAACCTTTGTATACTCCTAAGGCAACAAAGAGCAGGACTTGGAAGTGCAGGCTCAGACTTGAGACTATCCTTTTCAAAACAAGGATAACTCCACAGGGGAATCATGAAAAAAATGCATGAGGATTTGATAACTGTGGATGACTTAACAGAACTCATTTAAGGAGGAAAAAATGGTTTTTTTTTGGTACCAGGGAAGTAAGTTCATACTACTGTACTCAAGAACATGTCAGAATTTCCTATTTTAATGCAGTTTATAGTCTATCAACAGTAACAATTAGCTCTAGGCTGAAATTTCATATGCAAAGATGCAATGCTGAAACACTTCAGGGGGAAAAATAAAAAAAAAGAAGAAAAAAACAGAAAAGAAAAAAAGCTGGTAGTGTACAAAGCAATATTAAGTTACTGAACACAAAGAAACAGCTTAGTAGTTTCAGAAGCTTTTTTCTTTCTGTGACAAAAAGTGTCCATTTGGTTTCAGTTCTTTCATCTGGTAACTGTTGGTTGACCAAATGAAAGAGAGGTTTTAAAAAGTGTGATGATAGTGAACTTAACTAAGGAAATCACAAATCCTAGCATTAATACCAATGTTTTCAGGTCTTGGGTGTGGTGTCCATGCGAGGCAGTCTCTGAGGTGTTGTTCAGCTACTGGAGAAGAATTTACACCAACAACTGCAGCATCCCTTTTGAAGCAGTTTCAGTCTGTCAAGTGATTCACAAAGTTTATCTAAGAGTTTCTAGGTCAAGATCTATACACTGGAGCTCTACTGGCTCAGAAGGAGCCATTATAGTCTATTGGAGCAATAATGATCATAGTCTCATTCATGTCCCCCATGTGAGCGAGGCTTCCCAGCAGTGTCACTGGGCACCCTCTTGTGCCTGGGTCAGCATCAAGGAGGTCTCATTCTAGGCTGGGAGCCTTACCCAGCCCTTCCAACCACTGTTCCCGCCTTGGGCAGAAATTGCACCGGTTGTTTCCTGCCCAGTGGGGGGCCAGCTGCACCTTCCCACCACAGTGTGCTCAGATGCTGCTTACCTTGGGCCAAGGGTTCATATTCAAGTCCGAATACATACAAGATTATTTATCCACCTCTATCTTTTTAAGCATCTTTTCCACGTGGTCCTAGGTCTGATAAGAATTCCTGTTCAGAACAACGTTAATGAGCATACATTTTATCTGAAGTCACTGAGATTTAAACATGCACTTGTTACCGTCTTTCTCAATGACAGCCCATCCTGTGTAAAAATTTCTCTAGAAATAAGGATAAGAAGAATTATATTCATGTACACATTTACATATACTCTTGAAAATTACCCATTCCAAAGTAATCATAGAGACTTCTAAAATACATTAGTTATCAATTTATCTTCTTCGAAACCTATAATACGGCCTTTAGAAAATAAGGCAAACTGGAGTATGAAGAGATGTAAAAAAAAAGCCAATGAAACAGAATAATTTGCTTGCAGAATAATATTTTGCAACCTGTGTGGCCTATGCGGAATACATAATGGTTCAGAAAAAAAGACATAGGTGGCAGGTTTAAGTCAGAATTCTCCTCTTGGTAAGAAAACCATGTCTAATGAATGCTGAAAGAAACTTTAGGTCACATCACACCATCAAGCATGCTGATAGCTAATAAAACAACTACATCTTGTGAATAAAATGAGAAAAAATTAAGCTAATATTCTATATTGTGCCCTTCTCGATTCCCTTATAATTACCAAGTATCAAATCAATTTGTATGATGATGTTTTCCCCTACTCTAGCAGATGTGTAAGATTTAGCAGAAGGGCAAGGTACTCAAAATACAAGCTTTAAAGTGAGAGCACAATCTGTTTGTGGCTTCCAAGTGTGCTGTAGCTAGAGTTATTTTTACTGTTTGTCACAATCTAAAGGGAAAGGGGCAAAATATTTATGTAAGAAATGCCTGCTCTGCATTTCATGTCACTGTTATTAGGGTGTGTCATAAAATTCAAACATAATTCTGTGACAATTAGCTTCATAATAATTTATTCAAAAATACAATGCTGCATCCTATGCCAGAAACTATTTTCTGCTTCAGTGTTTTAGTATGGCTGTATGTTTTAAAGGAGCCAACTATTTTAAATCAAAGCTTTTTCCCTATGGAAAAGTAGGACATAATGCACTCAGTTGCTACCCACAACTATTTTCCCATTTCTGGAAAAATAGCTGAATCACAAAAAAGAATCACCAAAGCACTGCTAAGAAGTTCAGTCTCTTCATACACTTCATGTTGGGACATTTACAAAATAATTTACTTGTTTGTTTTACCGGTCTTCCTTACGATTAGCTTTAATTAAATCTGTAATTTAATTATCTTTTTTTTTTTTCATTTTGTCCATCTTTCTAAGTTGGCTAGTACTGGTGAACACCTAAACTGCACCTGTGTTTACAGCTTCTTTCATGTTTGTTTCTCAAGCATAATGAAATGAAGTGCCTTCAGCAGCTCACCTTGCACAAGAATTTTTAGAGATGCTATGTAAAAATTATAATTAATATGATAATTAATATGGAGACAGTATCTTACTTCTTTATCATGATGCTGATGCTAATGAAAAAGTCACTGAGATGTTACTCTCTTGGCCAAAAAATAACAACAGTGAAAAATTTTTTAGTGAATATTAACCTGATACAACATTTAGGGAAATCAGTGGAAAAAGTCTTCTGAATCCAATGGACTTTAGCTGTATTTTTAGGTAGCATGTAAGTAAAGAGCACAAAAAATACTTGCATTATTTTATGAATTTTTTTCCCCCCCGGCTACTAATCAAAGTATTAATTTCAACAGCCTGGGAGGGAGAGGAAGCCAATGGGTCATATCTGCATATCCCTTAAACCTGTGGCTTTGACCCTGGAGTTTCCTTTCTCTCCACCTCATCCATAATCAGGAACAGCAATGTACACCCAGAGCAAACATCATGGTCTTACCTCTTTTTTTTTTTTTTCTTTTAAATTCAGAGATAAGAGGAGCTTTGTATGCAGGTAACTTTTTGCCTTCTTATTCCCCATTTCAAGATGATTTTCAGTCAGCATGATATTATGAATCCTGTTTAACTATGCTTAAGATCTCTCATTTAGAGTTAAGTGGAAGAAGAAAAGGCAAAATTGTCTTTGCAGATGTTAAGAAGAAATTCATTGCAAGCAATCATCATTTAATATCCAGTGCTGACTTTTTGAACAAGTGCTTGCTCTAAATAATAAATCAAATGAGTTGGCACTAACAATAATACCCTCGAATATGAATGAGGAAAACAAGAATATTAAAACAATAGAAACATTAACATACAAACCCCTGCTATTTACAGGAGGGAATGGCAGAGGACAGTGTGAAAAATAGCTGTTGCTTATACTCAGTTTTGTGATCTGTCACCAGCAGTGATGACTGCTGTTATGGAAAAAGAACCCGCTCCTTCCAGCTGCCAGGTCCCTTAAATCTGAGCCTGCAGCATTTATTCTTTAAATAGTAAGTGATGATGCTGAACTGTCTCCATCCTCTCTCCATCAGCAAGTGCTCACCCACGTGGCAGGTGGGCTGACAGGATGGCCCCCAGTACCAGCACCCTCTTCCCCTCTTGCCGCAGGACTCTCACTGAGCTGTGCCAGAGTGTCCCGTGAGGACATTGCTCCGGCTGCACAGCAGTGCAGATAAAAATCTGAAACCTGCAACAGCTCCATGAGGGCATATGGACCCCAGGAGTGTTGCATGTTATTTTGTCACTAACACAAGTCAGTGAGATCACCTGGCAAGTACTGGGACCTCTGAAGGTTTATTTTAACTTTGCCTTCTGCTGCTGAAGGGTGTTAGGTCTCATACTTGGCAGTAGGTTACACTATTAACCAAAAGATGCCACGTAAGGAACAAGGGTAGCATGCAGGTTAAGCAAACTAACCCAGGTTATGGACGTGAAGTCCTCAGCTTGGGGAAAAATAGCTGTCTTTGCTCAAAGCTGATGACAGGAGTTTTCAGGTGCCTGCACGTTCCTACAAGGCATGTAGGGCTTGGGAAGCAGGCAGCCCACTGATCTGCTGCATTTTAACAGCACTGCTATTTCTTTGGCCTGTTTTGTATTTTACATGTATATTTCATGTATTATGCTGGATTAACCACATAATTTATGAAAATGGATTTGCCTAAAAAAAAGAAAATAATTGAGCAGTGACTTCAAGACTAGCCATTAACCCCTTGACTGGTTGAAGTACCTGCTATGAACAGTGTAGCCAACTACTTTAGATCACCGTGCTCTCATATGCCTTGACTTTCACCACAATACCTCTTACACATTTTCCTAAGCACCTGGATGTTGACAGATATAAAGGAAAATATTAAGGGCAGAATGGAATTCAGGATTGACATAAAACCATTGACTGCTTTTTGCTTGGGCTGGATTAAGGTGTGGATATGCAAACAAATAATGCAGAGGACTAACCTGGATTTTCTCTGGAAGAACAGAACAGAGAGACTAAATGGCTTCACTGAAGTGCCAGGGAAAGCCTGGTGTCACCTCTAACTAAATGTCCAAAATAATCCCTTAAACACAATGCTACCCATTCAAAAATGTGGTGGTTTTGAGAACAGGAATGCAAATCCTTATATGCCGTGAACTTGGCTACTCCTTGGGCATTATGAAGTGAGAAACTATTCCGCAGACAAGTGCCTTTTAGCTGGTACATATGGACATATCCCTGACCTGCTCCAAGCATGCTGCTGCAGGAAAAGGGCCGGAGGGCACAGCAGCATCCCTGCCCTGCTGCAGAGGCTGAGGAACAGCAGCAGCATCAGTGCTTCCCAGCTTTGGGACCTCTCTCTGCTGGAGCTGGGACAGATGGAAGAGCTGACTACTACCTAGTTTCAACTCCTGCTGTTGAACTGTACTCAAGTGACCTTATACCAGTTCCCAGTAAAAGAGTTGGGGGTTTTTTTGTGGTTTTTTTTTTTTTTTTTTTTAAACAACAAGTGGTTTTAAGAACCCTTGAGATAACTGCACTTCATCTTAATTATATATGAAGTACATCCACAGCCTTACTGTGCTTTCAGCTTTATTGGAATTTGGTGAGCCTTTCTCCTTGCTTTCTTGGGGTATCACCTACACAATCCCATCTATTATGAATATGTCTAAGATGTAAAAAAACCAGGGCTTTTGAATATACTGCCATGTCCCACATTTATTTCACATCAGACAATAAGGGAAGATGCTTTAGCAGCATATTCCTAGGGACTGCTATTTCAGACACTACAATCAAATGTAAGGCTGTATTTGGAAGCAATTGTTCCAGATGGCTGCATATTATGGAAGGTTTAGGGCCACTAAGAAATACAAGATGATAATAATAATAATAATAATAAAACAAGGATTTCTTCATAATTTTGCTCATGGAAAAACAACGGTCTTTTTAAAGGTGATGGCCAACTATTCAGCCACTTTGGATGCTTGTTTAAAGTTGGGATACAGAAGCATGTAGCTACATCTAACACTCTGGTTAGTGTATAAAGTTGCAGGAAATCTTCAGTCTGAATGGAAGAGGGGAAAAACAAGGCAGGGATTCACCAAAACTGAAATCTTCACTTTGTTGTATATTATTCTTCAGGGTGTGCACAGATCATCATACTGAGTAACTGCTGAAGGCTGGAATGAAAAAAACTTTTCTAGATGGCATTCAGGTTAAAAGGCTGCTTTTTCCATATTTGTTACACACACACAGAGGGAGAAAATACAGCAAGTCCATTTTTGGAACACCCCCTACATAATTTCAAGACAACAGGGACAATAACAGTTTTGTTGGTGAGCCACATTAGTCTGCTAAGAAGGGACACAGTAGCCCAGTCACAATGACCAGTGAGAGGAGGGGTCACTTGCCATCGGGCAGATGTTGCTGTAGTCACAGATGTGGACATCAGCGAGTGTGCGGAGGAGAGGGTGGTGGTGGATGGATATGTTGTCACATAGGCTGTGGACACACTTTTCACTCTGTGAAATAGCAGGCACCAGCACTGGGATTTTCAAATCTTACTGTGACCCTTACTGTGAGGGCAAATACACTTTTTTGAAGACTTCAAATATTGGCACAGGGGATGGGTTTCAGGCTGTGCCTTCAGAGGTAGAGGAATGAGTATTTCTATCTGTTGCTGTTCAAAAGCAGTTTGTCACAATATTCAGAGAGGATTTAGAAGGCAAATTAACAAAAAAATTGCACAAAAAATTTGCTTAATTTGAGATTGAATCTGAGCATTCTACACTGTAGCAAAAGCACTTAGTGTACCTGAACCCCTTCAGCCAACTGCAGCAATTTATCTTACAGATGTGCCTCCCAAAAAATGTTTCTTGCAGCCATTTTGCACATTTACCACTACTTTACCCAGAAGCATATGATTCTTTTCCAACACTCCTACTGTAAACCCACAGAAGAATATATTTCAGATCTAGTTTCCTCTAAAATCTTGAACAACAGCTCTTCTGCTCCTCACTCCACTTGAACTCATCACACAACCCAGTGGCCACCTCCATATAGGGATTCCTAACAAACTTTTAACATTCCCTTCAAACAGCTGAAGTAACAGAGCATCTATTATTGTGTCCCAGAGATTAAACTTTTTATATATCCCCTCTCTCACTATCAGAAAGTCTGACCCACAATGAAGTTGCCTTTTGAAATATTTCATTGGTACTGGTCTTGTCAATAGCTATATACAGTTTAAGAACTTGTCAAGGGGAAGGAAAAGAAAAGGTTGAGGAAGAGAACAATACTAGTGATTTAAGTAATACTTACCTGTGATAATATCAGGTTTATTTCAGTCATAAACTGAACTGTAACAACTGATCCCATACTGTAAATTTTTCAATGATAACATGGTGAACAAATTCAGGCAGATAAAATTTAATCAGTCAAGACCAGATCCAACTGAGGTGTGTTTCCTCAGATTGCTGGTATCTACTTGCACTTATACTGGAATAAAAGCAGCTGAAAAAAAAATCAGGCTAGACTTTGCGACATGTAAACACTTAGGAGGGGCCTAATTACATTCCTTTCGATTAACCATCTTCATTAACTCTCTGCTCCAGAACCTAAGTTTCTAACATCAAGAATGGCCTAGCATCACGTAGCGCCGTACTTTGACATACCCAAACGTGAAGCTTTCCAAATTTTCTTCCCTTGGAAGCACAGGCAATCTGTAGGTAGCCATTTCTGCAAGTGATCTCATTCAATGTGGTTCAGGCAGCCTGGGCCATGTCTGGCCAGATGCCCTGAGTTTGGCTTCCCTTTGGGGACAGAGATGTCTGCTCATGGGGAGGGGGTTTGATAAAAACTTCACAGGCACTCCCTTCCCTGCCGTCCCTATTCTTCTTGAAGTATTGGCAAACTCTCCCTGAAGCTGAGAAGACAACATCTTATGAAGATAATTTGGACACTAACAATTTATGGAGCAGAGAGCTTTACAGAGCAGTTTCTTTTCACTTCTTTAATGATTAGGAATCAATTGCAGAGATTTCTGCTAATCTATCTGTGCATTTTCACAACACTTCTTTCCTCATGCCTTCATACTGAGGAAAATTGAACTTCCTGTATTTTAGACAACAATTGATGTGGGAAAGCTATTGCCAAAACTGCAGCTACCTGGTGTTTTGTCAGAAGTTGCTTCCTAAAATCATCACTTGCCCTGAAACTTTGTTTAAAATGGTTAAGAAGGTCTAACAGTTGCAATTCCCTGTAAATACGCAATACTGAGCACTTTTGCTTTGTTGCACCAGACATCTGAGAAGCAAAGCTGTTTCTATTTGTCATAAAGGTGCAGCTTGCAACAGGGTACAGCTATGAGATATCTTTTTCAGCAATACAGATGGGTTGATGCCTTTTTACAAACAACTACTTCAGAAAAGACTTTGCTGAATAGTCCCAAATTATTATATTTAGAGTATAGGAATTATTGAACTATTTACTTCATATATTTTTATGAAAAGCCTGCTTATTTAAATACCCTGCACACACTGAATTTTCTGGTTATGAAAAACTGAAGAAAAATACTATTTGCTTTTAGGTAATCAGATTCTGTGGGATCTAATCCTATATCCTATTTATGGCTGTGCTAGCTATTCAAAATTAAAATGAACCTTTCATCCGTGTGTATCATAAATGGGCATTTATCAGGATTATATGATTTTGCAATCCATCTGAATATGTAACCAGAATTTGTTTTCTTTCCGTTTCACTATGTAATTACCATGCAACAATAACAAAAGTGACATGTTTGAAGAACAGATAAAATGCTGTAAATTGGCCAGTAATGGTGATATTTCCTCATCTTCTGAAAAACCCATTTATTCTCTCTCTCAACAAATCAAGGCATTGTCAGCCCATACTCATCTTGTGGCCAGAGGGGCCCTACCAATTTCTAGATGTAAGTGAATACTGGAATGCAGATGAGGGCTACTAACTAAGGCTTTCAACCCAGGCAGCTGGTCTTAGCTTGCCTCAATTTCTAAATCATCCATAATGGGGCCAAGACCTCCGAAGCACTAAAAAGAGCGAGCTGACATGCTGGACAAACTGTTAATTTTTTCCTGAAGAAGCTGCTATATTGCACATCTGTCACTGCTGTGCAGACAATTACTTGTGGAGTGGAAAAAAATCTGCTGCTTGTTTCTCGTGTAGTTGTTAAGGGGTGTAATGGAGAAACACAGGAGCGTGAGAGCAGCAACAGGAAAGCTTCTCAGGCTTCTTCCTCCTTTTGTATAGATATATTTGGAAATTAAAATATTTGAAAGCATCCAGGGTCTGAATTGCGACAATTAAGCACATACCTAAAGACATCTGATATTCTATAGCTACATTACAGATGCAAGGTGTAAAAAATCTGTGTACTTCAACTAGTAACTGCCCTGAAAATCTGCCTCTCTAAATTGCTCCATTGCTCTGTAACACACAGGGGTAAGGTTTTCAGACACCGTCATTGCAAGATGATAAAACACAACATGCAAGACTGGTGAGAACACAACTGCTGAAAGCATTATTTTCCATGCTACATTTCTCAAATATCTCTTAAAAGTAATACAAAAAAATGTTTAATTATAAAATATTCACAAATTTTAGACTGAGAGGTGCTCAAACTATCATTCATAACTGTTCTGAGCCAAGTGGTAAAATGATTCCCAGAGGTCCAAAGCAGGGGTGGCCAGCAAGCCTGCGCTTGGTTCTGGAGGGAACAAGAAACAGGACATGGGACCACTCAATGGAAATACGAAAACCACCCAGGCAGGGCCTCATAATAAGATTAATCAAAGTTGACAAGGCAATCCCTAAAGTCACAACCTTCAACCACACTGGTTATTAAACATTTAAAATAAGTGCGTTTTATAAAGTAGTGACCAAAGATAGGTTTACCTATGGAATGGGTTTAATATTTTAATCATTAAATCAGGACACAGAATGCTGAAAACATCAGCAAGTGCTGTTCCACACATTTCTGATGGCAGGAAAATCCTGGCACACTAATTTGTTGCTGGTTTACAAGCTTTTTCCCTGTGGTTTAGGACGTTACATGACTCGTGGGCCAAGCAAAGGATGCACCTGGTTCCAGGCTCAATTCTGTCAAGCCTAAACTTTTAGAAGTATTGACTCAAACCTTGTGTTTCATCAATTAATAATTTCAATTTAAAGTAATTAAATGAATTAATAAAATAAAACAAAACATTACCTTCACTGTTCTTTTTCCTCCAGCACAGGAACACCAGACACAAATGGGTGAAGTCTTCCAGGTAAAAATTTTGGAAAATAATATGCAAACAGAAGTGGTGGCTTTCAGCAAAACATATATATTATGGGAAACTCAGAGAAGATTATACAGGACATGATCACAGGGCCTTATCTGAGGTCTAAACCAACACAAAAATTTAAATCCATTTCTAAGGAAGATGTGTTGATACCAGTTTGCGGACTGTCAATTCAACAGTAAAAAAGCAGTGGTGGGCAGTCCTGGAAGAAAGGTCCATAGTGGGGAAGAACAGGTATCTGAGAGCAGGATGGCAAAAAATATCCCATGTTGTGCAGGAAAATTTAAGAACCACCAAGGAACACTCTTCTGCAGCAGTGCTGGCAGTGCCTGGATGATTCATGCTATCTGACAACTCAAAGGAAGAAGACAGCTCTAATTTACTGATGAAAAGGTAAAAAAGTGGCAAGAGTAGACCACACCCTTGGCAGCTAGTGGCACACTCTTGCTGGAGAAACCGGGATATATTTAAAAATGTCAGGTGTGTAATGTGTCTGTGCTTAGTGGGACACCAGCAGGAGCTTCTGTGATCCACTTGCCAGCTAATTACATTAGGTGCTAAATAAAACGGTACTTATTGCCAGTTGGTTCAAAAAACCACTATCAAAACCTGAACACTTTCAGGAAAACTTCTGGTAAAAATTAGGTTTTTGTCACATTAAACTGACATCTTAAACACAATAAAGGTTACAAAGTTGGGATAAAAATCAGGACACAGTAAGAAAATATTTCATTTATCAAAATTAACAGTGACAAGAAAGTGGCCACTTGCATCACTGCGGAACAGATTTTAATACTGTCTTGGACTGGTTGTGAAAAATGGGTGAAAAATGCTGCAGCATGGAACAAAACTTCACCCACACCAGCAGCTCCTCCTGCCTGATCAGCAGGCAATGCCTGTGGCACCAGGCTGGCCACTTAAAAGAACACTGCCAATTCAATGCCACCTTTGAAAACTCCTGTTTCAAGTAACATCCCAATTGATAAAACCTGGAAAGAACATCCTGATTTCTGGGGGACTGTGACACCACATGCTGCATGGTGCCACACAGGGTCAGACTTTCAGTTTTCCTTTTTGTTCCTGCACTGCTTTACCGCATATATAACCTAAAGACAGTTGTGAATTTTGTGCTCACTTGTAAGCATCTTCTCTCACAAAGGATCCAAATAATCTCAGCCCACCACAGGATACCACATTTTATCTACAGCAGCCAAAGAGAAGAATGGCTGATTTGGAGCAGACAGGATATTTTGGCCAAGATCTTACATAATTTCCTCTTCCACCTGCCTTCGTGACCCTTAATTTTTCCTTCACTTCATCAGTATTTACAGGGAGAAACAGCTGCTGAATGCAGCCCCACATGAACAAAAGGAGAGCTTTCATTCATTGTGCACTTCAGATAATGCCTTTTACCCAGGGAAATTTCTTCAGACTATTTATCTCTACAGGTATTTTTCAGAAACAATTAGGATCACAAAGGTAGTATATAAAATGTCACAGAATTTTTCTCTTGCTTGAAAAATAATTATCAACTTATTTGCATTGTTAAACGTTAATTAGCTATGAATGGTAATTTTTTTTAACACTGCAATACTTCAATTTCTCATTACAAAATAATTTCAGCTCTATTAATTAGTTCTAACAGTAACTCATAGTAATGGATGACACCTTAAGTGAGCTATTAAATGCACTTTACCACTGATTAGGAAGAAGACAACTAAAAAACCTGCCTGGGTTTACATAAAGACAGAAAATGAAACAATACATTGCAGATTTATTGACTTTCATGGAAGCAACCCACCCCCTTTAAGTAAGGCAGGTTCAGTAGAACCAGAGGTTTTGTCACACTTCTGTGAGATTCAAGGGGTGACCATTTAACAAATGGCCTAGTATTTAACTTTTGTTTTCACGATTTTATGTATGACCTTGTACAGATCTACATCCCTGTGCATGCACAGATAAAGGCAAATAACTAAATTTCTCAACTGCATAGTAAACCCCATTTTTTTCTTTTTCTTTTCTTTTTTTTCTTTTCCTTTTTTTCAATTTTTTTTAGGTTAGCCTTTTTGATTCACCAGGTCCAAAGACAGCACAGGGATGTCGTTTGGCCAAAAATATTCAAAGATCCAATATCCTGGATGGTGACAAAAATCACCACAGGATACTTCCCTTGCTATGACATTGTAACCTTTTTGTTGTGGTCCAGTACAATTAGTCTTGTGATCTCTGTCTCAAACCACTGCCTAAAAAATGTGCATCTGTAACTTATCCTGCATGCCAAATGTATGAACCTCACAGATCAACCAGATTCTCTGTTCCACAGTGAAATGGCAGCCTATGCCAGGATCAAAACCCCATGGCAGTGGCTACAAACTCCATGATCAGCATATTTGACCCTTCTGGGAAGCCCAAGCCTGTACCTACCAAGACATTACAGATAAAGTTTCAGATACTAAGATGTGTTGACCCTTTAAACCTGAAGTGATGATCCCATGGGGTCTGCAGGGTGAGAGGTCACAGACCTTGCTGAAATACAGCAGCTTCTGGGGCTGCAGCAGGTCAAGAACCATCACAACCCAAATGTCTCATGGCAAGGACAACGGATGCTTGCAGGGAGAAGTAGCACAGTTACTGCCGGGAGCAGCGAAAGTCACCGTGGATGCTGTTCTTCATGGGACATTCCAACAATTCCAAAAGGAATCGAGGAGCAAGAATGTGTTGTTCAAAACCTTCTTTGTTGAGCTGGTGCTTCTCGCTGCATACCTGGAGTCTCTGGACCTGTCCAGCTTGCAGCTCCCCAGCAAGAAGCCTGGGCAATCCTGCCTCCCCAGCCTCCCTCCTGAACTGGAAGCATGGAAACTGCTGCTGCGAGGGCAGCCTCCAATGACTGACCTATACCAGAACTACAAAAGCTACTAAGTGATTTCAAGTTTTCCAGTTCTTTGCTCTGTGATGGCGAACATGGAAGTTTGGAGAGACTTTGGGAGACCTTCCCTGCAGCGTCTGAAGCCAGAAGGTTTCAGGGGCCTTAAATTGCCAAGGCTTCCAGGCTCTTCAATTTTCCAGGAAGGAGACTGACTGTGAGTAGTTGGCCTATGGAGGGGGACCGATAAAGCCAGAACTGAAGACTGAGGTAATCTGGTCTCTCAATAACACATGGAATACTGTGTCTTGGTCACAGGTTATCAGAAAAGGCACAATTCCACAAAACACAGATTTTGCTGAATAAACATTATCTGACACTTTTTTTTTTTTTTTTTTTTTTACTTTTTGGACGAATATAGAGAATATGAGAATACCTTGATTCTACAGACTGGATCTTTTCCCTTTGAAGTCATGAATTTGGCTGACAGCAGTGCAAATTCGGAATTTATTTTATTAAAGGCAAGACAGGAGAGGGAGTCACCATCAGAGGCAGCCTACCCAGTGCAAAGTACCTCTACTACCAGCTCTCCAGAAGCCCTGAGTAGCGTTCATTCATGGCCCTGGATGTTTAAAAGGGAACTCAGCTACGGGAGGAATACTTCTAATAAGTATTAGCAATAAACAAGTGTAACAGGTAAGCACCAGATCCTCAGACTACAGTTTGCAGGTCTGATCCCCTACACTGTTTCTCCATGAGCCTTTATTATGGAAGACTCTATGCCCACTGAGAAAACTGCAGGTAGGTGCAATGTAGAGGTTGAAAGGTAATTTTCTCTATTCCAACACTTTTGCAAATGGCATCATTCCTGTCCAGATTTCTTGTTCTATTGAATTCCTGGCCAAGAGCTACTGTTTATGGGTAATGGGTAGAAATTGCCTAAATTCAGTTAGTAAGAACTGTAATTCACACGTTTACTGACAAAAGATGAAAAATAAATCAATTTACACACTACAGTGAGTGTAAAAGAAACCAGGTAATCGTGTTACTTATTATTTACATCACATTAGGAAAACTCTTAAAATCATTACTGGTTCACTCTCAAAATCTCTCTTTCATTAATAAGGCATACCAGGGCATATGAAAAAGAAATCTGTAACAGATATTGAAATTCTTTCAGATAGTGAAACTATTTGAGTTTAATCTAAATTAACACAGTGAGTATCACTAGTATTCTTGTTCAACAATTTTTTACATCTTGTATTTACATATTTATGCTGTAGATCGTATCTGTTACTAGAAATGTGAGGGCCAGTACCTCATGTACTGAGTTTGGCATCTAGAAAATTTTAAATAAATACTGCACTTTCTTCACAAATGGTAGAACACCTAGATGCTTGAGGTAACCTGGAATCTTCTGAAAAAAATAAAGCAACACATGGAATTCAAACTCCATTCTTAGAACTCGAAAGCAAAGGCAAAAAATTGAAAATTTGCATAGTTGCAAATGCAACTGGAAAAATTCTTGTGGCTTCCACCACAGTATTATGTAAGAAAATGACCAAGTTTGTTCAAGAGAGGAAGCAATGAGACTACTGTGAACATCAGTAAGGATCTTCAAAGAAATCAAGGAGCTAAATCCAAAAACATTTTATGGGAGAAAAAACTAGAATCTGTTTTTGTCCTGATTCTTCAAAGAAGAATTTTTCCCGCTTCTTTGAGGAATCTCCTTGCACCACTTAAATTGACCTTACAGGGTAATAAGTTGAAATAATATTATAGGCAATTTCCAAGGATGTGAATGAAAAAAAACCACAGCTTATTACAGCAGAAAACAAAACTCACAGGAATGGACAAGGAAGGAGCAATCTGAGGTCCAGCACCAACAATACAAGATGCTTGAGAAGAAGATGGAGAAAATCTGAGAGTGGCCAAGTGTAGAATAAGCTGACTCACAGAGAAAGTTTGAAGGATTGAAAATGGTAGATGCATGGTAGCTACTTACCTCAGGTATTAAAACTCCCAACATTCTTCAAAGGTGGGTTGCCAAACACTGACACCTTTTTTGT
Organism: Oxyruncus cristatus; assembly: GCA_013399855.1. Taxonomy (NCBI): domain Eukaryota; kingdom Metazoa; phylum Chordata; class Aves; order Passeriformes; family Cotingidae; genus Oxyruncus; species Oxyruncus cristatus. The sequence goes on along the minus strand of VXAY01007091.1, from coordinate 1,002,278 downwards.
TTTAGAAGGTTTTAGAAGTTGAACTCCTCAATACTTAAATTCACCATAGCAATGTTATAAACAGTCAGGCCAAAATCACAACTTTTTGTAGATGCAATACCTCCTATTAATTTAAATCATTTTTCATAGCTGGTAATAAACAGAGTTCTCATTGGTGCAAGAGGTCAAGTTTATGGAACCTCAGCGATTTTCAGCCTATTACTGAAAGACTGAATATTCAAATACAAGCAACACAGCACCAAGGTCAAAATACCTCCAATATCTGTTTTGTTGTAGGACAGAAGACAATTGTAAGAAGCCCAAACATTTCCATCAGAGTTAACTACTACCAGTCAATCATGAAACTTCTGTTGCTTTTTTAAAGCTTTCCACAATAACTAAAAGCATACTTAAAATGTTTGTTCATAGTTTTAGCCAACAAACTCTCTTACAGCTTAATAGATACATCTTGTATCAATTTATGCTGGTAAAGTTTCTAAATAGGTTTTCTTTAGCAAAATTCCCCAGAAGCAGAACATCCATGCTGAAATTGCTGCACCTCCTCCAAGACATTCTGCGGTACAGAGAGGTCACTGAAGTAAAAAATAAATCCTCTCTCTCAAATACTGTACCTGTAAAAAACCCCCACTTGACCACAATAAAACCTTTTCTAGGGAGAATTCATAGCAAAAGCACAGTACTATCTTTAAAAATGCCATTTTCTTGTTTAACATTTCACATTAGCTTTATAGCTGGACAACTGGTTGATAAAGAAGTAATTCAGACTGTGTTTTTTTCAGACTGAAGGCACACACTGCCCTTAGGAATGGCACTCCGTGGTGGGTAACATGGTTATGCAATTGCTATGTGCTAAACACTACCTCACTGCTCCTAAAAACTCTGCTAGGGATGGAAGTCTAATTAAAAAGTTTCTTGACTTTAAAGTTAGAGGGAAGGGATTCCCATTTCTGATACGCCTTTACTAAAAGGCTACTCTGGGAGCACAGGCTAAGGGAAAGTAAAACAAAGGTTTGTGTGAGTTTTCCTTGGAGGAACAATTTTGGAGAACTGTTATAGGGGAAAGCACATGGCCCTCACATGGCCCTCACAGTTATCAAAGTATACACGTACTTAAGGAATGAGGAGAACTTGTATTCAAATGTCTTTGAATACAGTAACAAAAGTACTGCAAACATCTTAAATGAGGCATTTCCTGACATCGTGGTGTCACCTCTTCAGTTGGATAATAATAACCTAGAAAGAAGTATTAGTAAAAAGGTATGTAAAGGTAGTGTAATAGTTTTAGCATAATATGAATCTGCTTGGTACATGATATTACCCACCTTAATTATATTTTCAGAAACAGCATGTTTTTGTACTCACCTGTGCAGTAACAACACAGTTTAAACAAAAGAACACACGAAACTCATGAAGAATGGAGTCTATTTATTTTATTTCATCTTGCATTTGCGTTGTCAAAGCAAAGCATTCTATACATATTATTTAGCTATTTACCGCCGTTCTACACCCAGTATGGACCTAATTGCAGAAAGACAAATGCAGGGACAAACTTGTTCAAATGGGCATATTGATAACGCTTCTCTGACTTCAACAAATATTTATTTAGAAATAAGATACTGCTCATGGGTTTCTTTTATTAACAGTTAATGGCTCAATTCACAGAACTTTGAGACACCATGGAACATGTAGCAAAACACAATGCAATAATAGGCAATGTCTCTTCTCTTCATTAAACATTCTTCAGAGGAAGAATATTACGGTAACAGCTGAGCTACTGATTCAAATACCTGAACAGAAAGAATCTGGCAAGTGATGGATGGTAATTTTTAGATACAAGATGATCCCATATTTATTTATGTAGGCAAAAACCCTTCAGTGTCACAGACATAAAAGAATTACTATCTGAAAATACTTGTATGTATTCTAAAATAATGTGAGCCAGCTTTTAGCAGGTATCATAGTATGATTGCAAGTTAGATACAGGAAAGATCTGAAATAAAAAAACAGTGAATCCAAGTAGTTGAACTTGTTTCAAAGCCAGCTAACATGACAATGGCTTAAAAAAGAAAAGAAAAAAACCCTACAATTAATTTTAGTTTTGTTCCTTAACACTAGTTTTAACTGTGAGAAATCACACTAGTGGAGTATCTTTAAAACCACTCCTGTGAGATGTGGAAAAGTGAAAATGAAACGATACTTTGAGTCAGAATGGGAGTTTTACTGCGCAAAAAATATCTCAAAACACTACAATAAAATATTTTAATCACTTTGTTCTACAGTTTCTAACAGATAAAGTGTACTGTCAGCTGTGGCATCTATTGATAATATCTGAGGAAAACAAAGTGTATCTATCTCTATATCAAAACCAGTTTGACTAATCTTAATTTCTAATAGCTTCTCACTAATAGACTGATTTAAAACAAAAAGTTGTAAGATTTTCAATCTGACTAAACAGTTCTTCCATTATGACTGTTTACTAGACTGGATGCTTCATTGTATCTGTATGAATGGATGAACAAAAGAGTTTACAAGTACAAAACTTTGGAGCTGTAGACTCATTTCTTGAGGAACTACTGATAGAAATACTTCAAAGTGTTATATGTGCCATACTTAGAACCTCCAGCCCAAGATATGCAGGTGTTGTAACCAAAGCAAAACAATGGAATTTTAACAGAGAATGAGTATTCCTTTACAGTTTTGCAAACAGAACCACAACAAACAGATCTTAAAAGATTCACTTTCCCAATTCACACGTTGAAAACTATTTTAACAGATTTTTGATTGTGGTGTACAATACAAAGAGGTCGTTAGAATTCACTCACTCTCGGTAGCACGTGGCACTGACAGAACAGGTGCAGGCCACATAAATACATTATTGGAAATAATACTTATACAAGTGGGCACCTCTGCCAGCTGCAGAATTCCAAACTGTTGGCCCTTTGTGGCCTTGAAATTCTTTGGATATGGAATGTATTCACCCGAGTTCAGTTGTGCAAGAAATATCTGAAGTGGCAAACTCACATAATATTGTGCCCCAAAACCTTCCATTAAAAAGTATATGTGCTGTTGTATAAATCCCAAGACCGTTTAAAATTTCTTATAATTTTAAAAAGTCAAACCACACAATCACATAAAATATTTAAACAGCAAAAAGGTCTTTCTGAAAATTAGAGAACATGTGCATTGTGCATTCAACTATCATAAAAACAACACCAGGTACTAATCTTTCACTCTACACTATGGTGCATGGCAAAACAATGTTTCCAAACTGACAATTATCACAGTGGAAAGTATGAACACTTCTTTTAAGCAAATTCATTGCTATAATGCTGTTATTTGTAATTTTCCTGCTGCTATTTCCTGGAAAAACGGGCGAAGCTGAGAGGAAAAAAAAGGTAATAAAAACACGTCTTAAAATTAATCACTGTATTTCAGAGTCACATGAACAAAGCAGTGCTCTTTTTATCCTAAAAAAGTATCTTTGCAAGCATCTGAAACTAAGTATTTTTCTCTGCAGTTTGGGAGCTGAGGAAGGGAAGAGATCCTCCTCTTGGAGCAAAAAAAGACTGGAGAATCAAATCCTGTTCCCTCCGCAGTCAGGGTAAATATTTCCAGCTACTACAGGCATGGGTGGTAAGAGGGGCAGGATTTTCTTCTTAGTCCATTGGAACAAAAGTTTCCTTCAGCCCTATCATTGAATTTTAAAGTGGAATTTGTTTTATCCTGCAGACTAATAAGTACCCTAAGAGCTTGATTGGTTGGTGCTTAATGAAATTGCTTCTGCTGACATTAGATACATTAGGATACTGATTAAAACACTTAATGATCCCTCTTGATTTTAAATTGCTAGCTTAGATTTGTGAGATGCCATCAAAGTATCTTTTTCCTTCCTTTCCTCCATCCTAATCCTGCCTCTCCTTGCCCTTTTTCTGTTCATGATCCTTAAAGGTTGTGGCTCATTGGCAACAGCATGGTCACAAACCAAAGGATAACACCACGCTGAACACTGCTTTGTTTGAAGTATGCCAAACCCCACAATGCAGACACCGAAAGACAGTCATCTTTGAAATACAATTTCCTTTTTCAAAGCTCAAACTATTCCTAAATGTGGCAACACTGAGAATTCTTAATATAAAGGGAAATCCAAAGTAAGAGTAAACTTTTACTTTTTAAAGTATTTTTTAAAATATTTTCTGAGAAAAGGTAATCCCATAAACATAAAAACAAGTATAAAAGCATTACTTTTGAGCTCGAGTGTGGAAGACAGTAATACATTGGCAGAAAATGATGCTGGAATGGCATTTCTCTGACAACAAAGCTGTTTTTAATGCTCTTATACAAAATTGCATACCATATCACCTTCCAGTGGGAAAAGTGTGTATCTTACAGGCATAATGACAGCTTATCCTCAAATATTGTTAAATAGTACAAATATCAGGTTTGGAAACTTTGCCTGAAGAAGGGAAAACCACAATAGCTGTAAAAAGTTCCATTTTCCTTGACAAATGTTATCAAGGCTCTTGAGATGAAATTGGACTCACAAAACAAAACTAAAACCTGCTGTGCCAGAAGCTTTTAGGAAAAAAAGTGAATATACTGAATTTTATGCTTAATATAAACCTTAAGACCACAGAAAATAAAAAAGTAGTTTTTGTACAGTTTAGCACCATTGTAAAGTTAGATTTGAATGCCGGTTCTATCACTGTGGCTGTACCTTGCAGCTGGTGTAGCCAGTATGAAGCTCATTGACTTCAGCGATCTTTGAGAGAAGAATAACTGGATTTGCCCATCACAACAGATAATGTATTTGCCATTTTCCCCCCTTTTTTTTTCTTTTTTTTTCCTTTTTTTTGGTATTTTTAGAATAATTTTGAGCTTTATTTTTCTTGGGCAGCCAGAGCGCATTTCTGTCAGCTAAATCCAAGTCCGAGTCCTTTTGGTCTCTGGATGGCTCGGATGGGCTCTGCTATCCCTTTGCCGTCTGGTCCAAGGCCCGTGCCTGGAGTCCAGCCCATACTCTGAAGCATTCTGTTTCCAATGTTGTTTTCTGGGATTGGTTGGGTGTTTTCTCCTACAAACCCTGAGATTAAAGAAACACACAGCATTAATCAGCACTGCCTGCCATGCGGAGAAGAGCAGGATAATCTCCCATAAAGCTTTAAACCTTCTTATTCTCCTAATTCATCTAACAGGTTGCTAGAACAGGCTGTCTTTGCACATGTTGACCTCTTGACTGCATATGATTCTAAATAATACAGTCTTATGCTTTATTTTTAATTTATGGAAGACTCATTCAGTTTTTAAGTATGACAAGTTTTGTCACAGATCTTTTATATTCCACTACAGTGGATGTTACATCAGCCTCAAAGAACGTAAATCACTTGCACAAGTCTAGCAATACACTGATAAGATTACCTGAATTTCTAGTCCTATACAGTTACTAAGCAGAAACACATCATACTAACACGACCATCATTTCATTCTTAGCAAAATTTATTGACGCTTAAGATCTCCTTCAAGAAAATCCAATAAAGAAGTTCTGATTAAACCATTACAGAAACAGTACAGACAAGTGGTCACCTACTCTGAAATTCAGCTATATCTTTACTCAGTTTCTCTTCTACTGAACACTGTGAGATTTGATACATCCAAGTTTACTTTTGGTATTTTCAATGTTTCTAAGCAGTGTTTACACTTTTCTCTCCATAGCATTGAGATATCCGAGAAAAGCTGCACACATACTGCAGACAAGGGTGTTGGCATTGCAAATGTTAGTGTAACTGATTTATTTTTTAAAAACAGGGTTTTTTTTCCTCCATAAATGCATCATAAAAAAAAAAAAAAAGTGAGATCAAAATGACAAAGCTGTTTCTTCCCCTTCATCCAAATCCTCAAGCCAGAGTTTGGAGATGATGCATGGATAAGCCTTCCTATCTATAACTACCCTGCATGAGGATACAAATGATACTTATTTCAAGAATCTGCATTAAAACTTAGCAAGTTCCACCATGCAAACAATTTTAAAAAGGCATGATGTTGTTAAACTAACACAAACAGTTGCATGTAGGCAGCTGGATTGTTTTCAGCATTATTCAACATCTCCCTCCCTCTGACAACAGAACACAAAACCCCTTCTGTGTCCCCAGCTCCCAAAACTATCTGTTTAATTATCTACCTATTTATTCTCGCCTGCTATTTTTTGAAAAATACTGTCGATTACGGTTTTGTGTTTTCAAAGACTATAATGTCTTCAGTCAAGAATTTACCATTGACCGAGCTTATCATTATATTAACTTACTAAACAAGAACACAAGAAAAGTTGAACATGAGCTTCTGAAAAGCCTAATTTATCAAACACTCACACACAAAAAGCAAAGCCCCACAGTGGATGCACAGACAGAAATTAAAAACAAGACGTGCACATTAAAAACCTCACGATGATTGTGATGATGAACTTGCAGTACTCCAGCATTATCCACTATAGATTTGTTCATATTCAGTAAAACACTGGCTACATAAAAGGCAGACAGCTTTCTACTATCTCAGTTCCTGAGTCAAAGAAAAAAGGGAGTGTATTGAAGGAAGGCATCCTTTAATACTGGTTTGAAGCTATGCTTAATGCTAGGCTTAAAATAAAGGCTTTTAAGTCAGCAGTCTCCAGTCCCCGAGAGGGTTCGTCTTGAACTGACCAGCACAAAATTCAATGTCCAAGACTTCCTTTCTTTTCAGGCCCCCACAGGCAGAGGCAATTTTTATACAGGCGAGTCCCTGGCACTGCCTGGCATACACAACACAGGCTTTGCAACCTCCCTAGTTCCTTTGCAATTTTCCAGCTCAGAGAAAAGGGAAAGAGAAAAGGGTATTGTTCAACAAAAGTTCTGGTAAGCCTCACAGGTAAAATCTTGGAAGTTTTGGTTCAGTTTTTGTAAGAAGGGATGATAAGAAATGAAGCATCATTCCAGTAAATGTCCGTGGAACAATTAAGGGGGAAACTTAAAGGGAACAAAGATCCAACAGATTCGCTAAGCAGGAAAGAGTGTATTTCATAACATCTAAGAATTGGAAACATTAAACCACTCATAATGCTGCCTAGGTAAAGGCAGCAATGCTGCTGGAACGGTAGGCAAGGCATAGAGTGACACAATGTAAACAGCTTTTTTATTAGTCTATTGTGGGGAAAAATCCACAGACCTTTTCCTGTAACAGATGTACCTTTCTTTATGAATTTCAATTCTCAAGACAGTCAGAGGAACTTCACAAAGAAGGTATATGAAAGAACAATCTGTACCCTGACACTGTTATTTAGTAAACTGGTGTTTCTATTTTTGACAGGAAGTAGGTTTTTTTTTTTTTTTTGTGACAGGATAATTGCAATAATTTGTTTTAAAAGACATTTAAGTACTTCTAAAACGTACACTGTAACTATTTTCCCCTCCACTGTACATACTTTTCTATCTCCTGTTAAAAGCTGAAGCTCTCCCTCAGAGTTCTGTTTTACTCTTATATGGCACCAGATTAAAAAAAAAAAAAAAAGAAAAAGAAAAAAGGAAAAGAAAGGGAAGGGAAAAGAGAAGAGAAACCACAATAAACTTGGCTTCACAATCCACTTTTGGGCAAACAGTCAAACAACATACACGGTCCGAAGAGTAATGTGTTTGGAGGCTTTGTATTGTGGCAAGAACAAGGCAAAACGATACCCTCAACCATCTTGCCTATATTACTAATTGACTAATTACTCCTTCTTGTAAATGAGGTGAATATGGATTGCTCTTATTTGAACTGTGAAAAATATTTAATATATGCAGACCATTCTTTTGCAGTTTAGTCAGCTTTTATATGAGTACTATCAATATCTGTCTTTAATATTCCTGCAATTTCCATCCATCATTTGAAAAAATTATCTGCAATGCAACATATTTTACTTGAATCCAAAGAATATGGATAGTGGTATTGCTACTTCCTCCATTTCATGAGCAATAAGCAATTGGGGAAAAAACCCCAAACATTTGCATTGCTGATTGACTGCATGACGGCAGAGAGCTCTTAAAAATCATGCTACACTGTGTGTTATTCCCCTGACCCCCATTCCTGTGCTTTGGGCTTTTATTTTCTAATTAAAAGCAGTAATTGTCCTTGCAATATTCATCTTCAAGTTCAGTTTTTAATTCATGCCTATGGCACTTCTTGGACTAGCCAGTAGGGTCTGTTAGAGAGAACGGTCCAAGCACAGTGGCCTTGAAAAAGGCTGTGCTACCGCTGGGACGTGTTCAGTCTTGACCCACCCAGGAGCAAGAGCAAAACCAACCCACTGCATCGTCCCACAAAAAATAACTATGCAAAATCAGATTTAAAAAAATAGAATTGGAGGGACATTTTTCTAAGGTTATTGCTGTATGAGGTTTACTGGGGTTCCAGGAGTTACAAGGAAGTCTCTGCACTAGTAATTTGCAGGAATCTCCTGTGCAGAGCCTTTTCTTTCTGTAGACTGAAAATGTTTTTAGCAACTGTAACAACTGGTTGCTGATCTACCAGATGAATATTCTGCATGTAGAAGTGGCTGCCATTCCACAAGTAAGGAGGAACAGTAACTTCTTTGAAAAGACAACACTGTGAAATACCCTCACTTATGCTCCTTCTTTTTGTAATACTGCCAATTGAAAGAAAAAAAGGCCATCCTCAAACCTTTGTGTATGTGAATAGACACACTTCAAGGTCTACATGTATTATGCATATGACCTTACATACATGAAATATGAAATCTATGAGGAGTAAGTGACAAAACTGGGAAGGGGAAAACAAAAAACTCATCGCATTTGTTTTATTTTGGTATGATATTTATGACAGCATTAAAGGCAGGTTTCAATGAAAAAAAAGGTATGTAATTTTTTCTTAACAGCTGTTGAGACAGGTATGTCCTGGTTAAACAGTACACTAGCATTCAGTGCCATACCCTTGATTTTACAGTGATTGCCATGAATTAATTTAATTCCATCTGTAAGCTAAAATCAGATCAGAGGTCTAATGCTGCTGCAGGCTCCACATCTGTTTAATCATTTTTGGATACAGCAGCTTGCAAAAGTTCAGCTTTTAAATTTGCTTCATGTTTAAGAAACAATGTTACACCAGTGTACAACATTCTCATCAGGAAACAAATGAGCCTATGAACAGTTTTCATCTGACAGATCCATTTTATTTGCAAAATGCTTCTACAAATAAAAAGCTCAACATTTAAGTTATCATGCAATATAGAATAATAAAGGAACTGTGACCCCATAAACCACTACTGTGACAATATTTATTTGTATGGTCCAATTGTCGGATAAGACAAACATCAAGTATGTTTGGTTTATATTGGTCTGAATAAAATCAGAATACAGATAGGTTCAGTCTTCAGATAACCCTTTTTAAGAAAATGTGGTTTGGTTCCCCCCTCCTCAGTTGTAAGAAACAAATGAAGGCATAGTGAAGTAATTTTGTGTCTGGCACCAAACTATTTTTGATGCTAAGAAAATGGGTTTTTAAACAGCTCTGAGAAAATGGCACTGTACATAAATACAGTCTTGCCCTTTCATCTTTCTTTTATATGATTAAGACTTGTGAGCAGAACAGCAATGCCTTCGCAGAGCATACCACAACTATTATTTCCTCTTCTATCGCTCCCAGCAGCCTTAAATCCTTTAAATCCTTTCCTAGAAGGATCTCTTTTTTGCTTGGGTAATTTTTGCAATACACGGCCTGCTAACCCTTACCCCCTACCCTGGATCTCACTTATTTCTATCACAGCAGAGTCAGTCTTTCTACCTCAAATCTTCCAAGGAGCATTGTGGATGGTAATTCACTTGCGTAATTGGCTCAAGAGATGAAAATCTTGTATCTGCCTCTCTTAGCCACTAATCTATCCAGCTGACTGCAAGCCTAATTGGCAGCTTGTTTAGTAATTTGGCTCCTAAAGTGTTGTATTGATGTTGGATAAACAGCCAATGGAAGGAGAAACGATACATGCTGCTTCTCTTTAAAAGGTAGTGCACTTTCTCCCTCATTTTCTCAAAGCATTTAATATTTCATCTATTCTTTTTCTTTTCTAACTCCTATCAGACAGATGAGCTCAGAACAGTAGGGACTGATCCTGATACACAAGACAATTTTACAAGGAATGCAGTTAGAATAATATATTGCTGTAGTCTATCTTTTTATGCCAGCTCTAACTAGCAAAACAGGAATCAGACTGCCTAGATGTTTATGTTCTTAAAATTGTTTTGGGTAATTGTGCAGACAGCATCAGAAGCATAGCCAACACCCATACGGTAATTTTAAAAATCAGTACCTGCAGTGGTTTTCAAAATTCAGTCTACTGTGGCTGCATATGTAAAAAAGAAAACAACCCCCCCCCCCGACTAAAACAACTCAGCTATGAAAATTATTTAGCTAATATTTGAGACTGCATTATTATACCAGACTTTCACACATCAATCACACTCAGCTATCTAAGACTGGCTAAAGAATAACCCTAGAATGATTATAGTTCAGGTGAATCTGCTTGCATTGAATTTTATTCTAGCTAACAGAGAGATAAGAATAGCAGAGAGGACACAGCTATGATTTCAGCAGGTGCTGGAAACCTCCACGTTTACCCAGCATCCAAGGCAGAGTTTTGTTAATTTGTGAACTGCCACAGTTTCATTCCTACCGCCCTGTCGCAAGGGCTATTAAAGGAATAGTCACATAATTGTGGCGTGGGTGAATGCACTCCTTCTCGCAGCACAGACTCTAGATTTAAACACATTTTCAACTCTCCTGAATGTATAAACATGAATTCACACACCAATGAAAATTAAAACAGTGAATTTTAAGTACAACTGGTTATCCAGTAACACAGATCACTTGGAATTTGAGTTGCAGGTTCTCTTTCCATTCTTTTTTGGACTACACAGTGTGTGGAGTTAAACATCATGCCCATTCAGTCTTTATTACTACCAAAATTGGTTGGAAAAGTCGGTATCATTAGATTCCCATTCACCCTTCTGTAAGGGGAATGTCTTGAATACCCACTACTGACTTTTCACTTGGGTCCAAAGGAGGTCAGTTTTGTGCCTTGTCTATGATGACAGAAACGCTGTCACTGGATGGCGCTTTGGGAGAAGCATTCTCACTGAGGAACATTCCAAAGTTTGGTTTAAATCCCTCAAAATACAGCAAAATTGATCCCATCTGATATGCATTCCCTGACTTTTACAGAAAGACTTGCAGCCTTACACTGAAACCCACAGAGAAAATATTTAAATCACATTAATATTGTGGAGTAAGCTGGAGAGCACAGTTATTGTTAATTTCGGCAGAATGATGGAGGATTAAGCTGATATTAGGACGATGGTCATCACTGTAGCTCTATCTGACCCTAACTCAAGTTGGGAGGGATTGGTAGGATACTGGAGGTGAAGTTCCACTTCTATGTCCTGTTCTGTGTCTATGTGGTTGAAGCATTATCTTCAGTCAAATTATCTTAATTTAAAAATGAAGATTAATTAATTAATCCTACACAAATATGTCTGTATATTTTTTACTATGAGCTAAGTCACCATTTGCCTATTTATTTATGCAAACAATGCTCACTGAGATCCATCTGTCAGTAACGAAGGCATCAGAACATGGATCTTAGTCATTACAACAGCAGTGGCAGTGTCAATATATAGGCTGAAAGGTAAACTCTTATAATCAACAAATCCAAATTTCCTCTCGTTGTAGTGGAAATCCAAAGAAAAAATTTTCTTTGTGAAATCCAGAGGATGACAAGTATGTACAACAGATTTTATCTAAAATTTTCCCCAACTGCAAAGCTTTTACAGTATAGACAGAAAACAGAAACCCAAACTTACCTGCCCTGGAAACCTGATCAATGAATTTCATTTTCTCACATCTTAAACAGGTATTTTTATTTCTCTGAAGTGCCAAAAACCTTCTGCATAAAGCTATCAGGTTTATGCACAGACATCCTTCCTTATTCAAAAAGTAAATTATATGCTGAAAAACCTTAAAGAAAAGTGATTTTTGCATAAGCTATATCAGGGACTATTTGCAGGAGTGCTCCCTATTCCCTTAGGAGAAAGAAAAACTAGTCACCATCAACCGAGAGGTTGTTGTGGAGAGGTAGGATAGGAAATGATGTTGACTGAGGAAAAATCCCCTTGCACATTTTAACTCCCAAACCACCTGTGGTTAACAAAAGTCCTTTGGTATTACCAACCTAAAACAGACTGACAGAAATATCAGGTACTTGTTCCACTGGTTGAGTTCTAGGAAAACTACAGGACGTTCATCAGCCGATCTGAAGGAGGTGATGGTTCTAACAAACTGCAAATGAAACGGAGGTGGCTCCTCTCTGTGGGGAACCACGTTATGATGATGCCTGTCAGAGAATGTGCAGAAATTGCAGAGTACATAACTGCCCTTGAGGATGAGTCTCCCTACTGACACCTCTCAGTTTCAAAGCTATTCTCAAGGGTACAACTGTTTAATGAAACATACCCTTGGAACGTGCAAAAAAATGCCCAGTTTAGCCTTTTTTGCAGAAATTTCCTCTGCATTAAGGATGCTCTCATTGGTGATATTCTCTGTTAAGCTGGTTTATGATTCTTGAAAGTGAAGTAAAAAAAAGAAAATCCATAAAATCATAGAATATCTCAACTTGGAAGGGACCCAAGAGGATCATCAAGTTTAGCTCCCAGTGGAGGCAATTTGAGTGCTTTCCACAACCAGAAACAGCTGTCTTAGGAAAGACTCCCAGAGTAATTTGGGGAATTATTTTTTAAGCTTCCACTTTTCAGAAGACAACAGCACTTAGAAAAGACAGGTACAGTCTGAACATTTCTTCTTGACTTTATATGGCTGTGTGTACAGGCTGCAGAATATTGTCTTATCTCTAGATCACGAGAAAACCACCAGGAATTTTCCAGTATAAGCTTGGTTCTTGTTGCATTGCGGGTCTTCTAAGGCTTGTTACTGAACTTTCTTCATTATTCTGGTGTTCCTAGGTAAGAGGCCCTGCCTGAACCAGTCACCTCAAGCTCAACACGAAAAGCCTGTTGCTTCGAAGGGACGGCAGATTCCAATACTGGATGGCACTCTGCGATCGTTTAATTTTTTAACTTAATTAGTCAGACAATATGGTAGAAGAAACAGAGAGAGGTCCCCAAAGTTTGATCCGCTGCAGAAACCAACCAAAGAAAAATGAGCATCCATAGGCTGGATAACCAAGCAGGCATGATGTGTGTGCCAGAAACGACTTCAGCAGTAAGGATGAGAAAAGGCAAAATGCAATAAGGGAAAGTGTTCACAACACATGCCAGTGTTGCACTGCCTTGTGACAAGGGATTTCTGCCTATGGAGCTGCACATTTAACAGACAGAAAAGCAGTGAATCAAGCTAGAAAGAAAGCAGGCATAAAGAAGTTTGTCTAGAGTTTCGGAAATTTACAGTCACTTCATCCAAGTATCCAAAAGTCTACCTTTCCTCTGCAACTATTTCACCAAATTGACCTTCACCACAAACTTAGCCTCAGCCACCTCTGTTATCACACCGTAATCACAATCTTTTTCAAATCATCATTTTGGTACTGCAGATATTCAGGTCTGATTTTTAATCACTGACATATTAAGCATCAGCAAAATAGTTTGCTTAGCTGTTCCGCTAGCAATTTTTAAAAAGGAATGAAAACATGTACCCTTTTGATTACCTTGTTAAAGTGAGTCATGATGGCATTATAGCAGTGCTCAGTATTTCTGCTGTAATTAAGAATCTGTCATATTTTTCATTAAAACACATTCTTTAAAATGAGACTTTTAACTTGGTCATTTCAATCAGTACCAGCCTGAAGTGTAGCATGTGCATGCAACACGCCAACTAGATAAAGAAAATGACATCGGAAATTTGCTTTTGCAAAATGTAAATATTAAAGTGCCCATAACATTCACCGTAATTTATCTATTTTATATACACATTTTGTAGATTTAAAGTACAAAATAGCTTTCTCTTTTTATAATTGGTTTTTGCAGGTTTTCAACACTGCTCAAAACTGCAAAGCACATAATGAGAGATCAGAATAAAAAGAATGTTTTGAAATAAAAATAAATGGCTATTTACAAGGCATGCAAGTAAAATTTGACTTTTTTTGTTCTGAATCACACTTTCTACAGCTTGTAAATTATTAGCATCCCACAGATGTAAAGCAGAATTTGATGATTTTTTCCAAAATTTAAGACTTAAAGCTTATTTATTTTTAAAAAATCTAAAAGATATCAGGGATTTAACATGAGAAAATTAAATAAAAAAGCTTGTACAGAAGAAGACAGTCAATTGGAAAGGAATTGGGATAAATGCATATTCAGTGTGTGGCATCTGAAATTCTGTAGCACCTACTGGTTTGATAAGAGACTTTAACTAAATAATCTAAGACTGAATTTACTGTAAATATTCCCAATGAATGTGTTTCAAGCAGTAACAATACTTTGCAAAGAATGTCCTTTCTCTTGCATAAAAATTTTGTTGTTGTTGCTGTTTCGTTATTATTTACATTAAACCAGACCCAGTTCTGGAAGGGCTATTTCTCTGGATTAGTTTGCCTAAGAGGTTTTTGTAAAAACTTGAGAGCACTGTATTGCTGCAGTGGAATATATCAGGGTGTCATATGAAACAGCTCTACCACTGGGGCAGTTGGAGGGTGTATAAGGACATTGGGAATGACCTGGTCCCAGATGCGAACAGAATCACTGAAATAACATCGGTTTCATGGAAGAAGTTGTTCAAAAAAGTATTTAAAATGTCCAACACCTAATTCTTAATTTGTAGGAAGTAAACAATTTTAACTAGTATTGGGTTTTAGTTGGTTCATTAACTATGTAGGTTCAATAATACACAGCTGGGATATATCAAACATCCACAAAACAGAAAATTTATCTTAGTAAAAAAGACAGAATATGACACTACTGTCAGCTCTTAACCATCCATACCTATATTGTGTCCCATTTTATTTGTCGCTTTTAACATATACATTTTTCACCTTTACAAATGACATTTTTGAAACTATAAAATGCTCTGTGCTGCTCAAACTTTCTTGCTTCAATAGTTTCTCAATGCTGTACAAGTAAAGCTACATCCTTTGTTACTAATATACACAAACCTATTGGTATGTGACTTTGACTGCAGGCTGAGAACAGGCTATAAATTTAGAAATCAATATCTAACTCTATCAATATTCATTTTACTTTTTCAATACAAAATACAAAGGTGAAAGAGCAGTAAATAAGCTGGAGTACTGAAATAAATTGGGTGTTCTTGTCACAATTAATAAATGTTTAACCAATCACACCGCTTGCTACAAAAGTCTATGGCTTTGTAAGGTGTCTGAACGTAGCAGGTGCTACCCTTGTGAGACTCAAAACCAGGGAACACGTTTTGATACCTCGTTAGGATTGCCAGTCATTCTCATCAGTACTACTGAAGCTAAATACACAAATGACCATTTTCAACACTGGGCATATCGCTACAAGAATTAATTTACCGATCTACTTTTTTTCAAATGCAGATGAAAATTTTGAAAATACTGTTATTAACACATTGGCTCATATTAGGTGAAACTTTGCTGGTTTGCCACTCACTCAGCTGAATAAAACACTTGCAGTTAATTTTTCATTTACAGACAGCCTTTCAGGTTTCACTACGGTGTTAAATATGGATAATTATTAGGAGAATGCTTTTTTCATTTCCACCTTCTGTTCATGTAAATAACTTTTGTTCTTTCTTTCAAAAAAAAGTTCACAAATTCTTCTACATAAAATCTAGTCCTCCTATTCCTATATCTTAGCTAACTAAAACTACCAAAAGAAGAACAATCTCAATCCTTCTGCCCAGAACAAAATTGAAAAGATTACCTTGAACTTGAAAATAAAAAAAAGGCACATTAGTTAAAAGTTAACCCGTATGATGCCTTTATCCACCATTATTCTCTGTCACTCTTCACATAAACGCAAACTTTGGGGCAAAACAATCTCTAAAATTATGAATATATGGATTCATAACATTGAATGACCACATATTTGCCTTAGTATCAAAATATTGGCTTTGCAAAGTTATGCAGAGGAGCCAACTTGTAAAATAAAATTCTGAACGCTGAAAGCCCAAGGTAAAATGAATAATAAAATTAATTTCATGATACTTGATACCCTCTCAGTACAAAATGACATCCTCTAGTACTTGAAAGTTGTGAAGTGAAAATCACCTTGTAGAAATAATTATATTATTCTCTCTTCAGCCATTAAGTATTTTTCTTTCTCACTTCACATATGTTCAGAGTCTTAGAAGTTGACCCACAGATTCTCTTTTTTTCATACTGCTGCCACTAAGGTGCCTTTATAACATTTTTAATATTATTCCTGGTCTGTTTCTGCCACTGAGGTTTGAAGCGAAGAAGTTTCAGGAGAGGGAATTCAGCTGGAATACAAATATTAGGCTCCTCTAAAGACATCTACTTAAAATATATTTGAAGAATTCTATGTGTTGCAAATGTTGCTATAGTAATTTATACATGACTAGGACATGCAAACCAGATTTCCATATTAACAATATATAAAAAGTCTCACATGGGCAGACCCACAACCTAATCCTTCCAGTATGCACATATATAATTAACATAACAAACTGATGAGAGTCCTATAAATCACTGCTAAGTATTGAAAAAGTCATTTCGCAGCTGTGACATCAGCAAAATGCATCCAATGGTTGTGACCTTGCATCTGTAAAAATCTTTCACAAATGTGCTTGCAAGTGCTTCCTGTTTAATCTACAGCACTAATTTTAAAGCTGTGTTTCACAGACTTATCACCACATTTTCAATTGTTTGCCCAGGAATTCACATCCTATCTTTATTGTGCAGGGTATTTAGAGCATTCATATGCATTCCACACAGAAAAAAGATACCTTATGTCTCCTTCCTTGTAATGCTTGAAGAGACATAAGCAGTAATCTTTGCTGTCTCAGTACATGAAGAAAGATTTATTCTCTTTAAAGAAGTGCTGTGCTACAAAAGACTGGAAATTGGAAATGTTTGAGGGAGAATGAAGAGAGCCCATTTATTTCTTAATCTCTATTAATAAATAAGGATAGAACATTTCTGAAGTTATATGGGAAGTTACTGAATTTATCAGGCATTTCCTCAGGTCACTGACCTACTGCTTTGTATTTAGAGATTTAACATCTTGTGGTTTGTGCTCTGTCCCAGGGAAATTGGTTACCTGTGGGTCCTGGCAGGGGAGCAGCTTTCCTTCTCCGCTTGATGTCTCCCATGCACAATGATCCCAAATGTACGCTGGTTTGCCTGCAAGTAATTATAGGCGAAAACTATTAACAAAGGAAGAAAACTGCCACATAAATACACAGCTTGTATAATCTGAACCTATATCAAAACATTCTCAACCAAGATGTAGCTGCACAGTCAAGCCACCAATCTTGTTTATATAGAAATATAATTATGTTTGTTGACAAGCACTCAGTATCTAAATGCAGCATCATAAATTGTTACTGGAATGAATAAATATAAATATAAAGGGAATGCTTTTTAATTTTGAAAACTGGCAATCTTTCTAGCTCAACATAAACCAAAAACACTGTTGCTCCTGACAGGAAAATAGCTAAGATTAATTATCTAAAGAGATCACAATACTGTTTGTGGGTTATCAATTGGCTAGTAATGCTTGACTGTCACAGCAGCATTTATTACATGGAAAATAATATCAATTTTTTTTAAAGGTAAGATGAAGAATGAATGAGAAAACATGAAACAGTGAAGTCTTCAAACGTGCATGAAATAAACTTGTAGCACAGCAGTTTATCCTATTCTAATTCACTGGCAAGTTGAGAGAATACTGTGGAAGCACAGTATCTGGTACACTCCTTAAACAATTATGAGCTTACACTGGGAGACTGGAAAATTGGTGTAGCTGCAGAGGATGGCAAACAAGCAAGTCCTATTGCATTTAAGACAGCTGTTGGAAGTCAGGTACCACAGAAAATGGCAAATGTGGAATTTTCAAATGATGAATTTTGGAATAGAATCTTAAAGGACAATTACAGTTCGTATTTTTCTTAAAATAATGTACAGGGCCTGCAGAATGGAATATATGTAGTAGACTTTTTTTTTTAAGAACTAGAACAGAAAGGGAGAAAATGCAGTGATTTCTGAACTGCACAATTTTAATATGTCTCCTTAAGTGTTACAGAGAATGGTGCTTCTTACCACAGAAGTGTAGTGAATTTTGATAAAATTACAAGGTAAAAATTGCATCTGACAATCTACTGTAGCATAGTAACACTGTCGCTCACGGGATCTGGTTTCTGTGTGGATGTGTGACTTACCCTTTACTGCATTTATAAACTTTTCAAAGCTGTGCTGCTTCTAAATGAATAACAAATGGTCATATAATGTTGAGAGACCTCAGATCTGCTCAATAATGTAAAAGAGTGACAACAATGCCTCGATGAATAAGATGACAATGTACAATCCTCTACTTATTTTTTCTAAAAAGTTACAATAAATTAACAAATACCACACTGCTTGTATTTAAGTAATAAAATATTCCAAGAAACTCAAGTTTCACAGAGAAGTGCACTCTAGCTTCACCTAGTGAACCACTATTTCAACACTCATTTCTCACTGTTTTAAGACAGATGTTTTCCTTGCAATTCTAAGTTGAAATTGTATCCTATTTTAACATCCAGAAACTGAACACAGTTGAAATAGTATATTAACAGAGTGATAATTTTTAGTTCTAAATTTAAAAAGAAATCAGTAAGTGTAACCCTTTCCTAACTGATTGTACAATAAAGAAAATTAATATTTAAATTCAAAGTGGGAGAATAATCATTAGAGAAAAAACATTTCAGATGTTTGATCATCAATAGATCAGTATTTAACATTGGTATCAAACATGCAGAATAAGTTGTGTGATAAATTATATGTTCTACAGTGTGCAACTCTTGTTTTCTGAATGAAAAAGGGGAAAGTCTCCAGGAATACAACTAGGATGAAAGATAAAAATTAATAAAGTCAGGCAATTGAACCTGAAGACCTGAGCCACAGCAGTAACAGTGAGCAGCGTTTGAGTTATTTTACCAGAATTGATTATCTGTTACACTGCATTGAGATATCTAGATTATTGATCTGCAAGATTATGGTACTGGGGTCTCCCCACTTTTCCTCCAGGCACACAGAATGGAGTTGCAACAAATAACACTAAGTAAGGACTACTTTGTTATTGTTGTCACCCTTCATGTAGAACATAGCAGTTACTTTTTAATTTAAAATCAATGAATGTCTGAAAGGCAGCCTTGTTCCTTCAGCATAAATGAATCATTCGCCTTTGCAGAGCACAACAACCCGATTGCCAGCCAAGGTGAGAGTGGGTATTTCTTTGTTGTTGTTGAAAATTCTATACACCAGAAATAAATAACAAAATGCTAGAGTACCAATTAAGCTTTGTCAAACCCAGTGTTATGGCCACTACCACCAAATGTTCAGCTAACTTGCGACTAAAGCTCCATTTGCCTTTGCCAGGGCTCAACATTTGATATGCTCTGCCAATGTAGATCACAGCAAAACAAAAAGCTCTTATTTATTTATTTATTTATTTATTTAAGAGGATCAGACAAGAACTATCACTGCTCTGGAACTGGCAGGTTATACAAAAAGAAGCAGTATTCTGAAGCTGCACAGTACGTTTTGAAATGATTCTAATAGGGGTATTATGAAGTAGGGAGAACTCTGACCCTCAATCAGGCTAAGTTCAGCATTATGTTTCTTAGCATTAAATCAGAAGAGCGTGGATTACAGAAAGGAAGGAAGCTATTTGCCTGACTTCTCTCTACTTACCCCTAGCTTGCTTCCAGCTATCATTTATAAATAGTGCTCTGGAGGGAAGCTAGGCATTTTATTAGGGAAAAAATAAAACTTGTTAAGACCACCTTGCCTGAAAACCTGGCTTTTGATGTGCTGCTGACAGGGACTGGAGCAAGCAGTGTCAAATGGAATAATTTTTAAGGAAAGACAACAGGAACTTGTCGCCTCATTGTATGCATTTACAAATAGAGGCTTTTCAGAGTATTAGGCCTAGTTAAAGCTGCCCTCTGGATAAAAAGTGTTCCCAAGCAGCCTCAGACAAGCTTGGGAGACAAACAGATGTGACTATGGTCCCTGGCGTTTGGCAAGAACACTCACTGTCAATAAGAAAAATATGAGCATGGACAGGGCATCAGCTGCACCACGGCCGAGCAGGCCTGCAAGTGTCATAGCAGCGGCAAAGTTGTGGCAGAGGGAAATAAGAGGGCTGCAAAAGCCAGGCTGGTGTGAACTTACACTAGCATGCCAAGAATTTTTGTTGTTGTTGTTGTGTCATGCCTCAATGTATTCAGCAAAACACTGGAAAAGCCACTGTCAATTTTTATTCATTTTTCATCTTGCACATAGTGTTTAGAGTCTCCTTTCTACGTGGTAAATAAAAGCCTCAAAAATGAAGACTGACTGGGAAGGCAGCAATAACAAAAAAGCTATTGAAATAATAAATAAAACCCACAAAACCACATTTGAGACAGCAAACACTTTTATAGAAGCAACAACATGTAAAGCAATTCACAAGCATTCTTACCATGCATTTTTGTGAAACATTCGCTCTGACAGAAATTTTGTTATTTCCTTCTTAAATAAGTTGCAGTTTATCAATTTTTTTTCAAGGGAATTGTCCTTACTATGGTAACATGCCTAGAATCATCTCTCTAAGGTCCTCAAACATTTATATCTGTACCTACACAACACAATCTTTTTTCTGTAATTTTCATAGCTCATTAAGCAAATATTTCTGATGAGTGCCTTTTCAGCAGTTACACACATTCACCTCTCCAAGACGTTTGTAAGAGGCCACATCAGATTCTTATCTACTATGACCTTTGCAGTCCATGGACCATTTGGTTAAATTCTCCAATTAAACATCATGTTCTGTGGGGGAATCTACAGCTGTGCTGACTTAAATGCAATCCACCTTCTGAGCAACTGAGGACCCAAAGCAGTTCTTCACCCTTTCACCAGTGGTTATCACCTTTGCCAGTTCAAAGTTCATCAGTCCAGTCACTGAGAAGAACAATACAGTAAAATGGCTGTGGGGCAGTCGTAAGTCCTGAACATGTGTTCTAGCTCTCTGGTTTATTACATACTTCTGCAATCACTATCATCCCAGGTGTAAAAAAACAAAAAGAAACCTTCAACCCACCACCAAAACAAAAAAACCCCCAATCCCTCTCCACCAAGATTACAAGATCCTATTCAAATGCAGTAACTGTTCCACAGTCTCTTCAGAAAGGTGCAACGAAGACAAGCTTTATACAGTGAGTAGCTTCATAGGCACTAACACAGTGGCCAAAACCAGTGAGACTGTCATCTCCTAGGGTGAACTCTGGGCGCTTGTGTATTAAATACAGAACATTTGCATGCTTATTTTATATGTCTCATTGTAACAAGAAGTCTGTTGATCACTTTACTTTGTCTGTCTGCTGTTAGCAGCTGTCACTTGCCCTGCAAACTGCATTTCTTTATTTGATACCAATGCAGTTTTTATTATTGGTGCACTGTAATTGTGCTGATGGTTACAAAATCACTGAAGGCAAACTTAATTTTGATTTTGTCCTTCAGTATATTTACTGTCAAACCGCTTAGTAGATGACACAACATCGCCAAGATTAGTTGTAAGTAATGGAGGTGATGGTTTTACGCTGTGTTTGTGTCTAAGATGCACACAAGTATTGATTAATAATGAAGGCAGGTGTGGAAGAGCTTTTTTGTTTAATAGTATTTATCAAATTTCTGTACTCTAACTTCAAAAATCCTTTGTTGCATATTATTATGATGCAGTGTTTTCAAGAACACTGATTTCTATTCCATAATTTGATGAATTGGTAATGATTAGTACTTGCCTATCCACTATATTTCACTTAACATCTCTCCCACCTGAGGAACAAACATACAGTAAACAGTTACACCCCGTTCTGCCACAGTATCAATGCATTCCTGCAGATGGCTGTAGAACTCTGCAAGTTTATCACTGCTGAATGCTTCAGCTAATGGAGAGGCTTGATAAAAGTTTATATGTGAACTTCTTTCACAAGACATCACAACAATGCAAAAGTTGACTGGTTTGCATTTTAGAAGGGACTTGAGAGAATTATCTTGAAGGGGCAATCTAACTGAAACTGCCAGTTCTCAGTCTTAAAATATGGACAGAAAATAGATATTCATACGGATATGACTGAAGACAGAACACAGTGAGGACCACGACTCACTTTAAGCTTGAAATTACTGGACAATTTCTTATAAACTGAAACGGAAGTAATGTTCACAGCAGCAGTTAAAAATGAAAAAACAGAACTCAGTCGTGGAGCAGAGAAGAAAGCCAATAAAATGATTAAAAAAATCAGCATCTGTGGAACAGCTTAACTCTATAAAAATCAAAGAATAATCTGAGCAAACCTCCACTAATAAAGTACCTTTTACACAAAAATATCACATAAATGATATCCATACACAGATTGGACCTGTAGCACAGTCTATCCCATTTTCTACGCGGCACAAAATGCAGACACTGCTGTATCTGGTGGCCCATGGAACTGCATCCATTAGCACTGCTTAAATAAGGGAGTTTACATGAACTTTAACTCTCACTTTATGTACCTAAATCACCACAAGTAGCAGGCAATGGTTTCAAGAGCATTGTAGTACATGGAAAAGTTTATGGTAAGTTTAGAGGTAAACACCATTAAAACCCTATTATATATGTCTTTCTAAACATCCCATAACACTTTTAGTTAATTAAATAAGATGAACATAAAATTCTGCACTTCCATTTGATTGAGTCTCCAGAAATATGAACTTCATCAAAAGGTATCATGCCAAATACACGTACTAGGCAATTGGTGCTGTAAATTTGGGAAGACTATTCTGTATTATATAGGTATAACAAATACTTAATCTTTGCCTCTGGCATGTATATCAATACAACCAGAGAAAAGATGCATGGTGGTTTCATAATATTACACAGAAATATGCAAGGCATGTTTCTTTTTGAGGAAAAATTTATGAACAAGGCTAAGGAATTTTATAAGGAAAGATATTCTCTTTCCTTCATGGTAAAGAGCTTGGCTAAAACATGACTGCAGCCCCTGGTTTCTATTTAAATGCCCAGAGTAGGGCAACATGCACTAATGCACGTGCCCCATGGACAATCAGAGAAGGATGGCTCCTTGTCCACTCCAATTCAGAAGGCATTCTTTCGCTCTCTCGCTTTCCTCGTGGTGTCACTTTTCTCAGACACCATTCAGGTGAAATCAGTTCCACGCTTGATTCCTCCTCATCCTTTACAAACAGTAAAGCTTTTCTTCAAACTTGTCTAAAGAATGACATCATCTATATAACAGATTGCTTCATCTGCCTCTGCAAGTGCAAAAACCATTACATTAACCAGAAGAGCTATGCACTTTATTTTCCTTTTATTACATCTTAAACAGATGTGATAAACCCACACAACTCTATCAAACTCCTTTCATACAATGCCAATCTGTTCACAACATAACTTCAAGCGTAAGGGTGACATACCTGTATTACTGAAAGTCCCAGTGCAATTCTATTATGACTAGAATACAATCTTCCCCTGGCCCCATCAGATTACCTCATCACTTAATACTATATCCTAACACATTCCTTTCTGTTATCTTTCTCAGCACTTTTGTCATTCAGACACAGTAGTTGTTCCAAAATTTATCTGACCTCTACAAATCGACACATTCAACTCTACACTGGCATAATTTTAGCCCACACGATGGAAAATAAAAACTTGCATCACTACCTATGTTTTGACACCCAATCTGAAGTCACTTATGCACTTTACTTGTGAAATGAGTTCCTAAAAAAACCAGTTCAGTAGTAGAGGCCTACTGCCCTCAGAAAGGATAATGCATTGTTTTTTCTTGGTTCTAATTAGTAATTTAAGCATATGTTCAGCATTTAACTCTAAATGTTTGCCTTTTCCCCAAGCTCTGAGACAGCTGTCCAAGATGTGAATGCCAGAAAACATTTAAATATCAACATCTGTTGAATTATGTTAATTTAGTGTAATATAATTGGGCATGAGTTGGAATTGATCAAAAGTATATGAATTACACAAAGGCAAATCCAAACCAATATCTTGGTGTACAAACAAGTCACCAAGGAACACTGAGGAAACATACCCCAAAAATCCACTTCTGTCAAAAATTAAATAGCTAAAACTTTCAGTTTTCTTCAACAAATGACATGATTTTACATTTTCAATAGAGAAAATGAATATTTATACTCATTCAGAATATAAATTTCATTTTCATTCTCAATATTTCTAAATATTTTTGGCGGCAAGTTCCATCACTGTTTAGTGCCAAGTAACACCTGATAAAAATAATGCTCATGTTTGTGTAATGATGAAATGTAGTTTGAAAACAGGTTGCAGTAATAAAATATCATCCTGTTACAGGACAATATTGTTTCACAAATTCTAAAGCAAATATTCCTTTGGTTCTTCTTCATCTTGCAACAACATTGTTTTGTTGATATTTGAGAGATATGGGCCCCGATCCAGCTCTGAAGTGATTTGGAAAATATCTTTATGATAGTAAACATGGATTTGAGCAGATACTTTAATGGAAGGACTTGATAGTTTATTCAGCTACACTATTTCTTCCAGATATTTCTGGATACATATTTGTTTACCAAGTATGATATTCACTAAATAAACTCGGTATGGGACAAATTTATTTTGTCGAAAAGACCTTAAAAAACACATCTTAACATTCTGTATTACAATCATATAGAGTTAGGTTAAATTATTGCAAACATTAGTGTTGTGTTCAAATACTTTTAAAACAGGTACGGGACAAGAAGCAACACTAAACCTTTAAATATGCAATACAGTAGCTCAAAAATGGAAGAACAAAAATGCTTTATCAGCTTGGAAGCACTCAACACAACCTGGAAGCCAATTCCTTGCTTCAGCTCTGTGCTGGGAAGGTGAGCAAGCATGGCCAACTGGGATGAAATTGGTCCACTATAAGAGACCAATACTTCAACTAATGTAGGTAAACAGTCAGCATGATGTAATGATTTTTAGTAAGCCATTCAGACCTTGATCTAGACCAGTGTTCCAGAAGCTTTTTGTCATATTACAACCATTGGTCAGTCCTTTACCTACTGCCTTCCAATTGGTTCCAAGAAAATAATGGCTCTGCAGCAGGACCCCAGCATCATTATCCTCCTTAGTCCCTCTCACTTCCCTGTTTTTAATACTGTGCTTAGGAAACAATTCTTCCAGCAATCTCGTTGTCTGGCCAAGACGGTACACTTATCATTCAGTCATAATATGATAAACAAATATGTAATTGTATGCAAGTCAGGATGAGACCCTAAAGCTGATGCAGAAAGATAAGCAAACTATGCTTCCTAACACTCTGCACCCATTTGCTTTAGTTACTGTCAAGCAACTCCATTGAGTACAAGACGTCTAAATGTGCAGGACCAAATGCAAAATTTGACTTTCTAATAGCAAAGGAGAGCAGCAAATAGAATGTTAACAAAACATTGACTTTTTTTTCTGGTCCTTTTTAGTTTCCAAATTCTTTAATAGCAAGAGCTTCACTTCTGTCCTTCTGCTTTGTCTTAGTAATTAGTAATATCAATACTTATAAAAATACATATATAAAGTAACTGCAGAAAGGGAAAAATAAGTCCAAAATTAAAAAATCAGTGTCCTTTGCTTTCTTTTGTCTAGGACAGTTAGCAAGTGTTAGTTGCCAGACAGGCTAAAATATATTGTTACAATAAATGATTACAATTTCAAAATATCAACAAAGAAAAACATTAAAATTTTACCTAACTTGAAACAAACTATCCAAATTTTCTTCTAAACTCATCGTCTACTTACAGAAAATCACAGTCTGAATAGAATTCAGTGTGCCTATGCCTCAGAATTTTAGTGCACCAGGGGATACTGATTTATATATATGAGATTCAGGGATCCTTTTGAGATTGGTAGGAACTCAATGTAAAAATTGCACAAAGAGTTTAATGCAATAAAACCAGAGAGAGGCAAACCCACCCTTCCTTCGTGCATGGCTTTCATGTGCCTGTGTGGTGAAACACAGAGACAAAACCAAATTTCTCGTGGTGGGGGAGCTGATGGGACGAACGAGTGGTGGAAAGCGAGACAGCAAAACAACCTCCTTGGATTGCAGTGCTGCTTAACCACAGGTTAAACAGTCTGTGCACAGCTCCTGCTCACACCTTACACAGCAGGAAGGGTCTTCAACTTAACTTTACCCTTACGCCATTAGTATTTTAACAGGTAAGCTGAGACAAGCGAAGCTTGAGCTGTGAAGTAAAAAGAGAGCAAGGGAGAGAAACTAATGCAGCCGAGTGTGAGAAACAAGCATACCATGTGCTAAAATTTTGATACTTTGAAAGTGAGAAATTTGCTATCAGTTCATTCATGGGAAAAAAAAGGTTCATAATTTCTAGAGGTTATCTGATTTTTTTACTCTACATATTTTTTAAAATCAGGAAAAATTAACTTCCTGTGAGTCAATATACTCATGTGTACCTGGAATTCAATTTTGAATTACAAATTTTCATTATTATTTCGCAGCTTGTTTATGTACATTATTATAAACTATATTAGATTATAGTGTAAGAACAACAAAATTCAGCTTGTGATTTTGTACTTAATCAGTTTTGCACTAAAGGTGCAAAAAAAATGCTCAGATCACATGGAAAAAACGTATTTTCAAACCAGAGCACAGTTCCAAATTTCTGCTACTTTTGCAAAGGTCTCATTATGGAAGTTGAGCTAAAAGGTGATGCTTTAAAAACATCTAGTAACTAGATTTAACTAGGCCGTTTAGTCCATAGATACTATAAATCTACTCATGAACCACTACTGAGGTTTTAAGATTTCCATAAAATCAAAGCATTGCATACTGGCTACATTTTGAAAAAACAATCAAACTATCATTGCCCTGTCCTCTCCCAGGTGAAAATCTTTTCAGGACCCTAAAAATAAGGCTACAGCATAGAAAACTCAATCAGGAATTGCCCTCTCCCAAAATGGCACCATCTTTTATCCTTCCTAGTGAAGAATTATACCAAACTGATGGAATAATGTTGTCCCTGAGGGTGACAGCCAAGGGAGGAAAGCAATGTGTCCTCAAACACTCACATAATTTAATCTGGAACTGCAAATATTATTAAGCACCAATCATAACAGTACAGTTACTGCTTCACGGCACTCCAAAGAGGAGATAAAACTGCTTAGTTGTTAATTTCTAATGATGTAAACACATTTGGATTTTAATGTTATATCTGAATCTCCTGCATTATTAGCTCTGGGGTTACAAGACATTAACTTACTACCTTGAGTAATTTTACACTTGAATTAAAAAGCATGTTTAAATATTACTTTCTTTTAAAGTATTTTTGTTGAGAACATGTGTTCATGTGATGGCAGAAGTGAATCACCTGGTAAAACAGCCATGCATTCCTCCACTTTACTGCAAAGTGTGTGCATGAATTCATGCATAATTTTCAAAAACTGTCTGAATTTACCTCCTCTGGTACTGTAATTTCATTCCGCAAAAGCCACATTAAACAATTACAGTTCTTGTAATTAACCAGTAGTCTAATGTACAGTTTTCTTATCCCAATCCATTAACAGCTGCTCAAAAAATGTAGTAATTAATGGTTTCATTTATTTTTGGCAAACCTGCAACTCGACAAATAGTTTTGTATCTGCTGCAAATTAGGACTCTTTCCCAAACAACAGATGACACGGTGGGAAAGAGGGAGCAGGCAGAATCCTTGCACATCTTTGTCTCTTTAGAAGATCAAATAAAGAGCAGCTGTAATGTTATTTGTTACATCTGTGTAAAAAAGTACCATGTTCCGTATCATCAGATGAAAATGAGTAAGTGCAGCACAAATGTACAAATAGGGATTTTTCTTTGAAACTGGGAAAGACAAAGTTTTAATTTTAACCAAAGCAATGTTACACTTTTGAAAAGCTCTCATCAGGATGGGCATCATTTTTCTCTTACAAGCTTTCTTTAAATACTAATTCACATAGAACACAGTTATAAGAAGTGAAAATATTTGAGAGTCATCCTCTTGTATCAGCACAAAGCATCTATTTAAACTGGACCGAGAACAACTAGGGAAAGGAGGGAAAGAGACAATTGCAGAAAACATGTGGAAGTTATAACTAATGTTCTGGGGTTTTATTGATACATCATCATTTAGTAGCACCTATGTATTTCCTTTATGTAATCCTTCTTGTACTACTTCCAGAGTCTGCTTTCCTGAATGCCTCCTCCACACATGCAAAGACCTGTATTTCAGTCTGTGCTGTTCACCACAGCAGGAAAAGACTTCAAAGGCTTCTTGCCAGCTCAGAATAGAGCAGCAACAGGTGACCATTGGATGACAGGCACACAGTCCTCCTGTCACATTACAATAATGGCCAAGTAGGTATCTCCTCCTGATTTTTAAAGAAAAATCAAGGTACTATCTCTACCTCAAGACATGGTCTACTTTGCAGGCACAAGAACTGGTTAACTAATTCATGCTAAGCTGCTCGTACATTGATTAAAGTGTTAACACAACATCAGTTACCTGTTTGAAACCTGACTCGTATAATTCTACTTCATGTTGAAATCACTTCCATAAGTATGACTTAGCCTTCTTTCAAGCCAGGAATGAACTGCACAGGAATAATAGCTTTATTTTTTTTCTTCTTTTAGAGGTCTCTCAGGGAACATTCGCAAGTGGAAAGCCAACACAGAATTAACAAGATTTGACCAAAAAAAATTGGTAAGCAGCAAAAATTTGCGCACTATTTTCTTTTCAGTTTCTTAATTCAGGCATGTGTCAGATTATACTTACCATACAGTAGGAAAAAATAAATATGTAGATGAAACAACTCATGATACTTAAGAGGAACACACTAAAAAAGAAATATGACACAAGACCACTATGCAAAGTAAAGAAAATAATTACACAAGTTCAACTTATTCAGAGTCTACTGTTTTCCAACCTGCAATTCTGTTGCATCCAGATTACAGCACAAATTACCTAGTTATGGCATCAACTGTATCACCGAAGGCAAAATATTAAGTTGTTTAAGTATTCTGGTTATTCTGTCAAATGAGGATAAAAGTACTGCCTTCAGAAGGGTCTTGTGAGGATAAGTTCATTCTGTGTTAAGAGGCAGGCAGACAGTTGTGTGATGGAGGTCCCCCATATATTTAACAATGCAATAACATGTTCAAAATCATGTTAGAGCAGGTCAGCAAAATACTCTTCAATGCTGTCCCCTCTGCTGATCAAAGGAATCTCTTAGCAACAGCAAATCTCCTTTAGGTACAACTCTTTCGTAAAATTTTACAGAAGTGACTTAAGAAAACCTATTTTACCTCACGACAGGAGCCAGAAAATGGGCACATGATCAGCCAAGGCAGTTCAGCTGCCAAGCAGCAACTTGTTAACTCTCCGTAACTCAATCATGTTCAATTGTTTGCCCACTGCCTCGGGCTACAGACAGACATTTGGTCTGCTAACAACTGCGCCAGATGAAGACATTACTATCCCAAGCTATTTGTTATCACACATCTGCTGGAGATTATCATCTCCACAGCTCTGCTGGAGGAAGAAATCATGTGAGCACACCCTAATATGGTTTGTACAAAACCAGCCAATTTAATTTTAATAGGTGAGTTGAGCTAACCAGGCTGACTTTGCCTGAAGCATATTAAAAAATTCAGACAAAAAAACCTTCTTTACTGGCAAAAGAGTAGAGGATGAAAGCAAGCTGCTGGAATAATTATCTATCACCTTTAAGCAGACTGGGGAGGAGACTGTTCCCATCCTAATGCAGAGAGATAATGTGAACAGAGAACTTTTTCAAGGCTCTAGAGAAGGAATAAATGCAGCTTCTAAAAGAGTATATTTTAGTACCATTAATAAATTTTGAATGGGAAAACTGCATATTTGTAGATTAAATCTTATCTGTAAAGGTAGCATAAAAAGATAGGTATATTTAAATGTCTTGAATACAGAAGATCACACGTTGAACTGTATCACTGTAATATAAACTATCCAGGTTCCAAATGTTGCAGCTCAGGACTGTCCCCCTCCTTAACATCTGGTTCATCAGTAGCCATATCAACAGTTCTCTACAATCTGATTATCTTGCCACTAGTAAAAGTTCACATTAGTTATATAGGATTAGATCATTATTATTAATTTTGACAGAAGAAACCTAATACAAGCAACCCAGTACATAGCTCATCCCAGACAGTATTATTCCACCACAAAGAGACAGCTGCAGACCACTGCCATGCTTAGAGCTCCACACCTTTCTGATGTATTTACAGAGTAAATTATTCCACAAGTCACTGATCTAATGTAACATGGGTATTTACATATTGTCTACACTCTGAGACAAGAACTGTGTTCAGTCATCCAAAAGGGGTAAGAAAAGTCAAGGCAAGCATAGAAAAATGTGTGTGTGTACACATCTCATACACACATGAAAAACAGAAAAAAGGTCTTCCAGAACAGAAAACAAACAAGAAATACAGCTATGTGAAAACTATACACTATACCCACAGAAATTCAGTCTTGCAACAGAAGCAGATTAGACAGTATGCTGGAAAAGTATAATTATTTCACAGAATGTCCAAGACTCATCCACTGCTGCTGTTCTCTCACGACATTTAGCAACAAAAAGTAAGACAATATAAGGTGAGAGCCCGTGCTTTCTAAGGGGGTTACTCATCTGAATTACCTTGAAGTGTCCGCTCTAATAGTCTAACACCCACAAGAACTACTTTAGAGTCCATTTAGGAAAACTTCAGACTTTGGTGTGTGAGTAAACACCCTTATTCAACATATGATTTAACTGCATAGGCAAGTAGTACACTGAAATAATCAAAGATTTACTACAATTTTACTTACTTCTGTAACTCAACCTTGTGATATTTGATTGGTATCATTGTACTTCAGTGGTTTTTCAAAGTAGTTGGACACATGTAAAAAATCTTAATAACAGATTTCCACTTAAAGCTTTTACATGCATTGAAGATGCACATTTCCAGCTGAGGCGATGTTCACTGTTTTATTAACTCTGTGAACAATATTTGTTACTAAACCAGTAATTTCTATAGATACCTTGTTAAGTAGAAACATTTTCCTTCTCTGTATCAGCTGGTGAAACTAAGATTAGTCTTTTGATAGAAGTGATAATTTAAAACTAGGTCATAACAAAATCAGTCTTCAATATTAATGACTGATAAATCTGACATACGTCACTAGGCAACAGGGATTTCATTATTAAGGAACAGAACCCCAGAGGAATTGCCTCAAATCAAATGAGGATCAGTACTTAACATGTGAGGAGATGAACTATGTATGTTGTGTTGTTTCTATATAATTGAAATTCAATCTCTATTTTGGTTGGAACAACTTTTTGTAAAAAGCAAAATATTTCGTTACAGAACATTTGTTCTACAGAAATAAAGTGGTCAACAAGGTACGCTATTGGCCTGAGACAAAGGATGTTTGCACATTGTGCAAATTAAATTATTATTTTCAGCAGCTAAACCATAGAAAGAATGTTAAAATTTGTTTAATAAGCATCTTGTAAATAAGACTATATGCCTTGATATTCTAATACAGGAGAGGGCCTATTAAAAACATGATTTTCATAGCAGTTTGAAAATTTTTCTTCAAGTCCTTTCAAGTTTCTATAGTAGGCAGAGAGAACGGATTTTCTGAAAAAGCAAAAATAATTGTTTTGAAAAAACCTGACTCACCTGGAGGAAAAACACCTTTGAAAACAGAGAGGATGGTACCATGTGAGCAGGAGACCTTGCTGGTTTTAAGGGTAGTACAGTATGTATCTGAACTGTGGCTTTATCTAAGTTGTAATACTAGTTTATGTAAGCCTTACTTTAATATTACAGATATTTTTCAGAAAATGCAAATCTTCAGTTTTGAATTTGCCACCTATTATTTCTACACAACCCTGCCAGATGTTTATTGGGATAGCAGTCTATTAAGGTACTGTTGACTGGACATGAAGAGAGGTTGAAGATCACTTCAGGTATTTAATGCCATTTTAAAAATCTCTGTTTTAACTCTTTGTGCTGGTAGTAATCACTTCCCAAAAGCTTCACTAGTCAAGATAAACACCTAAGTTATGATTCTGAATTTCTCAAGCTGTTTTACATTGCTACAGCATGAAAAAAGATCCTAAAATGACTTTGAATATTATCTGTTTCTTAGTTCTCACTTTATACCCACTTTATACTCTCATATAAGCAGTCTGATAGTAAGAGTGCATTTATGGTGAAAATTCATATCTAACTTCAACTAATTCTAAAATTATGAGTCAAAATATCATTTAACAAGTGCACTTGCCAGAAAACTAATGCAGAAGTTTTAAAAAGTTTTTTTAATATAAAAGGTTTAATAGACAAAGATAACCACAATTTCTAAAGATGAATTACCAACAAAGCATAACCAGTGTTTTAGAGCAAGTAACCAGAACTTGTAAACAATGAAGCAGATTCATATTTAATGTGCAGATTTTTGAAAGAATTATTGGTCTCCCTTTCCAGGTATTCAGCAAGGGAAGTATTTAGCAATATTAAAAATTTAGGTGACGACATATATACTAAAAGTCAAGTGCCTGAAAGAAAACTGTCTCAAGTGGTACCACAGAATTACATGATGATATAAATTCGTTATAACTTTTTCAAAAAAGTAACTTGATAGCACATTGTCATCTTTACAGAACAACCCAAAACCAGTGAAAGGTGTTGTGCGTAGCAAGAGAAGCATTTCTGTAGTTTCTCATTTGAAAAAATGATAGAATTAAAATAGTTATTTGCTAGAATATATTTAGCAGGTAGCCTGTACATAAAAAAAACCCTCTAGGAACAGACTCCCAGATCAGTGTCTTTAAGTTCAGTGTTGACTTTTTGTCTGAGAGGGAAGAAAGAATCTGGAGGATAGGATTAGATTTGCTTTTATTAAGTCTTCACAATGAAATGTTTATAGTCAAAATATAAGAACAATGTAAGTGTTACAGTATTTATTTTCTTGATTTCCCATATGCATAATAGTAGTTTTATACATTTCCAGCACTTACATGCCAGAAGCACAAACCATACTTTGGCATCCATTTAATTCTGATGTTCTAAAGAGATTAAGTTTAGTAAGTGTAGTTGGATATAGTCACCAAAAAAGTCTAATACTCATGTGTAAGGCAAAGATTATGCCATGAAAAAGAAATTCTTGAAAGTAAAGCACAAAAAACCCTCAGAAGACTCAGGACAATACCCCAGCAGATTGGTGTCACTTCTTATGTAAAGATTTGAGACTTGAGAAATCAACCAATTCCTCAACTGTACTAATGACAGCTGCCCACTGACTTACCTGCTAGCTGTTTTTACAGAGCTGTTCTTCTTGTGTCCTCTCTCCGATCGGTTGTCTCGCAAGAGTTGAAGCTGTCAAAAAAAACCCCCAAACATGTTCAGAACAATCTCACAAGCAATGCCTTTATTTGCTTTTTAGAACAGTTATCCTGACAACGCAACTCTTTCCTCCCTTGAGTAATCTTTCAATAGCTTTCACCCATGGCTTTGAAATTAATAGAATTTTACAATAATAGGTAGTACGTAAATATATATCTACCAATTTAAAAATGCCTAAATAATTGAAAAAGTAAAATTAAAGCACTTTAAAAGCATATTAGA
Source organism: Oxyruncus cristatus (assembly GCA_013399855.1). Classification (NCBI taxonomy): domain Eukaryota; kingdom Metazoa; phylum Chordata; class Aves; order Passeriformes; family Cotingidae; genus Oxyruncus; species Oxyruncus cristatus. The sequence continues at coordinate 968,360 of VXAY01007091.1, read as the reverse complement.
AAGCCATGCAATTCAAAATTACACAATTAATTTATCTGTAAAATTTTACAATTTTCACAATTTCAATTTAAATTTTCGAAGCTGTATAACTAAAAGTGTTGGAGAACACTTAATTTACAAAAAACTATTCAGGTTGGCACTTGTATCTAAGCAGTTATGAAACAGTTACAAACTCTTCTACTAAGCCCCAGGAGCTGTAGTAATTTGAAAGTTGCACAATCAACAAAAAGACAGTATTAAAGCTTCCCGTAATAGTGAGGAAGCAGGAATAATGAAGGATTTGTTTAACTGAAATGGTGACTCAGCTTGTGAAACAAGCTGCGATTTATTTTATTTATTTTTAGACAAATAAAGGAAGACTTTTTCAGTCAGACTCTCTCCAGCACCCAAAAAGTCTATTTCCAGCATTATGTTTGCCAGATGAGTCAAGTGGCAATAACAGTAAAAAAGAACCGTCAAAACGTTCCACTAAAGAAATTAAAACTGGACAGTATAAAAAAACCTCAAAAATGTTTCTTGAAACTTATCATATATTGAGGAAAGTATAGAATGAAAGACTGTTTACAAAAAAAGTAGGGGCAAATGGACCTAATATTCACAGCAAATACACTTGAAAATCCCATGGAAATTAGGAAATGATCAATTTTATGACTTGGCCAACCACACATTAAGGCTGTACATGAGAAATGCCAGCAGTCTATAAGATTGATTGATCAGTTTTTCCCCAACTCTCTAAAGCTTCCCTCTTATATAAGGAATGAATGCTCTTCTTCATTTCAACTACATAGTTCTCAAATGCAGTGTGCTTTTAAAAGGCAGGGGTATCTGAAAGGATACATAAGGTATATATTCTGATACATTTTTGCAAAATAATTTTTTTATTTTCTTAACACCAAAGAATTAGAGCACTTACAATTCATACTCAAATGTAGCCACAATTTTTACCAGTGTAACAGTCAGATAATGTGTATCTATTTCATGGTCAAGCCAAGGAGAATAGTTTTATTGTTAGCAACATTCTCTGGTTGATAAATAAATTGTAGTTATAGCATATACAAATGAAGATCACCTGCCAAACTTTAAATGTGGTTAGTTGATTACTCGTGTTCTAACATAACAATTTCAACTCCAGAAATTAATTAAAACAGAAAGTAGTAAATACATGCAAAGAATAGTTATACACTATGGATCTTCAGAATCTAGTGAGAATTTTAGTGACTGTCAAAACTGTCATAATTACATTGCACTGTCATTCCCATTTCTTTTATTCTCCTGTCTTAAAAAAAAAAGCATAATTATACATCTATAATTGATGACATTAGGTTTACTTCACAATTCCTTAGTAATCTGTAAGTTACAAATTCAGTTGAGTTCAGATAAGCTCCGGAAACACAGCTCTTAGGAAAGATGAAAAAAACACGTAAAATATAAAATTAATTCAAACCTACTTTTAGCTGAGAAAAAGGGATTACTTTGTCATTATATACCAGCTAAGCAGACATTTCTCACCCTCTGTGCTGAATGGATAGTGCCGGTATGTATGATGTACGTTAATGCATTTCTCATCGTGGAAATTTCCATATTTTTCAGCTTAGAATCTTTTAAAGAAGTAAACAGTACAACTTCAGTTAAATAATCTGTTTAGACAATATTTTAGAAACCCAACTAAAAAATAGAAAGTTACTCAAACTCACAGTAACCTAGTACTTTTCGATATGTTTCTTTCACTAAGAAATGTATTTCAAAATGAGAGTTAAATGTGAATTATGTAAAGCTGTCTGTTTACATGTTAAGTGTCAGTCAGTGACATATTGTAACATGCTGGAAGTTCACAATCTAGAGCTAAAACTCCTATGTTTTATCCACTCTGGCAGTTTTGAGTAAGTAATATGGCTTGCTCTGGAGTTCAGAAGAAGAGGAGGGAACAGGAAAGATTTAAACTATGACTTACTGGAACTACAAGTGTTCATGATGGATCATCCCAAGATGAACCTTTCAAAGACTGTTTAGATTTTATTTCCTTTTGAAGTTTCAAATCTATTCACATTTGTAAACATACTAGCAAATTGGCACAGATCTTTTCCAACCTAGTTGATTCCGTGATTCTGTGAAATCAACTGTGTGATACCAACTTTTTCCAAGTTCTAAAAATGGAGCTTTTGTCTTAAATTTCAATGCATTAATGATATATTCAACTACTTTTACTGAATGGTTGAAGTTAACTATACATTTATGAAATGAAACCAGATTTATTTTCACATTTTATAGTCCTGGACAGTATGTTATGTTTAGACCTTACTGCCATCCATAAAGACAGGTATTCCTCCATATCTGGAAACAAGCTAAAGAAATAAGTACCATGTTGCTAATCTAATATTAAACATATCTTCACATTCCCTCAACCACACCTCTAGGTTTGGATCTCCTAGGGCCTACATTGTAGGGGCTTGGCAGATGAACTAGTAAGTTATTTCCACCAATATCTTCACCACGATGGAGATTTAACAGTTCCTTTTTTTACTGCGGTGGTCATTTTAACCAACGCAATACAGAAAAATGGAATTGAAGATCTTCCCGTAGAAGCCTGCCTACTCTTGCTACAGTATTTCTTGATTTTGGGAGTGAAATGTTTTGCTTTCCAGAATTTTGAGAAATGCAATATTTGGAGATACTACAATTTGACAAAATAATGAAAAAAAAAATCAAACTTTTCATTTGAACTTTAAAACCTCAAAGATACTTCAGTGAAATTAAGTGACTAATTAAAGATTTTAATTCAGAGAATTTTGGAAATGCATTGCTGTTAATATGTTTGCTTACAAGAAAATATGACATTACACCTGCTTTGTTTATACTTTCTTTAAATATTATCCCACTACCTCTGGAATAGAGGTAGTTAAAGCTCTTTATACATCTCAAGTAAACTGTTCTTGATCAAAGCAGTTCTTACCTGGCTATGTTCCTTCCTAGCCCCAGGGCTAAACCAGTGACTGTGGGAGAAAAAGAAAAGACAGGTTTAACAATATAACTAACAAAGCACATGCTGTCATATGACCAGTCTGTGCGTGCTTTTGGGTATTTTATTGCCTGCCAGGAAAATACAGCCTTTGGCTACGCTTTATTTTAATGGGATATTTTTATTGAACTCTCTAAGTCTGTAACAGTTCTGAAAGAATGCATCACAGATTTCACTTCTGAGTAGTTACTGGCTTATAGGTAATTATATTTCGTCAAACAAGCTAAAAAATTACATAAATAATGGTATTTTAATACTACTATGCACGCGCTATAAATAAAAGTAATTTATTATTTACTACTGAAGTGGTACTTATTAATGATTATAGCTGAAAAAACTTTAACGTACTTTGGACTCCCTGATAGTTGTTAATGTATTATTTCACAAACTGAGGTCTGAGTTAGAATCTAAACTGAAATTCCAAGTTTGTAAATTCAGTGGCTTCATATCTTCATACAACTGCGGAATTTTGACTATTAGCAGCTTTATTTCAGAGATACAAAAATTTGGACTAAGATGTTGACATGCAGGGATGAGAACGTGCCTCTTCCCTCAACAAGCACAATAATACTGGTTCACATACACTCTATGATCACATAGAACTGAATAACCAACTGAATGGAGCTGTAGCAAGCATTATACAAACCTACACACTTGGAAAATGAAAATAAGAAGGGAAAAAACCCAAGGGGGATCTCACATTACATATAGTATCTACATATTATTCGTGTAAGCAAGCAATAGGTTTTGGTTATAGGATAAAATAATTCCATCCATTACAACATTGCACAAAAAAGAACATCCCACTATCTGCTATTATACTTGTAAATTCCTCTAGAAGTGCAACCAAAGAGTATAAGCTTAACCTAGTCATGCTTTTTTTGAAGTAGTGACATTCAACACGGTTTAGTCCCATTCCCCCCCAGCAGTGACATAATGACATTTAAATTTTAATTAATATAGTGAGAAGATGCAGATTCCATGGAACTGTCTTGTCTAAATCACTTTTATTTTTAAATCACAAATCTGAAAGTTTTGTGACTTTTTGTCACTCCGTTTTTGTGAGTTTGCTGATGAGCAATCAGCCTTCTCATCCTTGTATAAAAGACAAGCTGTCACCAAAACCTTCATACTGCTTACTCCTTTTTCTAATTTTAAGGTGATTAAGGAAAGGAGTTGGAAATGAAAAAGGACCAGCAGCAATAAAGTTAAAAGAAGATAAGGTAGACATCTATATATTTTGGACATGAAACATTCATCAACTGCACTGAATAGTTCAAAATCTGGCGAAAAAAGGGAGATTTCATATACACACAACTTTGATGTTGGCAGGGGAATGAAAAGTACAAAACATCACATTTGCAAGTGACTCAACACACAAGGTCACAGACATCCAGGAGATGACGAAGATAAGAAACATAATGGGTTAGATCTAAATTCCACATAGATGAGTGTCTTGTCTCTGATCTGTGTCAATGGCAAACACTCAAGGAGGAGCAGCAAACTGGGGTATCCTCCTTCACATAAACTCTTGTGGACTGTGGCAGATCAGCTGATTACAGACTAAATGATTAGTAAAACATATCTCTATTGAAAAATTACATCAAAGTAATTTGAATGCATCTCATATTTAGATATTCAAAATCTTTCATAAAGAATAAGACTTCTTCTAATGGGAAAGTAATATTCACATCACACTGGTTGCTACAATTTTGTCCATTCACTTAATCACAGTATTATTTGTCTGCTTGTTTTATTAAAATAAACAAAAGTAAACCCCATAAAATACCAATTGAATTACTTAAGGGTAGAAATAACTTATGAAATCATAACATATTGAATTCACACACACATTATCAAGTTATGGAGTGAAACAGAAGTGGATTAGTATCATAAAACAGTTGGTACTAAGGATCTGATGTTTGTAGTATCCTTGCTTTGGCAAGTTTTGTTTTAAACTGTGGATGCTACGTCTAGTAGCAGTTAGAACATACAAATGCACCCCAAATATGCTATTTCCTATTCATGTATGTCTATATTTTAAATTTCTGATTTGAAAAATAAAGGAAAATTTAATGTTCTTATTCTAGCATTTGAAAGAGATAACCAATAAATAATGCTGTTAAATGTTGTCATCTGAATAAGAGCATACAGTAATTACACCCTAGAATAACTAAACAAACTGAACTACATTCCCTATTTACTTGTGTTTAAACAATTAATTCAGTATTTTTTTGTGGAAATTATTGTAACTCCCATCACTGATACTCACTCATGGTGAAGAGAATCCTGGGCCAAGTGAACCGTTTTCCTGCTACTGCCTGGTCCTGGAGTTATCTAATGGAAAAAATGTAGGAAAAAAGAAGTCTTTGAATAATGGGGCAGCATACACAAAAAACGACTGTTTATTAGGAATATATCAAAAATAGAGACAGTATACTAGATGCAGTAAATGTAATTAGCAATGTCCACAATTTTTAAGTAAACTCTGAGTGCAGAAAGTGTTATACAAGATTTGGCAAAATCCTTTATGTGCAATTCTGATTGGATGTCAGACATAAAAGACATTTACAGATGTCAAGGCCTTAAGTCAATTCTTTTAAACGTTCATGAATACTTTATCTCCTAAAAATGAAAGCTAGATGTTTTGAAAATCATAGTTAATATACTGTCCTTATTTATGGCTAATACAGAAATAAATTTAATTAAAAAAATGCCTCCCAACCTTTGTATCCCAACACAAACCTTTTGAAAGTCAAGTTGACGTGGGATAGAAAGCAAAGGTAAAATAACTTTTACCACACTTTACTGTAGTCAGATGTTCTGCCAGGCTTGAAAGGAGACCACAAAAACTCAATGATAATACATTTATATGGCTCAGGTTTGCCAATAGTACATAAGGAGGAGATTCACAGATAAAAGCAGCCTACTCGTTATTAGAAGAACAATGAGCTCAACTCCCTATTAATCTGGTGTTGTAATGGAGAAAAGTCAGGGCAGCTGAAGCTCCAAGTCTGGAAAGCTTTCAAAGAATGCTCACTGGATAATTTGAAAGCACCACGTGATTAAAGTGTTTGAGCAAAATGTGCCTCTTTGACCTGAAGAATGATGTCACTTGGGGCCGAACTGAGAAAAAATGAAGTGCTGTCACTTTTCTGGCTGATGGGGATTAAAAAGAATTGGTAATATCTTAAATCTGAAAAATCTGTGCAAACATACAAATCTCTGGTAGAGGAAATCACGGCAGCTACATGGGAGAACAGCACCTACTGCTTTACCCTCATTTTGCTGTTTTACTAGACTGATTGAGGCCTTGCACAGCCATGTGATAATAATAAAACACCGACCAAATGTTACTTTTTAAATGTCATAGTTCATCTAATAATAAAAGTGAGAAATGGCCATTCACAAAGACAGGCCTGTAAATATGAGCAAGTATTTTAATATGAAATTTCTAAATTTTAAGATTAGTAACTCAACTGTTACCTTAACACTATAGGTAAACATGCAGCTCAGCTCTTGAGAGTTATATCCTGCATTAATCTCAAAATGAGGTTTTCATGCTATTCCAGTGGGTATCCCTGGAATATAGTAATCCATTTTCTACACTGTGGCTATAAGAAAAGCCGACTGTGCCTATGTCATGCTTTGTTAGAGGTTCATGATCACATTATCTCATGGTGGACCTGACACTTTTATTCAGTTTACAGTATGTTCTGTGTACAGGCAACTTATTTCCTTTGCCAGGGCTGCTGACAACCTTTTCCACACTATATTAATCTTGTTTACAGACTTTATCTTGGTACAAATATCAGAAAACCGAACTTTTTATCTCAGGGAGAAAATAAACAACATGTTGACAGAAGCAAAATCTATTTTCTGGACTAAAATTGGTTGTTTACCTACAGCCATACTTATGGAAACAAGTTTAAGTTTCCAGCTTACTCAAAATACATAATCTGAAATTTAATAAGCATGGAAATTTCAAGAAAATTCACTTGATAAATTGCCAGTTTTAAAATAATACAGAAACCACAGAGGTATGTTTTCCCACTAATTTATATGAGAACATGAACTTGCTTGGAATACAGTTACAACTGATCACAAAGTGCACTGCTCAGGTTTCTCCTGCACACCCCGGATAGCTTCAGTTACTAGGCATACACAAAATATTTATAAAACTAAACTCATAATGCATACATATACAGGCCTTTGCATAAAACTGACTGCTGATTATTGTAAGATTCCCAATATGTTAATGCAAATTAATTCCTATTTGTGAAACTTACCTAGGGTGTAAAAAGCTAAACCAAACCCCATTGAGCTCACCTTCATTTGCTAACTCACCGTTACAAAAATCTCCAAAGATCTGCTGAATCTACACAGAAGTAAGGGGCAATTGCTCCAGAAAATGACAGCAAGCTGCAGGACACTAAAATCAAAACTCTCAGCTGTTCAGATACTTTATCTATTCAAACCCCCAGTTGTCATCTATGTGTTCATTTGTTAGGCAACAAAATTCGAGCGCACAAGAAGAAATCAGGGGGTAGAGCAAGTACTGTCTTTCCCTTGGGTACTCATAAACATCACTGAAAGTTTGCAAAATTTGGATTTTTTTTTTTTTTCCAATTGAACGTATGCTAGTGTGCACACACGTGTATGAGGGAACCAGAGTTGCTGTGAGGGGAGTGTTAAAAAGATTGCCGGACCAGGCCTGTTTTAAACTTTAAACTCAGTTCATTAATTAACAACACTTCTTGGCAACGGTCACTTCTTATACAGTAGTAAACATCCTCCTTTGATACACAAGAGTATTAGTTTTTAACACTTGCATGCTAAATTAGTCATGAGTACACCATCTCCTAAACTGATACTGCAGAGTCAGCACTGGCAGGGATGGTCCTTGATGGTTTTTAGACACGCGGTCAAGGTGATGAGGACTAAGCCATCTGAGAAAAGACATTGGAATTGAAGTGGGTTTTTCCTTCTCATCATATTCTCCTAGCCTGTGTCTGATGTCTTTATGTTACTGTTCCCTCCAAAAACAATGAGGGTGCCTTCTCTTTTTTTTGTAACATATACCCAAGTCAGAGGCAAGTTAAGGGCAATCTGAAAAAGCACAGTTTGATAATTTCCAACAAATGCTACAGGCTCTTTTTGCCACATATTTCAGAGGAAAAAAATGCAGCGGATTTTTATTTTTCTAATATAAGTGGAGTAATTTTTTTAAAAAAAAATCTTTTGATGGATCAACTTTTCGGAAAAAAGCCATTGCACACTTAAAAGTGTGCACACACAACATGAACAGAATTCTGACTTCAAAATCACAGAATCATAGAATCAGATGGGTTGGAAAGGACCTTGGAGATCATCAAGTCCAACCCTTGATCCAACACCACCGCGGTTACCAGACTATGGCACTAAGTGCCACGTCCAGCCTCATCTTAAAAACCTCCAGGGATGGAGAATCCACCACTTCCCTGGGCAGCCCATTCCAATGGCTGATTATCCTCTCTGTAAAGAATTTCTTTCTAATACCTAACCTAATCCTCCCCTGGCACAGCTTAAGGCCATGCCCTCTTGTGTTACTGCTGGTTACCTGGGAGAAGAGACCAAGCCCCACCTGGCTACAACCCTCTCTCAAGTAGTTGTAGAGAGCGATGAGGTCTCCCCTGAGCCTTCTGTTCTCCAAAAGTTCCTTCCCATGAGACCTTAAACCCTACAAAATGCCCAAAAATCAAGTAGATTAACCAAATCTTTTAAATTCCAGATGAAGAAAAGTCACTTTTATCTGCGTTCATAGATTTATAGTACCTTTCCATAAAAACACTCTAGTCACAAAATTTGAAAACTTCTGTAGTAAATTCCTTTTTTTCAGGTAGGATTTTCTACAAAAGAAATCATTTCCCAAAACAAAATGCAACTAAAATTGAATCCTGGAGAAAGGATTTTGCAGATAAAATTACAGCATGACAATGTCACTTCCATAATTTACAGATCTGTAATTGTCAATTTAAAGGAAATTAAATCAAATATGTCAAGGGAAGAAATAGAAAAAATATCTATTCTCTACATTTTATTGCACTGATTAACAGCAATTTCTTATTATTTTCAGCATCAGTTTATTATTACACATTTTATAACCCTTCTCCACTAGCAGCACTGGAAAGCACATACACTAAGCAAAGTTCTGGCTTTAAAATACATCTTTAAAAACATATAGATACACATTTGACTTGGAGCAATATAGAAAACTATGAAAACAAAAATAGCTTTCACAGTAGACATTACTGAAACATTGCCATAACCCTAGCTTGACATTACCATTACATTTTTATTCCCTCTGAAAGCACACTCTTGCTGAAGGGCCCAAACTGACCGTTCCAGAGAAGTATCTCTTTAAAGTACAGATTACCTTTAAGTGATGCTCAGCCAAACTCTACAAAGTCTTCATGAAGACATGGCTCACTGCCAGAATAGTTCTATGCCAGTTTCTCGCTACTCTAGTTATATTTATTTAAAATTAACCTCTTACTAAACACAGTGTTGCAAAAAATCAGTGGATCGTTGCCATTCTGCTTGCAAAATACATGAAAGTGATACAGAAAGAGAAAAACTTTGAGAAAAACAGGTCAAAAGACACGGACCTTAATCCTAAAGCAAATACACATCTCCCTGTACATGTTTTATTGTTTTGTTTTGTTTTTGGTTTTTTTTTTTTTTCCTACTATAGTAAAAACAAAAGAGAGAAAATACGAATCAGCAAGTTTCTTGGCATGAAAGAATACATCTTAGCCCCCCAATCTCTTTAGTGATCTCACACACTGTTAGGAGTTTTCTCTACCTTCCCTTTCACACAACTGATCAAACTACCTCTATCTCTTTCTATACAGTTTTCAATTGAACGATTAACAGATGAAAAGGAAAAGCAAGATATCAGAGACTAAAAGAAGAAAAGTTCACTACTGAACACAGCTACTTCAGAAAAAGATGGAAAATTTAAATCCCATGTATAAAAGCAAAGTAAGGAATTTCTTAGTCAACTTTTGCCATTTCACAGTTTTTCTCTGCTACTTTTAAGATAAAACCTGAATTTCAAATTAAATAAATATAAATTCAAAACTAAAAAGCACTTTTTGAAAAGAGACTGGCTTGGGTGTAAGGTTTTCTTGTTTGTTTTAAATAGTAACATTAATAGGAAATATCACACACCATGTTTTCTCCTAAGTTTCTGTCAAAGGCACAAGCTTTTGCAGATTGTAGAACAGGCACAGTAAATTTATGATGCATTGTAATGATGTATATTAGTGCATTTCTGCTGCCTTTAGGTATGTAATACAATAACACTGGAGGAGCTGTTAGAGAAAATAAGTACTAGCGTTTATAGTAACAAAAAAATAATTGGTCTATGGAGAAAGCATTAGGTAAACTAAAAATTGTAAGTGTCCCATCTGGAAGGAAGTCTGTAGGATTCTTCTGAGATTCCTAATATTTACTATGAAATAGTACTATGTAGCAACTATTGCTCCAACAGCAACTCACAGCACTGCAAAAAAATGGACTGATTCGTAAGTCTTAGGAAGACAATACAAACCAGAAATTTTTATATTTTATTTTTAAAGTAAACTCACCCCCTGTTAAAAGGCAAACATAAGATTTTCTGCACTGCAAAACCACAGAAGACAGCACCACTATTTCAATTTTTTTTTATTAGGAAAGGAGAAATCTTCAGGGCAGCTGTCTGAAATGTCTTAGATATGCCAAAAGAACAATGGTCAAAAGTTTGCTACATCATTATTCTCTAAATAATTATTATTTAACAAATTTTATTTATATAAAATCAAATTTCCCTTTTTCTGGAAATAGAGCAACTAAATAAATGCTGAAATAATATGCTGCATATATATATATAAAATCTTTATTAGCATATTGTAGCTGCCTGTTTACACATAAAACTTATCCTAGGCTGAAATCTTCACTAAATCCCAGATTTTGATTTCATTAGTGCTGGGACTGTACCCTTATTAGTTAAGAATAATCTAAAATTCTGAAATAATGTTTTAACTTGTAAAACTATCACCAATAAGGAAAGTTATCCACATGGTACTACAGGGAGGAGGAAGGAGCAGAGCTGTGATTAGGCTACTAGCCTTGACCTGGGAGATGTAGGTTCAATTCCTTGCTCTGTTGCAGGCTTGCTGTTTTGACCTTTGGTTAAGTTGTTTTCTGCAGCTCAGTTCCATTTGGGAAAAACATATAAACAGGACCCTCCTTTCCCCTCCCCAAAGCAATCTGTGATAGTATTTCTTTAGTTTGTTAAATTAATGTAATACAGTGACAGCAAAGGCTGTACCAGCAACAGAGGATGTCATCAAATCATTTGCTTTAAGTCTGCTTGAAGTACTGAAGGTGATTTTTATTCCTACTGCCGTGGGACTTATTACAGGAAACAGAAAAACATCAATATTAAATGCATTTACATACAGAAGCAGAATTACTCAGAACTCTTTGCAGGTACGAGTCACACCATGACAGCTCATGGCAGCGCAAGCTTGCTCGGAGTGGATTGAGAACCCAAGCACACAACAAAACCCCCAGTTCCAAATCGCCGCCCAGCCTCAGTCGCAAGCTGTGAGTGGCCTCTACTGGCTGACCAAAGGCTACAGGAGTCACTAAGCTTTTGCTGTGAGTTACAACCGAGGTTATTAAGTGTGGGAAGAAATGAAACAGAAAGAATATGCTTCGCTTGTGCTATGGTTAAAAATAAAAGGCAAACACAAGATGAGTGATACAACAGACAGTGGGAAAAATACCTTTAGTCCCAGTGCTTCTAGGACTTGGCAAAATGCATACTGTAAAAGTACACACACAGAAGTCCATTTTCCAAAATGACAATAGAATTCAGCAGGATATACTGTACTAGCTCTGAAGGTGGAAACAAACCTGAAATTCCAGTAGTGCATAATTTGTTTATATAAGTTATGTATTTTGTATGAAGAGTGAATGACTTCAATTGTGCAATCAATAGTTTGATTTAGAGGCACAATTAGGAAGCTCGTTACACCATCTGAGAAAGTATGAAACCAGAGACTACATAACTACTCTTTTCATAAATGCACAAAAAATTTGGCCTTTTCCTTATTTACAAAATTAAAATCAGTAAAATACAGAGTAATAAAAACCAATGAAAAAACCTGAAATATGAAAAATGCATCTATTGCCACAAAGATGATCTACAATTTCCTCCAAGTACATAAAAATAATATTTTATTAAGAAAAAAAAGGAGAATAAACTATAAATATTACTCCCCCCGCCAATAATTTTAGACAGGACAGCTTGGAAAAAAGCTGTCCAAAACACAGCAAAAATACTTATTATTGTGTAATATCTGTATTAAAATAATAATAAAGATTAAAAACAATAGGGCCAGTAGCAAGGAAGTGATATTTTTACTTTCCTATAGAAAAGAAAATTTCTTTTCTAGGAATATGTGGCTGATTCTCCATTCTCTCACATTTTAATTGCACCTTATCAAGTAGGATTATTGTCAAACGTAAGTGACTACTGATGCCAAAAGTCGAGTGCCTCCATGAGCAGCTGTACAGTGCTCACATACAACACTGTACTCGGTGGTATTTCCAGCTCCCGTTCTGAATTGTGCCCCATTTCAGAGTTCTACCTCATTTCAGAATTCAGTCCCATTATCTCCACTGCTCAAAATTGTTCACAGGGTTATCTAGCTGACATAGAAGATAACCCTCCATCTCACTAGACACCACTGGGATATGACATGCTGACCCACAGTAAGCCCTGATTATTAGCTTGAAACATACACCATATAAATGGAGCTTTGAGCCAAATAATTTATTTTAAAGTCTTTTCATTTTATTTATACATTAAAATTCATTTTAAACATGCTGACATGAGTTCCATTAATCTATACAGTCATGAACATATTTAGACATGTTAATATTAGAATCTGACTATTATCAGAAAACAGATGAAAAATACTGACTAGAATACAGCCTGCAAGTAATGCCTTTTTCTTTACAAAGAAAGACCAGGGATTTTAGTTTAATAAATTATAATTGAATGAAAAACAAATGACCAGCCACTGTAATTAAATAGAATCCCCATTGTCTGCATTGCACTGAAGCCCACAGTCTTCCAGTTTCATCGAAAAAAGGCTCATAGCAAACAGAAGAACAGTGAGATCTCATTCTTTCTCTCCCATCTTTTCCATACTACTACACTTCCAGTGACTGTGAAAGTTGTTAGGATTAGCAACCCCTAGATCTGCTAGGATAACTCTCCTCTGAGCCATTGAATGGTTTCCTATTGTAGCACCCACAGTGCTGTGTGGTTTTGAAGTCTTGAACCAGTTATGTTTCATTTGCATGAGAACCTCGTTACCTTTTGTTTTTTTCAAAGGGCCACCCAATGAGCCTGGACAATAAAAACCACACAATACCTAAACTATTTTCAGGGGAAAGAAGTGGTAGGAAAACTGGGCACGAGAGAATGCTGATAGCATTGTACCTAAAAATTTTCCATGTGAAGAAAATAGTTCAGGTATCAGAACATTGTGGTTTAAAAGGTTACACTTTGGTAAAATTTGGAATAAAACACCTTTCAAAATCCATAGTTTGACCAATAGCAGACTTGATGAAATTTACACAATTCTGTTAAAATAAAAGCATGACCTTTTGCCCTTTAAGTAGCACCCACAAAACAATTTTTCTTCATTTCAACTGAAATTCGCACCAGAAAGGCTCACAACAGTGATGAAACAATGGAAAAAAGGCTATATGGGAGTTTCACGCACAAACTTGGCCAGTTGACACTTTTCATTATTTTGAACTTGCCTGTACATAAATATTTTACACAGCAAGCTTACATGACTAGTAGATTTTAGAAATTCTTCTGTATTTGCCACTCGCTCTACCATCTAAACTTCTACTATACAACCATAAGCATTGTTTCAAATTTTAAATGCCAGTAGAGATGAAAAGGAGAAGCAAGCAGAAGCTCAGAAATCAACTTTTCATTGGGTATTTTTAAGGCCAAGCTAAATTCAGGCTTAAGATATATTTTCTATTTTTCTCCCCAAGCAAAATGACGTAGAAATAAAATCCATTTTGAAACACATTACAATAAATATAATTTTTCTTAGTGAGACATTCTCAAGTTTTTCCATCATCTTCAAATATAAATAATTCATGACTTCTACTATAGAAGAAATGGAAACAAGTAGGTTCTAATAGAAAAAAAAAAAATAATCAAAAGTGGGAATTCCACTCATACATTTTAAAAGAAACTGTCAAGCTTGTTAGACTTAATAGCAGTGCCACACTGGGATATCACTTGGATAAGGTCGCACTGCATTTTGTAATATCTAACATAATGCAGATACCAAAGATGAATCCTACTGAATGTTAAGCTCATGAATGGATTGTGCAAAGTCATCAGCAACTTTGATTTGAAGACTAAACTGTATTAGCTAACTCTCAAATCCCTACTTATCAGTAAATGTGTTCCAAAGTTCTCTTTGGAGGATATCAAGCCCTATATGATGGAAAACATCACAGTATGCTCCTAAGAGAGCCTAGAGTTCCTTAAGGTAATTTAAACTCGTAATGCATTACAATGACACCTATTCCAAAACATTAATTCATAAAGGAAGGGCCGCCTGTGTTTCAGAAGCAGAATGCTGCTTCTATCTGCTACCCTCTCCTCCAGCAGGATGAAATAGCATTGCTGGTTTTGTGCTGTCAAGTAAACTTAATTTTACAAACAGTGCTTCTGTCAGAAAGTTGGATTCAGTATGTGTAAAACTTTTGCTCTTAGAGAATTAAAACAAGGTATAGAAAACAGAATTTAAGGTGTGTGTCTGTGTGACTGAGGGCAGGAAAACGTGTCTACTCATTGGCTTTCTCTATTGCAAGATGCACTGTGCTCATTTACAGGCTCTTCTGTTCCTGGAAATTACATGAGCGAAAGACAATTCACTTTGCCCTGATGTCCCTGTTAGCATCAATTTTACTTTTCCGGCCAGATCCGTGAGAATAGGTTTTGGTCACTATGCAACACAATAGTTGCCTTAGGCTTCTGAAATGCTTGGTAAAACCATTCCTGGTAAAACAAGAAACTTTTGGCTACCAAAACCATACTCCCTACTTATAAAGCAACAAGGACAAGAGGAGAAACTAGTTTTTTGGGTTCTGGCTATATAGAGGGTCAAGTAAAGAACATTTTTTCTCTCTACTGCAAGTGTTTAACATGTTGCAGGGCACAGAGAACAAATACAAAGCAGTAAAGCACATTTGCCAGGTCCTGGAGAAGACTGACTTTCCACTCACTTCAGGGTAGACATCATACTTCACAGAACTCTGGCCTGTGGCTTGCAAAGTGCCAAGGGGAGGTGGCAAAAGGCTAAGCTGCCTTTGGGGAGTTAAAACATTATTCTACCTGTTATTACAGGATGAAAAAGAAAAGAAGCCAAAAAGAGGGTCTTTGACACAGAAGATCTTGAATCCATTACCAACATTCTACATTTATAAGAGTATGATATTCTGGGAACACCTAGAGCCAACTTAGACCCTAATAAGGCCAAACTGCCCTTAAAACTTACACCTTGCATAACAGTATGACATGACTCACCAAAACAATGTCCAAGACAGGGAGATGGAAGGAGGAGAATTCTGACGTGGAAATACATTGTGTCCAGCTATTTATGAGTGACAGCCTTGGTGCTAAAAATTTATACATTCCCAGAAGCTTTCATAGACTATTTGTGGTACAATCTGATGATCTCCAAAGGCAAACTTCACTTTCAAGTCAAGGGAAGTATTTTTACTACCAGTATGAAAAATAAGCGTTCTTCTATGGGATGCTGGAATACATATTTGATTTTAGTTTGGGAAGGAAGGAATAGGAAAATGAGCAGGAACGAAAGCAGAAGGTACTGCGTGCAAATATTACCATAAAAAAAATAAAGTATTTGGAAAAGCACACCTTCACAGAAATCCACAGTAAGATAAAAGATAAAGGACTCTTGAAAGATAATATAATATAATATATAATATAATAACTATCTCTTTAAAAAAATGGTGCTGTGGAATTCTTTGAATCTCTGTGCTTTGTTTAAGGCTCAAAGACATCAGGTCAATATAACCAAATTCATGCTCGCTACCCTCCCAAATACAGTGCAGTAAATACCACCAACACAGAGTCTTGCTGAACCCACTACTTCCCTTTCAATTTGGTTGTGGTACCATCCTAGTCAAAGTTTTTAAAGTGAGTTACTAAGTTTTCATTTCATTTGCAGCCAAAGCATACCTCTGATGTTTGCCTACTAAATACAGCCTTCAGAATCTGTACCTTTTATTTAGCTACTCAAGCAATACTATGCTGATAGACTACTCCATTTGCTACCAAATACCTAAAAGTTTACACAGTACCAGAATGGAGGCTAAATTCAGGGAACTCAGAACATTATTAAGGCCGATTTAGTGTGCAGGCAGGCTTAACACTAGAAAACATGGTAGGCTCCAAACCGTTCATAAGGTGCTTAGATTACTCCCAAAAAAATGAAAATCGCTGGTCAAGACAAAGCTCGTCTATTTACTTATTAACTGGACATCAACAGCATAAATACTGCATTCCACAAAGTTAAATGGAAACTGTTATGGTTAAGGAGAGTTACAGAAACTATGAGTTTAAGAAGAATTACAGAAAATAAACAGCTCAGTTCATGGGAAAAAAATACAAACAGGCACATCCATAACTTCGGCTGAATCTCTTAACAAATTGCATTTGATGGCAGCATTCAAGAAATTGTATATATTGGCAGAAAACACTGTTGCATATATCATATCCTCAACAGAGTTAAACTGTGAAGGTGGCCAAGAAGAAAAATATAGGGAAACAGCCATTTGAATTTGGCATTATGACACACAAATATTTAAGTGGCAAAAAACAAAATAAATATTGAGTTTTTATAAACTACTTTAAAAATAATAAATACAGAGCGATGCATTAATTAGGAGGAATGCTGTTGGCAAGAAATAATGTTCACTGAAAAGGTGCCATAAGTGCCATGAAATATTTGGGAACATTTTCAAGTTCTTCCGGCATATAGCCACGTACTGAGGAAAATACTGAATGGAAAAAAGAAAACTTACAGAAAATTCTGGAAAGTTATCAAAGCAGTTCCTATTAATAAGGAATGATTCATCTTTCTGTTAAATGAGAGGTCATCTGCCCATCAAAAGATGGTGTCTACTGAGGGAATGCCCATTCCTCAGGGCGGGGGAAAATATGGCATTAGTTATGCGGCTCAAGACACCTTCTTGGAAAAGTAACAGACACACACAATAATCTTTAGGAAAAAATAAATCTTTCCAACTCTAAGGGATGCAGACACACATCCTCTGCCCAGGTGATCATTCATAACATCAACTAAACAAGGTTCAAACCCAATGAATTGTCCTGAACATTGAAAACGTCATATTTATCTAACTTGATACACAAATGTTCTGTTGTTTTTTTTTTAAAGACACCATTAAAATTATGTGCCTCATCTCCTTCCACAGCTAAAGAGTTTATCTCTGGTGCCAGGGTAGGAGCAGTGGGTAAACTCCTATTCCCATGAAACACTTTCAGAAATGTACTTGACTTCAGTTCACTACAGGAATTCATACTTATTTCCTGCTTATACTTGGAGATCTGTGAGATCACCTCTGGAAGCATCTACTCTAACCAAATTCCTATTTATTTCTATCATAAGATACAAGGAAGGTACTTCTGTTTTAATTGATTCAAAGTGAAAGCCAATCAGCTACAGAAGCTTTCATATCAAAATACTCAAGAGAGATTTTGTGACTAAAATTAACAAGAGTGTATTTTCCATTTGTACCTTAGCTCAAAGTCTCTGAAGTTATTTGCTATAATTTTGTATGATCCACCATTAGAGTACCATTTCACTGTGATGAACAATTCCTCTTTCCTATTGTGGGACTTTTCCAAGCCCCTGGAATTCTTTGAATGGAATTCATTCATCTTTAGATAAGATCATAGTTTACTATGTGCAGAAACACTTCTAGTGAAAGGCAAAATAAGCAAACAACACAATACAGTGCTCTGGATTGATTCAAGAATTAAGTAACATTGTAGTTTGTTAAATCTAAATATTTGTGCTATTTCTGCCATTTAAAAATATTTAAGAAGTCTATCTCCGAGATTTAATTTTTGAAGTCAAATGATAAACATACGAATAGAGAACACCAGGGGAAAAAAAGACATGAAAACAGAGATGTGACATGCTTTCAGAACATCTTTAGGCAATTGGAGCATGTTTTCTTCATCATGACAATAGGTTTAACATTTTAAAATTTCCAAAACTTAGGGTTGGGAGCAAGGGATGGGAGGACCAAGGGATCCTGTTTTGACTCTGTAGGTATATCTGTATTAACACAGTTTTTCAAAACATATTATGTTTAGAAATTACTGCAGTTTAAATAAGGGAGCTACTTTTAAAATCCATATATTTCAGTGTCTGTTCTCTTTCCACCTGACATCAGAGTCAGCCTTCATGTCAAAAGAATAGAGACTAGTCCTCTCTGCAGGAATAATTTTGTCCCAAAAGGGCTTTAGGATTCTGATCTACACAGAAGTATTCACTCTGCTTTGCATCCTCACAAAAAGCTATCTGTGCTTTGGTTACTATTAAAAGATACTTATTTTTCTAAACCAGGTAAAATACTCTGAGAGATCTACGGTGGAGTTACAAAATTACTACTGATGAAATTAAGTAAAATACTATAAATATAGGACCTCAGTGAAGAAACTGGAGACATAGGATGAGGGATAGTTTCCCATTGCCCCTCCAGTTTAATACTATTCTGGAAAAGAAGTTCCTAAAAGTTTAAGTTTGCACAGTTCCTCACGAACCTTCACAAAGTAAATGACTAACAACTTTTGAGTGGGAAAAAAAATTTTACCCTTAATACAATCAAGCTCTTTCCTTCCAACTTTGGATTACATTCCCTCACATAGCAAAAACATAAACCTGCAGACAATGGTGCAGATGACAAGCAGTGTGGTAGACTAAAAAGACCCAGTAAAAACCAAACAAAAAACCCACTAATTCCCCCAAAGTTGAACTGTTCATTTTAATGGAGCACTTAGGTTTTCACTAGGTGTCTAAAAAGGGAATAAACACCAGAGATGAAACAATATCCCTCACAATTGTTTTTAAAGTTTGCTGACTTCAGAACCCATAAAACTCTGGGCTGATTAGGACAGGATGTACTTACAACCCTTTGCATGCATTAAAACAGTCCTCATCTATTATTGAATCATCACTCAAATTCAGCTCATGGAAGTGAAAATTGTAGAGTTCAAAACATGAAGTTTTAAAGATGCCATGCAGCCCCAGAATAATAGCTTGGGTAATCTTTAAAATACTTGAAAATGGAAAGCTCTAGGAACCCTAAAGGCAGCAATGTCACTTCTACTTAATGTATGACGTACATATCTTAAAAGCTGGATTTTTCCAAATACATAAAAAATACATTTCCACTAAGAGTATTTAATTTCTCAGCCATATGACTCGGATCCTTAAATAAAAATGTCTCAACTGAACTGTAATTTGCAAAAGCAGACTTTGTTAGGTGTCTCAAACAGATCTGTATTTATTATTTTAGGGGTGGAACAAATATTAACTTTTTTTTCTGAAACCCGTCCTTCCTGTTGGCTCTCTGGAGTGACTTTAGTCAAAGCGTTGCAACCCACGTGTCAAGACAAGCCTTTTTTTGTACCAGAAATGGTATTTTATCTCCACTTGTCTCTTCTTTATTTGAATCTCTGGGGGATAGAGTTGCGACATCAACACATTCCCAACATACTAAAGTTTTAAGCAAAGTGTTTTCTGATGAAATAATTCGGTATAATATATATTTTCCCTAAGACGAAACTAGAAAAGATCAAGTAAAACAGTAACAAACGTACTGGGTGCATCGTCACTGTAGGGTTTGTGCATTTACCAGCCTTGCAGTGAAAACGCAAGCGTGCAAACAACAAATGTCTTGTTTTCCATACAGCCTTATGCATCATGGTAGCCTGTTTGTGGACCTGCTGTCACTACCTGACAAACAGATGAGGACTTAAATTCGTTCTGAATTTATTTAAGTTTACATTAAATATAACGAGTTCATTGCAAAACAGAGGAGAAATATCTTTGAGTAGTAAATTATAGGCCTCACACGTTGACACCTCAGAGTAAGCCCACAAAACTGCCAACTCCAACATTTTAAAATGTAAGTTGTACTATTTGACAAACTCCCCACCTTTAGCATTTCACAAGAAAGTGAACATCACCACAAAGATTCTGTACGGATACATTACTTCCAGCTCTGTTAGTTTCCATTTCTTTTACTCTTATTTACTTTCCTGAAGGGACTAGTCTTTCAGTTGGTATAAATATGCACATGAAATGAGCTACAATTAAGTAACTGATAAAGCTACCATCCTTCTACTAGCTGAGGAATCAATTCTAAAATGTACACTCATAAATATTTATATTTTCAGGGCAGTAAACTTCAAATAGACTTGAAAAATGGAATGTTAAGATCCAGAATATCCCATGTCTTCTTCCACATTGCTAGATTGCAATATTTGTATTTAGCAGTTCATTATTTCACCATGAGAAAACATTCATTGGCTTCCATTTTTGAAGTAGTTAAATGTATTTAAACTATAAATATCTTTTGGCTCTTCAGCAAAAACAAACTGCTAGATATTTGAAAAGGGCAGCTGCCACATTGTTCCCTGGGTGCAACACAATGGCAGGTCAAACTTTTGTTCCTCTTGTCCTACAAACAATTTTCAAGCCCATGCTCAATAAATAAATTTGGTCTCAGCACTCCCAATCAGGGCTGCACAATCCCCTCAGTAGCAGACCTATGATAAATGGACTTATTTTCCCAAATCAAACACTTGAATTTAAATTCAGATGAGTTAATGCAAAGGTCAACATTGTAATCAGTTCTTTTGATCTTTATAGAATTTCTAGAGTAATACATAATAAATCTGAAACAAGGCAATTTGCAGCTCTGTATGTGTGGCTGGTAATAAAAATCTTAACGATTAGAGCCTTTATGTACTTAGGGAACGTTTTATAGTAATAGCTATAGTGAGAGCCTCAATGCATGGGGAATGATGGCAATAGATAACACTGAAAGACATGATTGCTTGATTCTTTATATAGTTTATACAGTATGTATAGATTATACATTATAAATTAAAGCACAACGTATCTGAAGAGTCTCCCAATGTTTTTCTAACATTCTATTTCAGATTTGCCTCCTCCACAAAATATGGCCTTGATAAAAACTTGTAAATTTAACAACAATCTCATATATAGAGATTTTTGTTTCATATACTAGGATGTTACCTCAGTTAACTGCAAAGAAAATAAGAAATTAAAATGTTTGTGCAGAAAGTGTGTACATATCTTGATCTCTTTTCTTTAAAAAGGAAGATTCCTTTTTTTGAAAGTATGTATTTAGTCGTATAGTATGTCACATTTCTTATGAACAAAAAATTATTATTACACAAAAGGTATTTGAGTTGAACACTGGAACATGAAATCCTAGAAACAGACTAAAATGCCAGCAGTCATATGAGGAAACACTTTAAAACAAAAGGGTAATTTGTTTTTTTAATAGTCCCTTAAAGGTTTCTTGATAATAATCAGATAACTACCTAACCACTAAAAGCTGTAAAAACATCTTCCTTCCCAATATTCACAAAACGAGACATTTAAGAACTGGTGTCAGAGAACACCTTCCATAAACATACAATTATGCAGAAGAGCAAAAATAGGCTATAGTTTAGTGACTGAAGAAAGAATATTTTTTCAGGAAAACAAAGACTAAGCAGCTGCCGGTGATGACTGCTCTGTAAGGACCAAGAATTCATCCATGGGAACTGTGACCGAGATTATCACTGTCAGGACATATCAGTTGCCTACATCTATTCAGTCAAGTTGAGAGATAAATAAAATTGATCATTTGTTTACTTCCCCTACTCAGAAGTCTCCTATTTTCACAGCACACAAACACATCTCTCTGGTAAAAATAAAGCTCTTCTTTATCCGACTCCAAATTCACTTAGGTGGTAATTACACAAATTAAGTATATACACCATCAGACAGCATTACTGATACTGAATAGTGCTTGTGGGAAAAAAAAAATGTGAGGCTTATTGTTTGGTTTTGGTGCAAGACATCATCTCTCTCATAACAGACAGAGCTGTGGGAGTGATCCACTTGACATGCTTGGAAGATTGTTTTAAGTCTCATCAACTGAGATAACGCAACTGTTTTAAGGTGACTACACTTGCTGCATCATATAGGGGTTATGAAGTACATCTAAGCCTAAAGAATTCTCTAAAGAATCTGACTTGATACTGCATGACAGGTCTATTAAAAGTTACCATGAGTCAAAAATCAATACACCACCTAGTATATATATAACAGATTAAAATCACAGCTGATCATCTTCAGAAATAATTACAGATGGGGAATCTTTTTCCAAGAGACATATTCTTAGCAGCACTCCAAAGAATATGATTAAGATACTGAACAGCAAAAAGCTAAGAGTGCAAAACTGGGAAAAAACCCCAATAAGTCAGAGCAACTTGCACGCAGGCAATCTAACTGTGGCAATTACAGACAAATCAAGCTTTCACAGCTCTAAACCTGTCCTTTTGAAAGAGGCTGCTGCATTTTGGTGACTGAATTATTTCGTTAGACTTCCATCTCCCCTCCTGGGAAAATACTAGTTTATTGAAACTCTAGTCAAGGGGATGGACTGACATTTGTAAAACTATCCCAGTGAGGACTTTCTCCAAGCCTTTCACTTCCGTATAAAAAGCAGCAGAAGCTGCGTGCTACCAAACAACTGAGGGACTCCTGAAGTGGACATCATTCCAGGAAAACCCTGTTTGAGCAGGGAGGTTGGACCAGATGACCCACTGCAGTCCCTTCCAACCTCACCCATTCTGTGATTCTGTGATCTTACGGGAACACGCTGACTGAACAGTGGTGACAGGACTATGGTTCCTTGTATCATAACTCGCACACACCCCATATTATTGTCTCAGTGTGAAGAAAATAGAGGGAAAGCATGACATACAGGGTTTCAAAGACAGTAAGTTACAACAAAGAAAAGCATGTAAATTTTAACCTCTCATTATTAATGTAACAAATTCAAAATTGCAAGAAGGTAGATTTAGATTTGCAAAAAACAATTTTCATAGGATAAGATCATGGACCATGAGGCAAAATGCATAGAAAGACTGCAATGACGGAGATTTTTCAGTTTTATAGAAAAACACCCAAGAACTCACTTTTTTGTTTTGAAACAGAAGGTAAGCAACAATAAAAGAAAGTGTGACTGATATATCATCATATTGGAAGAACTGTTTTTGCTTTTGGTGTTAAGGTGTCATTTGACTACATTCATATTAGGGGTACGTGAAGAAAAAAAGTGCAGCAAGATTATTATAACACATTATATTATATTGTATTAGTACCTTGTACACAGCACTACATGGCACAACTAAAACCATCACGACCAAAAAAACCAAACACACATATAAATGCCCCGAAAGCAAGGGAGGCATTTATATGTGAATCTTAAACTATATTTTGAACTCAGATACCTTGATGTAATGGATTGTTGCCTACAAGAAAACAAACTGGAGGGATCTTATGAGAAAGAAAAACACCTTAAATTTGGAAGAAAAGTAAGGAAAGGGAAGGCAGTGAAAGGATAATACTGCAAAGACATTCAGCTCAGAAGACCATCTTTGTCACTACATTCTAAATGTGTATAAACAGGCAAGAATGGTTTTGTCAAGGCTAGACAAGAAACTGTAACTGAAGATACAGAAAGATGGAAGCCTGAGCAAAAGATTAAAACTGTGTAGAAAGACAGAAAAAGAAAGGTTGTTTCTCAGCAAGAAAGCCAAATAACATGATTTAGAAAGAAAGCTAAGTCAAAGCTGACATACACTATTGACTGATATGACAAAGGCTGGGAACATTCTCCACAGAGATAAAATGAGTGCCATATATATTAAAAAAACCTAAATAAAATAATAAGCCAAATGGGATGCTGAAATATTAGAGGTGAGAGTGAAGAACTGTGTGAAGTGGGTATAAACAGTAGTTATGGACAATGTCTTGTTGTAAAACTGATTTTCTTTGTTCTTTGCTAATAACAATTAAAACCCAATGCTTTATACTGAATTCTTTCTACTATTCCATCTGATGGTATATCCCTATCCTGTCTTCATCATGAATATTTTTCTCAGACAACCATTTTGTTATTTCTGTTCAACTTGAGAACACCACAATAGTATACAGTAATTTTTATGTTAAATATATTTATTTTTAAGAAAACTATGCTTGCAGAATACTAGCCACAAACTTGTTTTCAGTTGGCAGATTAGAATTCCCCCATATGCAACTATAATTTAGTAATTAAACATTTTGGTAGTATAATTAGTGCAAATATGTATAACTTGCTAAGTAAGAAATACAATAATTAAGATGTGCAATTATACAATTACCCTGTAATTACACAGGCTTTCTAAAAACTTAGCTTGAAATGATGAATGACCATTTTAAGAGATTCCAGAGTCTTTCAGAATTTATCTTGTGGAGTACATCCAAATATTCAGCTCGTATCACAGATTTAAGTGATGAAATGTTTTTCCTCTAGAATAAACTATCTGCAAATGCTAACAGTAAAAATGACAGATCAGTCATGTAATTAAAAATATCAGCAATGATATCAGCTCTGCAAGGAGCCTGAGCTTTATAATGAAACTGATTTAGATTTTCAAGAGAGTTCCTGGTGTACAGGTGCTTGCATTATATAAGGTCCTTTTGCTCTACCATATGAAAGAAAAACCGAGTTGAGATGCAACACAACTGTACAAATGGGCCAAACGAGGTACTACCATAACTATTTCTATATATTCTTGGGTTAGAAACATTAGCTTTTTAAAGATGAGCACTACCGTAACAAAACAAACAAAGCAGGATAACAGCTGTTTGAAGATTCTTGGACTGGTTTGATGATTATCATGTTTCAAAACCCTGAGTTATTTTCTTCTTACAGTATGAAGATCAAGCAGGGAACAGTTGAAGAAAATTGAAGTAACTGCTACAAGCTTGACAGTGTTTTAGTGTGTATCTTGTACTGCTGAGAACAGACTAAAAAGGCTTCTGCTTCCATTATAGTTTTTGTTACACAACAGGTTTCTATGAACAAAATTATGACTTCATAAGGTTTCCTTGTACTATTTCTTTACGCACTAGAAGATCTGGTGTGAGAAAAGCCAGGAAACTGGAGCTATAGAAGAGAGAAAATCATCATACCTGCTCAGTACGACCAATGGTGAGGAGTTACACGAAGAACGGATGACGCCTCTGCCACTGCCACCACTCCCCAGGATGCCTATGCAGCCTTAAGTACACTTCTCATGAGAAGGCTCTGAAATCTAAATTTTTTGTCAAGAAACCTGCCTACAATCCTGCCTCAAACGTCTAAGTTTTGTAAGAAAGACTGGGTTTCAGCCATACCTGTACACTTCCTATTTCTGTGTGTGACTTCTTTTTGGCCTGACACTGAAATGCCCAATGCTCTACACATGCACTGAATATGACAGTAGAGAATATGAATTATTTTCTAAAAAGTATTATATCTATTTTTCTGTGGCAAGCGGAAGCCAGCTAAATATTCACTGAAGCGCAGTTCATAGGGGTTTACATTTTGTCTTGATATTCTCTTAGTAAATGAGTCTGTCATTAGTCAGCAGGAAAATAAATCCACCTTTTTGAGACTCACTGGTGATAAAAAACCCCCATACTTCAACTTCTAATTAGTAAAATTAATATTTATTAGGTATAGAAAATGAAGACACCAATGAAAAAAATTAGGGAATTAAGAGAACTACCCTTCTGCAAATGTAAGTGATTTTTAATCTCTCTCAGTCCTTCCATTTGGTTGGACACAGACTGTAAGAAGCACAGGTATACGCAGAAAGATTTTTTTAACAATTTTTAATAAGTGAATATTAAACGACAATAATATTACTTTACTATTAGTATTTACAGAACTTCACGGTCCCCAGTTACTGTTGCAAAAGTCTTAATATCAGCTGCATACCCTTTGCTATATCAGTTCTTACAGGAAAGAAAAACAAAAGTACTAAAAACTTTTGTCTTTCCATTTATTTATATTATGTGACTTGTCTCCAAATTCTTCCCATTCTTTTTTACTGTCCTTCCTTTATTTTTCCCATACCAGTCCCTTGCTGTCTTCTCCTCCCTCAATTGATGCTCTCATGTCCCAAAGCAATAGAAATAAAACACACCCATTACAAACACAATATTGTTTTAGTCACAAGGTATTGGCACTTGTGAGATAATATTTTTGCTTCCTGCCTCTACTGTTCTAGGTATTTAAAACCGTAAAGCTCCCTGGGTCTAGGACCATTTTTGCTTTTTATTTCTGTATTGCCCAGCTCAATCAGAACCTGAAGCTTTGGGGGGGTGGGGGGGGGGTCTCGAGATGCTCATGCTCATCAGGAATTAGTTTATTTGCTAAAAAATTCCAAATTTAATCGACAATTTGCAGATAGAATACGCGTAAAAAATATCTTACTACTGTTAAAAAGAAAAAGCACAGAACAACTATGACACTATGCTAGACACAGTGATGAATTCAGCTTACACAAAACTAAATAGTACTCTAAACTACCTGCCTTGGGAGTTTGTGTATGAGGTTGCATCTATGTCCAACAGAGGATTTCAGCTGGACAATGATGAAAAGTCCATATGTTACAGTGCCACCATAAATTATGTTAGAACGTATGGTCAGGCCACAGAGGGGCTCCAAAAATAGGTTAGAAACAGCTCTCTGACTGAAAACAAATTGCCTAAATTCCAATATGAGAAAACAGTGTTCTTGACATATATTTTCATGTGGCTACCGTTGTTTCAAGCTAAGTCTACAGAGATGGAATACAATATGCCGCAACTTCAAATTTGGAAGTTGTTATTCCATTAAGACACTAAAATGCAGAGAAATCTGCATGGTTCTAATGCCTTCAGGCTTCAAGATTTATTATGAAATAAAGAAAAAATGAATGATGGTATGTCATTTGGCCTGGACATCAGTTACTGAACCTGCATTACAGACTTTTAATCATCACAGACATTAAAATGTTTATAAAATAACTATTATCACACAGCTGAAGCCGCATAAAACGTAACACTTCTGAAATATAAACAAAAAACATACAAGCTTGAATAATACTTTCCCATTGCGCTTAATACTTTTAAAATTAAAAGAACACCTGACTCTTCATATCTATAATGCATCACTTCACAACTCTGAATCTTTTAAAGCCAGGATTAAGCTTTGTAAGAACTACTCTGAATGCAAAATAAGACAGCTTTACAGAACAAACTGCTGTTAAGCAGCTTGCAATCTAGATACTATAAAATTCTAACCTCTAGTAAAATCACCTTCATTTTAAAATGATGACATCTGATGGGATGTTTTTTCTTGCAACTAAGTATCTTAAAACAGAAGTACAAAACAAATTTACAAAGTGCAATTATATTAACTTCCTAAATTAATATTCAATAAACTGAATTGTCTTCTGTTGAAGACGTGCTGTACCTCTAAGGCAGGGGGAATCAATCTGGGATTCGCTGATTAACACGTTATGTTGATTAATCCTATGATCTGATTGAAAAGTCTAAAGATCAAACGAATATTAGATAAGCTGCCACGTTAAAGTAAGCAGTATTCAGTTTTCACATTTTATTTCTTGTGTACAATATTTTTGAGAATAATCCTTCACGCTTGTCTGATAAATACATTTGAAGGCTACACATGAGATGCAAACCCAGTAGAGCTGTACTCAGCAGAGAAAAGTACCAAGTTAAGATGCATTAAGACAATTAGGATTTATAGTAATTACAAGAAACTTGCCAGGGGCTAAGCAACCCTGCTTCTTCAGTACAAGTACTTAAGATGATTTTGCATTTCCACCAATTTCTGTGTTCTATTTTGATATTTTCAGGTAGTTTAAAGCATGCTACTGTGAAAATACAGACAAAAAAAGTCATTGTGCATGTTTTTCTAAATTTTTTTGCTTACCACCTTGAAGTTTTTAGTAACTTGGCATTGACTAGTCTCACTTCCTGACTCAAAGAAATAAAAAGCTTTGCTAATGCAAAGATCACTTCTTAGGATCACCTTTGGGTAAGGTAAAACAGAAGCTTGAAATGAATGAAAAATTTAGTTATTTTAATTGCCATTGCTGTACCAAACAGCACAAAGCCATATTGTCCCACAGCATGAAGTGATCAGATATCTGCCCAAAATGATGGACAGCTCTGGTCCAGTGAACAGGCAAAAAAATCCCATTTACTCTCTGCCAGATGGGACCTACTGGACGCTTCAGCGCAAACAAGTCATCCTTCTTCAGACCTTCTTGTCCGACTCTTGAGCTAGCTCCAGCTGATAATGATGGATATCAAGGCTACAGTAAAGTGGGTGACAACAGCAGCCTTGTTATAACTGCCAGTCTTTCAGTCTTGTCATTATTACACATTGAAGATTTATTTGAGTTTATTGTTGTGCACTGGGTCTAGCCATTTACAATTCATCACCTACTACAGAAGGTTCAAGATAGTGGCCATAGCTATAATTGCCACCTCCACCTGCTTCTGGAAATTATGAGGTCACAGGCGAGGGCAGCCTAACATCCTCAGAGCCCTGCAAGTCCCCATGAGCACCTGCAGCGAATACCACCAATGTTACTCGTGGCACATTTGGAACCATTATCTTGGATATTTTGGAATGTCAGACTTAGTTTTTAGTTACGGAATACAAATGCTTCAGAGCATCCCTGAAGTTCTAATTCTTTAACAGCATAATAAAACTTTATGTCTGCTTCAGTATCCTGTGAGTCAGTATTGTAACTCTTCTGTATTTGTAAACTAATATTTACTTTATGTATCTGTAAAGAAATAATTTTATCTTAAGTACAGTGGGAGTGTACTTTTTTGAAAGGCTACAAAAGAATACAACGAACAGTGTGCTAATGTTAAGCAAATAAGAAATAAGCGAGCTTAAGAAAATAATGCCATGCAAAGAATCGTGTACTTTTACCACAGGTTTCTTCTTGCATAAATATTTTAAAAGTGGAAACTGGTTACTCACTGCTGTTGTTTTCCTCAGTACCAGTAAATATTCAAGTAGACAAATGCTGTCTAAAATATTTCCTGGTTTTATTAGAATACTCTCAATACCCACTTCTTTTTCCATTATTAAAACAATTACCTTTATCTAAAGTGAAAATCTTGTGAAGCATGGATTTCTTTTCTATTAGCAGTCATGGATATATTATTAAGAAAACCTGACAATTTCTCTTATGTCCACAATATTTTAAAACTCCTAGAACTGAATATACGGAAACCAAGAGTAATGCTTCTGCTGTTCATTACAGGCAGTCATTTAAGGCAGGAGGGAAAAAGTCAAGGTTTTAGTCAAGTCACTTAATGAAAGAAAAAAAAAAATTCAGGCTTAAACTAGGCTGAAGGTCATCATTAAAGAGAGTTAACTAGGACCCCACATTAAGCAGTACATAAATACAGCAGAAGTGTTTCTACCTGGAAATAATTTCAAAAAAATAAAATAAAATGTAGGTCTGACCTGGTTAATGGTTACATATGCTGCTTAAACCCAATAAAAAACCTAACTTTTCTGGTATTGTTAGATCAGCAGTATCCTTCAGTTTCTATGTTAGCTGTACTGCATGAGAGAGAACTGTGTTATATTTATGAGGAATTTAATAACTATAAACTTACTATACACTCTCAGATTTATAAAACTATCACATGAACATTGAGGTTATTAAAAAAATAGTTCAGGATTCAAATCAGTCATTAAAAAGGTATTTTCCAACAAAGTCTCATACAGAAGTGCAAACACACACCAAATGATTAAATTATTCAGAACTCAACATGACCCAGCATTATTAAAATATCACTGATGGATTTGCACATTTCACTTTCAAGTAACTCCTTTCATCCAGGAGAAGCTCTCTGATTTTTTTTCCTCCCTTCCCCTGATGTCAGACAAGCAAGAGACAAAATTGTCTTGGAGTAATTTCCTTTTTTAAGCAGTATCATTTAATTTCCAAATGCAGAACGATCTAATAAAGTAAAATGATTTAAGGTCTCAGTCATGAGGTTTCCAATAAAGAAGAGTATCTTTCCTTCACTACAAGATACAAATAGTCTGGAAAAGAGTATCAGTACAAGAAAATACTACGATACCTTTCAGGTTTTCATCTCAAAGCACAGTTTTATTATCTTACTGTGTAGTATAAAGTAAAATAGAAGACTGTATATTTAGACAATTTTGCCTAATTATGTCACTTGTTTAAAAGCCAAGTCAGGGTTGAACTTCACCACGTCCAATGAAGAACTGTGTCTACTTATATAAAATATAAACCCACATATTTAAGTTTAATAAAAGATCTGAGAAGGAAAGTGTGTATTTGTTTTGAATCCTGAATAAGTATAGGGGCTTAGCAAAGAAGGTCTCACATTATTAAACTTCAATCAGTTAGAAGTTATGATGTTTTATTTTTGAGATGCATTTAATGAAACACAAACTGTCACGGCCTATTTTTACCGTTACAAATTAAAATATTTTTCTATTTTAAATTTGTTATAAAATACTATTTAGACTAGAATCACCCCCTGCTGGGAGTCTGACTGCTCCGAAGCACAGGACAGGCATTACAAGGGTATCAAACTGTCCAGGTTTCACTTCAGCAAAAATTGTACGTGCAAGGGGGAAGTGGAGTCAATATACGATGATGTCAGACTAGACTATTTGTCAAATATATACTTTACGAAAAGTATTCCCAAATAATGCAAGAAACTTATGAAGACTTGTGAAAATTGTTTTTTCCCCCCAGGATTAGTGCCAGATTTTGACAGTTCCCTTTTTCCAAGCATGTTCTTAATGCTTGTGTCACACATCGCTTCCGTAGTTCAGCACTGTTGGGCAAGAACATGGAATCCAGGTTGGCTCCTTTGGATGAGTGGAATGCAAAATGAACTGTTTCTATTTTAGTTCTCGAAAACGTAGCTAGACTCAAAAAGCTTTAAGATCTTGGAAAGAGACTGCACTGCATCTGCAGGTAAAGCAGAGACTAAACAGACCAAGAAAAAGCATCAGGGCAAATGACGTCAGCCTTCAGTTTAGCATTGACCAAGTGAAGTGGCCCCTTGGTCATGGTGAAGCTTGACCACCTGACCACCTTCTACGATGAAACAACTACCTGAATGGATAAGAGGAGAGCAGTGGGCACTGTCTACCCCAACTTCAAGGCTTGTGACATTATCTCTCACATCATCCTCATTGGCAAATTCAGAAAGTGTTGACTGGATGAGCAGTAAGGTGGATTGAGAACTGGCTGAATGGCAGATCCCAGAAGGTCATAAGCAGTGGCACAGGGTCTAGTCCTGTCACTAGTGATGCCCCTCAAGGTTCAATACGGGGCCCAGAATTGTTTAACTAATCCACCAATGAATTGGCAGATGCCTCCCCAGCAGGTTTGCTGACGACACGAAGCTGGAAGGAGTGGCCGATACCCCAGAGGGCTGTGCAGCCCTTCAGAGGGACCTTGACAGGATAGAGAGATGGGCAGAGAGGAGCCTTCTGAAATTCAACAAAGGCAAATGCAGGGTCTTGCACCTGGGAGAGAAAAACCCCAGGCACCACTACAGGCTGGGGGACGACATGCTGGAAAGCAGCTTTGCAGAGAAGGAAGGACCTGGGGATCTTGATGGACAACAAGCTGCTCGTGAGCCAGCCGTGTGCTCTTGTGGGCAAGAAGGCCAATGGTGTCCTGAGGTGCATTAGGAATAGCATCGCCTGCAGGTTGAGGGAGGTGATCCTGCCCCTCTACTCAGTCCTAGTGAGGCACATCTGGAGTGCTGTGTCCAGTTCTGGGCTCCTCAGGACGAGAGACATGGAGCTCCTGAAGTGAGTCCAGTGGAGGGAAACAAAGATGTTTAAGGGACTGGAGTATCTCTTATGAGGAAAGGTTGATGGAGCTGGGCCTGTTCAGCCTTGAGAAGAGATGATTGAGAGGGGATCTCACGAATTTCTCTAAGTATCTGAAGGGAGGGTGCCAAGAGGATGAATCCAGGCTCTTCTTGGTTGTGGCAAGCAACAGGACAAGAGGCAATGGGCAGAAACTGATGCACAGGAAGTTTCACCTGAATATGAAGAAGAATTTCTTTACTGTGGGAGTGAGCATCCACTGGACCAGGTTGCCCAGACAGGTTGTGGCATTTCCCTCACTGGAGATATTCAAGAACACTCTGGATGCAATCCTGTGCTGTGTGCTCTAGAATGGCCCTGCTTGAGCAGGGAGGTCGGACCAGATGAGCCACTGTGGTCCCTTCCAACCTGAGCCATTCTGTGATTTTGTAAATCACAGGTAAAGGTGTTATTATTTGACACGGTTTCATTGGGCTTCTTTGGGCACAAGGAAAAGTTTTAAATCCAGGTATTTGTTAAATCTGAAATTTATTAACAAAAATTACTCAGCAGCATTTCCAATAAACAAGAAACCCAACAGAAAAGTTAATGAAAACTTATTATATTTGGGATTATGAAGTTCCCTCTCATTCATAAAGATCAAGAGGCATGAAAAAATGACCTGGAAATAGGTCTCTGTGCTTTAAGTATAGGGATGGTAACTTAATGGATGTCAGGAATCTTGGAGGAAGAATTAATTAATACTGAAAAATAAAATGGTGACAGAAACGCAATGCTACAAATTACTAAAATAGCTTTAAAAAGTTTTTTTAATGCCTTAATTTGACATGTGATAAAAATCGTCACTTAAAAAAGATAACATTATTTGCAAATTGAGCAAGAGGACCTGATGATAGCTATATATAATCAGTTGTCACCTTGCAGCTCAATTAGCCCTCATGTAAAAATGAGGCATGTAAGGAGAAATGAGGTTTTGACATTATCTCTGCCAGCAAGATAATTACACAGCCTTCATTTAACAGTAGGGCAACACTACTGTAGCAACAAATTAACTCAGCTCCATTTGCAATTCATGGTGTGTTTTCTCATTTAATACCATTTGTCTTACCCCAAGTGAATGTTTCCATTAGTTTTCTCCAGCATAGCAAAACACTCTTTGACTTCATACATTACATCACCAACTACTTTAGTTCCAGTAACTTTCAAAAAGCTGTATAAATTTGATTAAGTGATTTCCCCCCCGGCCCCCAGCTTTAACTAAACCATTCTTTCTTTTGGTTTACAGCCAAATAATAATATAGCAGGTACTTTTGAATTTAATGAGAAAGAACCTGATTCCATTCCATGTTCATTTCATTCCTGCAGCTGACACCAAGAACCTCAATTTACTTCATTTTATGAAAAATATATGAATACACATGTTTCTGTTAAGTCCAAGTGAAACTTCAACAGTGCCTGTAACTAAAATGTCACAAATTGCTTAATGGAAGCGTTATTAAATATAACCAGTTTGTGCATAAAACTGAGACCCAAACACTTCACCCCAGATTGTCATGTCTGTCGTTGGTTAATGTTCAGAAAACATTTACACGCAGGATTTTTTTACATCCAACTTCTTAAATGATATTTAACATTGGACTATGGGCCAGAACTAACTTCTCACAAACTTGGATGTATGCTAACTTAGAACTTCTAGTCTTACCTTAATTTTTTACAGCCTGTAGGAATAATTAGTGTTTAAATACAACTCTGAAGAGCTCCTTAGTGCACATACTAAACATTCATGTACAAAACCTACGAACACCCTTCCTGGCAGCCATCAGCTAGCTCTACATGTGGTTTTTGTAAGTCTGGAGAACAACCAACAGTCACCTGCTGGTGGCTTCACTGCCAACTAAGCAGAAGGTAGCATAAATGTCTGAAAATTTCCCTACTTTGTGGCCTGGGAAAGTGTTACAACTATTGCATTCTGTTTTGTAAATACTTCAACTCCTAGTCATCTTTATAATGGAGACAATTGCTAAACTCTTTTGTGAAAGCAACACGAATAGTTTAAAGTCTTCTCTAAATTTTTGAAAATCCCTGTCTTCTAAAGAAAGGTCCAATCTGCATCGGAATGTCAATTACACTGGAACTAGAAAATGCACAAAGGACTGTCTGTCCTGTTACTCAGAAGGAAATGAAGAAATTAATTACTGATTTCCAAAGCCGATTTCTCAGCATTTTCATTTTCTTCCTCATAACCATTCCTTCGCTGTAATAGAAGAAGCTTTTTCATTAGTTATGCAAAAATCTAAGATGATTTATAACTTCTTGATCTTCCTAAGAATTCTTACTATAAAAGCCTAAAACCTACTACAGCTACAATTGTACTGACAAATACACAGAGAAGGTAGTAGAGGATCGTCCATCACGGTGACAATCCATCACAAAAATAACCCACCCAGAACATAGAGGCCTAAAAACTTGAAATGGTCACTGCAGCTGGTACAAATTGTGGCAGGTTAGAATGGCCAGGTTTCTCAAAAGTAAGGTCCTTCTTTGTCTACTATTCCCCTCTGCATCAATAAACAAATTCTGAGAAGAAGATATGCACTGCTTTTAATCACATACTGTAAAAGATTAGCTGTTTTTTGCACCTGTCATAGGTCTGTTATCATTCCCATCATATTGAAAGCTTATCCAATAGATGCCCTCCTCTTACCCTCCAGTGGTTCTTTGTGCACTCAAGATTAACACACTAACACAATGTTCTTCTGTATTAACCAGCATGAGATATTTGGAGGAGTCTTTGTTGCCATAAAATAAGCAAAGCTGCATTAAAGGCACCCAAATTATGTTCACTTGCAGGGAACAAGAGCAAAATACGATGCCAGCACTTTGTGCAAAGTATTCCATGCAAAAACTAATTAAAGGGGTTGAAAAACGGTATTATAGGTAGTCTTTTGAAACTTCATTTAAAATTGGCTACCAGTGATATGCTGAATGTCACCTTTTTCTAGTAGGAATGAACAACCTCTCTGATAATAATCTAAACCACTTCAAAAAGCATAACCATTTTTAAGTATTTAACAAACATGAACTCTCTGCTTGTCAAAGGAAAGCAACAACTATTTTCCAAATTAATTGAACAGAATAACAGATAGAACTGACACACAGATGATTTATCTAACTAAAGTTCACAAGATATATTTAGCCTATAGTAAAAGAAAGGGTGTCACTTTTTGTTACATGATTCCAAGGTGACTGCTTATATTTTGAACTGCTAGGCTAATGCTAGCCTGAGCACAAATCTGTCTTTTATTTCATAATTAATTCTCAGTGTCAAAACCAGTAGATGTCTTTTTTTGTATCAACGTACTCTGTCTGTTAATTATACCACCACAAAAATCAGGCTTGAAATCAGAAAAATGTTGTGACAGTATGAAAACACATACAAAAATTTCTGAAGGAAATACCAAATTCAGGCTCAAGCAAGCAAATAAGTGAGCTCCTAAACTCACTTGTTTAAAAGAACCAGCTTCACAGAAACTTAAGTTTCTTTTAATACAATAACTAGGAAAAAAAGTACATTCAAAGGGAAACTGGTCATGCTGGTATCCTAATATGTAAACGAAGTAGAATTGTTTTAAATATACAAAGGTTGTATTTTATACCATTACTAACTACTTGTAGACAATGTAGAACCTCTACCAACCAAGGTAAGCTTGTTTGGAGTAAAATGGTGACACAGTAAGGAAATTGCTGAAACATAGTGCTGTGGGTCACTCAGAGTCCCACTGTCTACCAAGTGCTTAAGAGTTGAGGTTCAAAAGTTAAATTGTTTAGAAGTAGACCCTACGAAACAACTTTCCCAGAACCAGCTCCGTCACCGCCATTAGTCACTATCTCCGATGCAGTTAATAAAGCATTGCTGAGCACATCATACAAGAATCTGGACTTCACTATGACAGAGAGCTCTAAACACCCATTGTCCTTGATCTCTATTGAATGTAGAAATCCTTGGAGGAACTCTGTCTTCCTGTGTGTTCAGCAGGCTGTCCCTCTGCTTTGCCTGATTGAAATGGGAATTAATTTCAATGACAAACTCAAAATTCTCTCTGAACAGTGTTTCAGCTACTTTCTGTTGCAGCATAATCAAATAGAGGGGGTCCTCCTTCGGCAAGTACTCAAATCATCTGCTGGCTTTACACCAAGCTAGGTTTGCACTCTGGAGGATGCTTAGCTCTGCAACCTGAAAAACAGAGGTACCTGAGGTTCTGCAGCAGAGATCATCTAATGCAGATCCCAACTCCTTTTCTGAAACCTCACCCTGGCATCTCAGCATCAATTTAACACTAATACAGTTCTAAAAGAACAAAACAAAACCCAAATTACCTGTTTCTTGTTCCTATTTGTAAAAGCTTTTAATAACCCTACAAAACTCTGACCAGCAGTGATACTGAAGTCCCACTCTTCCTGCTTGTTTGCTATCCTCATCTTGTACAAAAGTTCAGGTTTCAGATTCAAAGACTGCAGTATTCTGCAATCTTTGCAACTGAATTCTAAAACCAATATCAAGAAATATAATTCAAGCCTTCCATCATTTTCCATGCCCCACACACATTTTCCTGTTTTATTTCATGCCATCTCCTTTTCCCTCATTAGAGAGACCAGATTCTGCATTTTTTAAACTTCTTTTCCAATACTCCTAGCATTCGCAGTTCTCTGACTTATTCCTGTCTCTTGTGCACAGAACATTTTTCACGAACTCATATGTACAGCTTTCACCCTTCCTCCAGTTAATTCCCTTTGGAAGACCCTCATCTGCCATGCTGCCCATGGGAAATCCAGCTGATTTATACTGACAAGTTAATTAAAACTCCCAACAGAACAGCTTATTCTTATTTACCAGCCAATAGTCACATACCCTGCTATACTATTTCCCTCAATCTCCTCTGCATGTATGTTTTTATCTCCTTGTGGCAGGAACAGTGTTTTTTACATTTGAAAAGTACCTATAACTTTGGGAGAATAACAGAAAACAATTATAAGTATGTGACACTCAAATCCAAAAGGAACAAAAATCCCAAGTTGTAAACATATTAGAAGTGACGGCAATTAAAATGGTAAAAGTTAAATCTCCAATGTTTTCGCTTTCTTTCTTTCAATAGTCATCTTTTCTAGGTTATGCTAGGTCTAGCTTTGCTCTGAAAATTTTCTTTTTTTTTTTTAGTGAGCTGATTCAACCCACCAAAATGCTGAGAAGTGGGATGGTGCAAACAAGTTGACAGACTCAAGTTGCGAAATGTCAGTGAAATAATGAACTACTTCACAAGGTGGAAAAGAGTAGGATCAACCAAGAATGTGCTTCCTCTTACCGTCTCCTCCTTTAGGGACCATGAGCTGCTCAAAGCCAGTTCAGCTGTTCTATTTAACTACTCCTTAAGTTACTGAATAAATTGTTAACCTTCAGGGTGGTGGTAGTTCCAAGTCCTTTACTGAAACAAAGACTAGACTGCTAACTTAAACTATTCTACCTTGAACAAGAAAGATGGAAATAAAATCTAAAAGCTAACATGTTTAACCTAAGAAAACCTAATACATATTAGGGGAAAAAACCTGAAGAAAACATTTCCCTTAAGAATAACATTATTAAATAAGTTCAGATGAATTATTAAAGTGAAAGGTTTTGATTATTTTACATTATTGACATAATTAATTTGAAACTGTCTTTCATAATAATTTTTGAAGAACCTCTGCCTATTAAATAATTTCATAGAATACACTGACAGGAAGATGTTAATTTTATAAGAAAACAAAACCTAACTTTAAAAATATTAATTTCTTGACTTGCTTGTAATGAGGAAATAGAAATATATGTTATATATATTATATATAATAGAAACATTTATGGTGACTTTATTGAAGCCCCATTTACATTCTCTTGTCCATCTGATAACTGGCTGGATGAAATTAATTTAACAAGGGAACCAAACGTGTCCTAAAAAGAAAACAGCTGTGATGTGGTACTTCCCAATACTTCCAGAAAAATCTGATGTTCCACTTGCTTATACATTAGGAATTGTTATAACATCAAATGAAAATATTTCAATACAAGAATTTAGCATAACACAGTACCTTGTTATTATGAGTTTAGATACTTAGGCAACTCACATTTTTAAAACTACAGATTAATATCCTAAACTACTGTTTTTTGCTTCAGTTACAGATCAGTGGAAAACTCAAAACATGTGTAGATAAGTGCAGATTACTCTTTTTATGCTTTCTGGGTTTCTTTTTCCAGAACTAGCAAATCAGTATAATCAAATAATATCTATTTTTACCTACAGCAAGGCAGTTTCTGTTGTTTTTTAGACTAAAAGAATACTTCCATAAGCACATTTTATATATCAGACTCTTAGAAAGCATAACAATTTTGGAACCTACCGCTACTTTAAACCGGAAGTCAAAGACCTGTGTGCCTTGGCAACAAGAAACCCTACATTGAAGATAACTTCCCTGCTAAACAAGA
The DNA here is from genome assembly GCA_013399855.1 of Oxyruncus cristatus. Lineage (NCBI taxonomy): Eukaryota > Metazoa > Chordata > Aves > Passeriformes > Cotingidae > Oxyruncus > Oxyruncus cristatus. The sequence continues at coordinate 929,652 of VXAY01007091.1, read as the reverse complement.
AATGCTCTGGTTTGGAGTTTTTCTTCTCTGCCCCTTTCTACCCCTTTCTTCTCTGCCCCTTTCTACTTTCCCTATCACTCATACAGAAGCATTAAGAGGCCAAGCTAATCCATTATACAGAGAAGTGTTAATGGCTGACTTCACTAAAAGTGGTCAACAGCTTTACAAAGTGAAGGTTTTGGACAGAGGATAAAGAGACAGAGCTTTGATAAGGCATTCAACCAGGCTGTAGACTCTGTCTGGTTAATATTCCTTGCTGATTTAACAGTGGTAATTCCCAAGATAGGCATTGCTTCTGATGTAGGACTACCAAAGCACTTGAATTTAAATGTTTCCCTGTAAAATTTAAGCACTTGGTCAAGTGCATAAATCTCTATCAAGAGACTGCATGCACCCTTTCAATATTGAGTAGTATTCAGTTAGCCAAAAGACTAAGTGAGATTAAGTCTCTGCCAAAACTGGTTCTTAACCACTCAATTAAGTCTGACATGCCTTAAGAGACAAAAGGTGTTTAATCAGTTGTTACAGGTTTTTCTGACAGCTTGAGCATATGCACCGTACTCTGTTCTTACTCAAGTCAATCCCCAAAACCTCTGCAATGTTACTTCAAGCCCATGAAAGGCAACACAGTATATTTCCTATTTCCAGACTGGATACGCACTGGCACCAAAAATAAATATGAAGCTTCAGATAATAGAAAAGGCAAAGCAAGTTGCATGGTGATGTGAAAGACTGTCATTAGTCCATGAAATCTAGACAGGTTTCCAAACAACTTGATAGAGTCTTATTACTCAATTTTAACATGCATAATCAAAAACTAAGGGTAAAATCCCACCAGGAAACAGTTTGTCCTAAATGACCCATTACTGCTAAAAATACACCCTTCTTCCATCTTGCTGCCAGTTTCCCATTGATGTGTCAGAGGTGACGTTTCTCACCTTCTCCACATCACTTCCAATTCACTAAGAAAATTGGAAAGCTAACCTCAGAAGAAAACTCTGTGTTTTTTTGTCCCATTTTGGTGGATTGAGACAGCTCAGAAATCAGTCTTATAATGCAGAGCTCTGGTGAACTGTAGGAGAGGAACCACACGGCCTAGAGCAGGTAGGTTAAGAACTAGGATAGAATTAAGACAAGTAAGAAACAAGGAGGTAAGCCTTTCCCTTCCACTGGCAGGAAATCACCGGATCAACTCAGCTGCCCCAAGGACTTTACATTTCAATATTTTCAGACACGTTTTCCTTAAACATTAGAAACCCACAAGATCCGTTTCAATTCTCATTAACTGAAAGGTTGAAATAACTTTGAAAACCTCAGCAAACAAGCAATATTTTGTTTGCTTTGAGCTTGCAACATAACTCAGATAATGCATCACACCTGGAAAGAGGCTTACTGAGCTTGTGTGTGACCCACTACCATTCAGTAAACAATTCACATGCAGAACTGACTCTCTTTGCATCAAACAAATTGTGTTATAATGGAATGAATGTGATACTTGAAAGAATTGCTTGCAATTGCACATACAAGAGAAAAAGATAGCTAAGTCTAAATTAAGATGTTGGCTATGAAGTTTCCAATAGGACCTTGACATGACTGTTGACCTACTCATGACATGATCACACCAGTAAGGATTTGGAATTCTATTAGTATTACCAGAGGAAAAAAGTCAAGGAGTCATCAGGAAAATAAATCTATATCTGCTACTCCATCAGCCAATTACTGTTGTTAAAGTGGAATTAGATGAGTATTGACAATGCGAAGGGGATAAGGATTAAGCAGATGACAGAGCATACAGCTAGCATTGCTGTCCTGTTTTTTTTTTTTCTTTTTTTTTTTCGCCCCACAGAAAGACTTAAAAAATTCAGATGGGAAAGGAATATACTATACAGAATACAGTGTTATAACTCTGATCATGTCCTGAAGTAGCAGTTATATACATTAGCCTTCCAGCCAATCACAAAACCAGGCCAAATACTAAATACAGTATTGGAGTCCACTAAGGCAAGACTTTGACATGAAATTAACTTGACAACTCACTTCAACCTCAATTATCTGAATGCCATGAAGTAATGCAATTAAATTATGTTAGAGGTATTTTTCTTAGTTCTTGAGAACTATTTCAATGTAATAAATGAAACCATAAAAATTTCTCAGTTAAATGAAGCAGTCTTCACAAAGTCAGGTGACTTTTGACATTTAAGAAGTTAAGTTCACAGCTCTTTTGTAAATCTTTTTAAATACCCCAGGTAATGGCAAAAAGGGCAGACCTGAAATTCTTACTGATTATTTATTTTGGCTGATACACCTCTCAGGTTGCCATCTGGCTATATCAATGGCTACAATCACCATTAATTTCTTTTTAAACACAGGTTCAACATGTAAAGAGTATATTTCTACCTGGAAAAACAATACACAAAAATTTTCTCCTATGATCTAGATTCCCAGACACTCAGCTTCCTTAGTGTAATATAAGAAACACAAGTCAATCAGTGTAAACGAATGATACTGAAGTTTTGTAAAGTAATATCAATTTCAATTCTTTGTAATTCTTACTGAGGATGCTAATAATGAAATGATCATTTTCCAAAAAATATAGGAAAAAACCTGGGACAGATTTTTCCCAGTTCTATTTTGAATCAAACACTTAGTATTTTTAAATAACAAAAACCATTTGTTTCCAGCAAAATTATTAAATTCCTGCAGAATTACACAGCTATAGCATGGGGTTTTCCTCCAACATCAGAAATACTGATATGAATTCTGTCTCTATGCAAATGCAAGGAAGTAACTTACCATAATAAAGCAACTTAGTAGTGTTTTATTGATCAGTTTGTTTATCTGGTCCAAATAAACATCAAGAATGGCAGATGACATAACACAGTGTAAGAGGACATTGGACAGAATGAAATCACTGAACTCCTAGAAATTAAAATTCCAAGTGATGGATAACAAAAGATAGCATGAAGATGCATGCACAAAAATGGCTACATTTTATTTAATACTTATTAGTGCTGATAGATGTAAATGTGCTTCATATACAGTTCAAAATCAAATAATTAGTTTGTTGCCTTTTCTGTTCTGTGCTTCACTTGACTAAATGTAGCAGAGACCCAATTCTTATTCTGGGCTACCAGAAAGCACACGTCTGCTTCCTCCTTGACCCATCATTCTTGGAACTCAAGGGACCTGCCCTTCTTGAAAATTTGCCAAGAATTTTCTTGGCATTATCTTTTATCAGTACCCGAGGGAAATTTAACCTCAGACACTACTAAAAGAGGAAAACATGACATTTTTTGAATATTCAGACAAAACTTAGAAGACTTAGAGGTCACTACAGCCATAGATCTAGACACACTAAAAAAAAATTAGTAGAGCTTCTGTTGGTAAAAAGGTTTTAAGCATATATAACTTAAATATAAATAACATTGTCTAAAATAATTAACGGTAACAAAGGATACTAATTAGAAAACATAAGTGAACTGGCCAGCAAATCAATAGAATCAGTGCTTCTGAAGTTTCTACTCTAACTATATCTACCTTTTCATGATGCGTTCTCAAGGCAGATAAAGCAAGCTGGAAACAAAACACGCAACTCTCTCTGGTTTCATATAGTTTTACACCTGACATTTAACTGACTTTGAGGTCTAACAAAGGCACAAACACTGATCAAATGTTGAAGCATTTATAAGGTTACTCCCACATGGGTTTCTCTCATGCTAATAACTAAGTTTATGCCATAAGCCTTTCCTCAAGAGAGTTAATAAATTTAGGTTTGTCACTTCAGCTGCCTACTTCTTTTCACAAAACTTAAGGTATGTAATAATAATTTACATCTGAATGACTGTCAAATTTAAGTGGACTGTCAAATTAACTTGGAATTTCCTGAAGATACTGGAACAAGGCAAGAAGGAAGAACGAAAAGTGATGACAGCTTACTTCACTTCCATAGAAAACCCAGGTATAAAAGGCAATAAAAAATTGGCTTTCCACTAGAGAGTGACAATGTATAACACACCCTTCTCCCTCTTCTTGACAAAACAGATTTATTACACTGGAAAAAATAGAGGTAGGAACTCCATAGAATATATTGCCAACAAAAGAGGTTATACAAATCTAGTTGTGCATTTCAATTATAGAAAATCTAACATAAGATGCCCAGAAGTTCAAATTAATATGATTTGGAGAGAAAAAGAAAGCTCTTGAATTTATATTTTTTTTTAAGTTATATCAACTCTACAGATACAAAGCAGCTCTGGATAAACATTTTTTTCTTGCCTATGTATAGAATAAGCCACACATCATGCTTACATACTCCACTGCTATGAGGCTCTGGCAATCACTATCAACTTATCTCTAAACACAGAAACTATATACCCAATTTCCAGAAGTTTCTCCATAACTTGGCTGTCAAATGTCTCTCAAATGAAGATTTTTTTTTTTAACAGCTCATGACAATGTTTCTACAACTTTCCTTTTTTACCCTTAATCTACTATTTCCATTTAAAAAAAGCACCTGCTATCATAATCCATTCTTTCAATTTGCTGCAAGTATTCAGATTACAAATTAGTAATGTATTAAAACAGATATTTGCTTTTAGCAGTAAGTAACATGCACGTTTAATACCAACAGATACACACTAGCCAGACCACACAGAGAGAGAATTTTAATGTTTAAAAGTGAAAAGAAAATGACTGCCGGTTTCTTTTTCAATATCTACCAGTGCAAAAAAGAATTTCTTAGTGACTTTCTAGAGTTTAAGAGTTTAAGCAACTGGAATGACAGTGTTTAGACACAAAAAACACCAGAAAAGTTTTTAGGGAACTGGTCAGTCCCCAGGTGGTTCTACCTGGCATTTGGAAAGATTTTTATGAACTTAGTGTGACCTCAGTCTACAGACCAAAAAAAAAAGGTTCAAATTCACAATATTTTCTTGATCTGCACCAGATTGATGTTCCTCTAGCAAAGTTATGGCCAGTAAATGTTACGCCCAGTTTTAACTCTCAGTGGCTCTTCAAATCAGCAATCAGCAGAATAGGCTAAGCAGACAGAGATATGGGCAAAGCAGTTTTAACAGAGTTAGAGGACAGCCCTGTAACCCATCAACTACTACACACTTGGTTCATTTGCTTACTTAGGACAAACAAAGTAGTTGCAAGAGAACTGAAATAAGAGAAAAGCAGTAAGATTGTTTGCACTGGTAACTCTTGTACACATATTCTAAAACCAAACAGCTATTGCACTAGCAGTTGGCTGATGACAAGAAGCGGACAAAAGAGATGATTATATTGCCATCTCAAAAAAACCCTGTAACATTTCACTCAAGAGCACTTACAGTAAAAGCAGTCATTTTGTCAATTCACTACTATTACACCACCATTAAGAGCTCTGAAGCCCATGTTAAGATCTTCTAGTTATTAAAAAAACCCCTCTAGCCTTAGGCAGAATCTTTGTATGTAAGCACTTGTTAGGAGTTGAAAACTCAGAAGGAAAACTTAGGAAGGGTCACATTTGAATGACTGCAACTTTGTATGAATTCACAGTGCATCTTTTCTCAGTTAAGGGACATTACAAATACCTGTAACAGTGATTGAGAATAAAGGGCAAAAGAGCAAGAACACACAAACAAGTAACATGCAGAAATATAAACTCCAACCAATCCACTAAATGTAACCTGCCTTGCCAGATCTTTTTTAACTTATTGGAAAAGTTGCTCTACTTAAATATTGACAAAGAGATGTGTAAATCAATACATTTGGAACAAGCAATATATTTTAATTTAAAAATGTTCAAACTGCAGCAGTAAATCTATGCACTTAGCACAGAAAAATCAGAGGGGTTTGCTTGTTGGATACTTTTGACAAAATAAGATGGTATGCAAAGCTCAGATGGAAGTAACACATAAAAAATAAACTTTTTGCAAAACATATTAGCTAAAAAAGGAACATGTTGAAATGAACTCTATTACCATTGGCTTTAATTTACCTAATCTAGTCAAGGAAAAGACATCATGGAAAAACTTCCAGTTTTCTGTTTTGCAATCTGCTCCAACTACTTGTTACTGTCATAAAGTTCATATTCAGGCAGCTCTCAGGAAAATGAATGTCAGGAGGAGAAAAGAAAAAGGAAAAGGAGGATTAAAAGAAAAAGAGCTTTAAAAGTCTCAAGTGTAAGTAGACTCCTTATTTCTTTCTTATGGTATAATACTGCCCCCACACATCCTCCCCATGCTACTTCAAAATTACCTTGCCACCTTTGTTATATAGTCTCTTAGACGTAATAAGTTTAAAAATGCTTGAATAAAAATATATAGATCTCCAATTCATTCCCTCACTTTCACATATGGACTTTGGTATGCCATGCAGAGAAAAATACACCACCTTTTCTTATAATTAAATAAAATAGGAGCAAAATAGGAGTCTCTTATTAGGTCTGATAAAAATATTCTCTTAGCAAATTCCAAAAGAAAAGCTTGGTAGAAAATCATTGCTAAAAGGGGATGAGGGAGGATTCTATCAACTATGTATCAAAACAGTAATTATTTGAGGAGAATGAGCAGGTAAGCTGGGACCATCTCAAGTATCTCAAGTTAAAGGAGTGTTAATGTATCCCATAATACTTATTTGTAATTCTAATTTTGTGTTCATCACCACAGAAGGGTAAATTGTGATAAAGGCAGATGAACCACTCTCAAAAAAAGAAAAAAAACCTGTAGAGATTATTTCAGAAATTAAATTATTAGTCTTAAATTCATAAAGTTCTAAATGCATACTTTAGAAACAATGATGTCACCTTCATTGCAAACCACATGTATAGACCAAAAATTATCTTGGCAGTGATACTGCTCTTTGTGTTTGCCCTACTTGCTACAGCCTAGAACATAATCAAAGTTTCTGCTGTTTCTGCAAATGAATTCATCAAGTTCATAGTAATTTGAAATTGGACTACAACTTTGATCATAACAAATTAGTGCTAATAAGGCCAACTGTTCATTCACCATGATGCTATGCTAGATTTGTGATGAATGGTAAAAAACTGATTATTATTTTACAGAGAACATAAGAAGCAAGTGCCAGTACAAAAGTGGATTTCATCAATTGATAATTCAAATTGCATTTCAACGATTGGGTTCTTATAGAGAGTGAAAAATATTTCTCATTTCTCTTCTCCCCCATTTCCTTTAAACACTGACCAGTAATATGTTCATTTCTAATAGCTAACCCCTGTCCAATGCTAAAATCTCAATTCATAAACGGCTCCAGGGAAATGGTTGTGCATAATAAAATGAAAAATTAAGAATGTCACTAAGCTCCACTGGAATATGCAAACCCCAAAATATACTCATCAAATCAAGGCATTTAAGATTGCTGTAACTGCCCAGCAAGCCAACCTGGTTTCCCTTAACAAGACAGTTAGAATTGTATTTAATCTATCATGATCGTTCTTTAGAAAGGTTTCTTGTGACAGTTTCGGTTGAATAGAGGATTAAATAATTAAAAAAACCCATTTATCATATTCTTGCCACTAAAAGTGAGAAATGCAAAATATCAAAAGTATGTTGAAAATAACTACACTGTCTTCCTGATTATTTGGATTCTATCTTCAAAATCAGCTCGCTCTCTCTCAAGTTTACACACCCATCCCATAAAAAAGTTTTTGCTGTAATTTGAGTAGTGGAAAAAAAATCTGACCTTTCCTGGTAAACTGCCAAGGATTTTTATCAAAGTCTTAAGAATTTTCCACTTTGAATGAAAGAGTGTTGCTGGTTACAATATTCTATCCCTTGCAATCCAACTAAATCCCTTCTGCTGGGATGACTGTCTTGAACCCCTCTCTGGAAGCCCAGAGCTCATAATGCTCCTAAGCAGTTGTGGTGTTGTTTTCTGCACCGATGCATTGCTAAGCAAGGCCTGTTGTCACTTTTCAGTCTCTGCTGTCACCACTCTTTAATGGCAACATGCGAGTAAGCATTAGGCTTACTGTGATAAACCAAAACCAGGACAAACAACGCTGGCAAGGAAGGAAATGATGAGTGTAAAGAATACTGACAAAAAGACCCAAAGAAAAATCTCAAATTAAAAAACACAGAGAAAATGCCATGAAACGTTTCTGGGAAATGATAGTCCAGGGAACTATATATATATATATATATATATATATGACAATACAGCAGGTGGTCTTCCTTCTGTGTCCTCTTCCAGACCTGTCTTCGCAGTGACACTAAGTGGCAGACCAAGGCAGCAGGACTGATGCAAGAGAGAAGGGAGGTTCTGGTTCATTTTTTGTCTTAAGTAAGACGATTAGGCAAGAAGTTTTTAGCTCATACTTGGATGACACAGAACCCTTAACATTCTTATTAAATATATGAGGTTAATATAAGGTCTGGGGTCATGTAATGTGTGCTGCTGTGCAATGAGTTACATGGCAGGAACTAGAGCACGACAGAGGCTGCTGCCAGCAAACTGGTAGTTCGTTCATGGAGCTCCTCTCTGAACACTCGCTTCTACTAACTTGCATGGGTTCACTGACGACAGGTTTTCTGTAATATCTGGAATTCATACATCTAAATCAGATAGAGAGAGGCCTAACTGGCCAAGTCTGGCAATTCAGACAGAATGCCACAGATGGGAAGAAAGCACAGAACCCTGCTGGAAACACAGGTGATACTGACACCACAGGACAAGGAATGAGACTCCTAGAAATGAAAGCCTCAAGCACTAAGATTTGACAAGGTTGCTCTCCTCATTGTTTTACAAGATAAATATTTTATGATGTTAATTTTTTTAGTAAAACTAAATAATGTTCATTTAATGCAATAGTTAAGCACAGAGAAATACTTTGCATTTCTTTTTGGCAACATTGACTATAATCTAACACATCAGCAAGAACAACCTTTTCTTTTACCGTATCCCCATTTTAAAATTCCTTTATTTAATAAATATGCATCTTTCTGCTACATGCTCTACATCAAAGATCTTTCCTTGCTCTTCTTAAAGACCATGCACTATAAACCCTATTCTGCGCCACCGATTTTAAATTTCATCTATAAAAGTCATTTTACATATACTACAAATAACAATACATGCCCCAGTTTGAATATTAAAGCTGTAATTCAATTTCAAGGTTCTTCTGACAGTATTCCAGTATCACACTTTTTTTTCGGAGATGCTACTTGAATCCTTTTCAGTAAATTAAAAAACTACCACAAATCAATAGCTTAAAAGCAGATATATTGCATCAAGAACTTCACAAGGGCTTGTTGCTAGCCATGCAAATAACTAAGAAGTTGGGCCTATAGTGTAATAATAGAAATCAACAGAAATAGTTAAAATTAGTGAAAAATTACATTATTCCAAGCTTATAACCCACACCATAATACACTTTTCAACGTGCTATGTATTTTCTTCTTGCATTTCTACCAAAAGGAAGGGAGGGTATTACTAACTACTAGGTAGAGATATGAAACCCCACATAGACATAAATCCAGATTTACAGAGTGTAAACTCACCCAAGTCTCTGTTCCTTAGATTTTATTAGCTTTAATCACTGAGAGATGCCTAACTAATAGACAATATTAGGCGTAGACTGGATAAAAATAAATGAAATTTAGCTTCTATGAATCTGGATAACAGTCTCAATAGAGACTTACTCTTTCCTCTGTAAAGCATGAGATTGTAACAGTACAGTCGCTGCTGGAAAATTATATGACATATAATCACATGAAGTACAGTGACAGAAACCACACCTTTTTGAAAAGCTAAATATTGTAATAGGAAATTTATTTACTTTGACCTTGTTAGGAAGCAAAGTGGTACCACAGAAGTAATTTGCATTGTTTTACTGAAGTACGATCAGTATTCGTAAGCTATGTACCTTACATATAGGTGCTATCCAGGTAGACAAGAGTTTTTGTACCATTTAGCTACTCAGTTTTCACTTCTACTTTTAACTTCTCCAAGGCAATTTATTGCAGAAAATAATTTGTGTAAGTAACATTACCAATAAGGCAATTGAAAAAAACCCCCAACAGAACCACTTTTGAATATAACCTTCCCACCCATTTTCTCAAGCTCCTCTTTGTACTGCTTGTAAACAAAACCGACTAAGTCCATCTACCCTGTCTTGAGCACAAATGGCAGGATTTTGACAGCTGAAGGTGGGAAGCTGCAGGGGTGACCTGTGCAGGAGGTGGTCAGGGACTGCTTTGTGCCAGTCACATTTGGTACCTGTTGGCCCCATGATGGACAAAAATCAATCCACCGTACACCAAAATGGAACTAGAGGAGTCCCTGGCGCTTCTGTGAAAGAGCATTTAGAAATGGGAGACAAAAGCCAAAGGGAGACACACACACAGGAGGATGCTGAAGGCAGATGCCAGGAGAGGATAAATGTTAAACAGGAGATGCAAGAGCTGATACTGGGACAGGAGAGATGCATAAATGGGCAAAAGAGAGAAACAAGACAGGCAGGGTAGACAGTACAGCAGCAGAACTGCTGAATCAAACAAGCCACCCAAGCTATGGCTGGAGACAAGACTGAGGAGTTGGCACAATCCCAAAGGCACTACAGCTGGTGGGGCAATCTATGGCAGAGCAATCTGGTAAGAAACAAGCAGCAGCAAAAGAAAAGAAGGAACTGTAATGCACCGACTCCCATCTCTTGCTCCACCCATCATCCCACTGAACAGACCGAGTGTAATGTGCAGCAAATGGATTGGAGAGCAAAAACAGAGGTGTCTGAAGGGAAGGTGAGGTGGGCTTTTTTTAAGTGTTTAATTGCTTTTATGGTTCAACACTAGGATCAGTAATTAAAAGGTTGTTAAATGGCAATAATTAAAATGACATTCATAGAACCATGGAAGATTGGGTTTGAAAGGGACCTTAAAGATCATCTATTCCAACCTCCACGCCATGGGCACGGATGCCATTCACTTGATCAGGTTGCTCAGGGCATCACTGAACCTGGCTTTGAACACTTCCAGGGATGGGACATTCACAACATCTTTGGGCAACCTGTGCCAGTGCTTCACCACCCTCTGAGTAAAGAGCTTCTGCTGTCTGAAAATGTCCCTTTCTCTCCTTTTAATAAGCCTTCTTAAGGTACTGGAAGGCAGCAGTGATGTAATCATCAAGCCTTCCCTTCTCCAGGCTGAACAACACCAGATCTCTCAGCCTGTCTTCATAGGAGAGGTGCTCCTGCCTTCTGAGCACCTTTTTGGCCCCCTCTGGACCTGCTCCAACAGGTTCACATCTTTCTTGTGCTGAGGACCCCCAAGCTGGATGCAATACTCCAGGTGGGTCTCATGAGGGCAGAGTAGAAGGGGATAATCACCTTCCTTGATCGGCTGGCCACAACTCTTTTGATGCAGCCCAGGATGCGGTTGGCCTTCTGGGCTGCAAGCACACAGTTGCTTTACGTCCAACTTTTCATCCACCAAAATCCCCTAAGTCCCTCTCCACAAGGCTGCTCTCAGTGAGTTCTTCTCTCCTCTTCCTTCTGTTGTGTCAACTGCACCGCTTTGCTTCGTGTCATCTGCAAACTTGCTGAGGATGCACTCGATCCCACACTCCCTCTGCCATTGATGAAGACACTGCAGAGTGCCGGTGCCAAGACAGAGCCCTGAGGAACACCACTTGTCACTGGCCTCCACAGAGACATGCAGCCAATTCTTTAGCCACTGAATAGTCTATCCATCAAATCCCTGTGTCTCCAATTTGGAGATTAGGATGTCATGTGGGACCGCACTGAAGGCCTTACAGACATCTAGATAGATGACATCTGTAGGTCTTCCCTTTTTGACTGTTGCTGTTATGCCGTCATAGAAGATCACCACATTGGTCAGGCACAATTTGCCCCTAGTAAAGCCATGTTGGCTGCCTCAGATCACCTCCTTTTCTTTTATATGCCTTAGCATATCTTCTAGGAGGGAATTCCCCATGATCCTCCCAGGCACAGAGGTGAACTCACCAGTCTGTAGTACCCCAGATCTTCCTTTCTCCCCTTTTTAAAAACAGCAGTCATGTTTCCCTTTTTCCAGTCATAGGGCACTTGGCATTATAGTCATGACTTTTCAAATATGATGGAGAGCGGCTTGGCAACAACATCAGTCAGTTCTCTCTGGACCCTGGGATATATGTCACATAGACTTGTGGCTATGCAGGTTCATCAAGTGATCCTGAACCTTATAGTGATTGCTTATAGTCAGAGAGACTTCACTCCCATGGGGAGTGAATCCCCCTACAGGGGATTATGGATTTGCTGGCTTTCTCCAGTTGTTCTTCATAGACAAGTTCTGAAGTGTATAGGTGCTACTGCTCAAACAACAAACAACACTTCTTTGTCAGGCTACACAGCATCTAGATGATGCTAAACAACGCTGGATAGGAGCATCAAGAAGACTTGTCTTTACAAAGCACACAGCCATGAAAACTTTCGGAAGAATGATGCACAAAACTATACAAGCACCACCAGCTTCTTCTGAATGCTCAGTCAGAAGATGTTTGCACTAAGGAAAGCGTACAAAGCATTAAAAAGTCTGCTCTGAGAGAATTTGTGCCAGGCATTTTGCCAAAGGATAGATCATTAATGGTTTTGATGATCTCCCCTTGGAGAGGGGGCTGCCAAGACAAATCCTCTTAGTTATACTAGAAAGGTTAAGTGAGGTCAAAAAGTCCCACCTCTCCCCAGCTGTGGGCACTTCACCAGTTTGATAATTTTGATAAAGAAATAAATGAACGCTTTAGGTGTTTGCATTTAATTAGTCTGATGCCAGCAGAGTTTCTAATAACCAGTATTATACTTGGGTTTGTGTCTGCTTTGATTAGCTCTCTTAACGGCCGACCAGCTCTGTCACCCTCCTGGAATAATCTATTTTGCGCAAGTCAAGGCCATTTGAGACCTCTGGGCTACGTGTGGGCTGACAGCACGGCTGGCCACTTTCAGCTCCTCCAGCAAGACAGCAAAAATAAAGGGGACACCAGATGTACCTGAATCTCCAGGCAGTTTTCTGTCTCCCTTTAGGTTAAGGTAAACACGAGAGCCTGTTTATTTTCTTCTAAAGGTGTAAGAAACAGTTGTGCTTGGTAACACACTCTGAAAGCCATAGACAGCACAGTGGATAATACCTCAAGGATACTATTTACCTTCCAGAGCAAGAGTGTCTAAACATTCACCTGTTCCCTAAACACTGCTATGGTGCAGGAGGCAAGAATTTATCTCCTTTCAAGTATAATACTTCTACAGTTGATCTTTATGGCAACAAAGGCAAAACTGAAAAGTAAATGGTATAACAACATTTAGTATCCCATCAAAATAGTTTTCCACAAGTACTGAGAGCTATTCATTCAAACACATTCTTCACATTGCAATGTTCCCATTCCAATTATTTAGAGATTAAGTTTCTTTGCTTTACTAATTTAATGGAAAAACTGTAGAAGAAACACACCCAACAGAAATCCAAAGTTTCTGAACAGAAAAAACCCACACAATAACATTAGCTGAAAGGTCAACAATTTCTCTCAAAGAACCAGCAACAGTCTTCAATAATCCTGGATAATTTTGTAATCCTGGATAATTCAGCATTTTACTGAAGGCTCCCTTTGAAAACAGTTTCTACTGTCATCATCACTACACGCTAAACTAGCAGACTGCACATATAATGGATGCAATATAAGACAATACAGCCGTTCCATATCTATTAGCTTAGTATTAAAAGATCACTAAATAATTAAGGACCTATTCTCCAAGGTCCCAAGAGCTCTCAATACATCACCATAAGTGAAAAGCAGGTAGTCATACTGAAGTTTTCCATGTGCATGAGAGATTTTGGGTCTGTTGTGCTCTAAGATTGTTCAAGAGCTCTGATCATATCGCCTGAAGTAGTGACTCCCTTGAAATAAGCAAATGAGATACAAATCTCCCTCCACGGAAAAAAAACCCAAAATAATTCCCTTGACCAAAACCCTAAAAAAACATCCAAGCAGATTGCTTTTTAGCAAGTATCCTTCCCCAGTCCACAACGTCTAAAAGAAAGAAAAGACTGTAATGGAACATCTGAACAACATGGAAGTTTGTTACTAACAGGGTATATTGATTCTGCTTGTTTTGTCATTTTGTCTTGCTTTACAGTACACACAATTTTTTTTTTTTTGTGCTCACTGTTCTAGTTTTGAAGAAAACACATTTCCACTGAAAAGAGAATTCTCTTTCATGCAAAAAATGCACTTTGTAAAAGAAATAAAGCATCCTGGCAACAGTAAAGCCTGAGAAAGCACAGTAGTGTAGAAGTACTAGAGAAAATTACGTTTTGAAGTTATAGAGAGTTTATTTACACAAAGTTAAAATGATCACATTTTTCTAATATGACAATTGTTACATTTCTGAGTTAATTTACAGCCTTGTATCAGTTTACTCCATTAAATATTCATTACACCAGCTACACTTACTGATGCTTTGCTAGCTTCTTTCCTCATGCACCTCTTCCAAGCACAGAAGAATGTGGGAAAAATACTCTTTCTATGGATCGTGCATTTTCAGGCTGTTGGTTGCAAATGCTCGTTCCAAAGGTAATGTAGTTCTGGATCTTGTCAATTATTAGTACTAGTTAGGTGATCTCCACTGCCCCGTAACAGTGACAAATACATATTTAAAGCAATTAAAACAGACAACATTTATAGTGATTTGCTAAAGCACAAAACAAGCACACACAATACATGTTAGGTTGGTCCTCTAATACAGCTTACTCTGCCTTTCTCATGAAGGCTGTAGTCCCACTGACCACATATCTCAGAATAAGCCTCCCTAACGGGAGGCTACACAGCTTTTTATCATTGCTGGAAACTCAGCTCTGTTGCAAATGGTTTTGACTATTTTTGTTACACATTATTACAACTGGAAATAGAGTAGTACTGGGTAGTACCGATTCTGACACTTTAAAGAGGTGATTTTTATCTGACTTACTCTTGAAGAATTTTCTAAATACATGCATTATGACTCAACAGTACTCATTAAGTACTCTGAGTACCAGATTTGTGTTTGTACATAATTAGAGTAAGGCTTAAAATGTGCAACAGAATCATACTTCCATACAAAAATAAGAAATTAACTTTGAGAGAGAGACATGAACATATTGACACTATTTTTAGATGAGCAGGTAAGACCTGTAATTAAAGCCTGATCTTTGACTAAGAAAACATCTGTTTTCTTCACTGTGTAATTAGTAAAATTAATGAATTCCAATCCATCCACACAAATGATTTTTTTAATTCTGAAATCAATCACTTTAAAGCCCAAGATGCTTTCAGCTACACAAATTTGCCAATATGTGATACTGTAGATCAAGTTCAAATAAGGAATGTAATTTTCTTCATGGTTATGTTTGAAATGTTTTCTAGCCCTCTTCCTCTATTCTGCCAATGTTGATACTTATATTATAAGCAAAACACACTTCTGCCTTAAGAAGTTTGAGACGGCTACAGACTAGATTAACCTTCTCACACCTAATTTTTGTTGGGAACCTGACTAAGATCACATTTTTTAACTGGATCAGAACAGGAAATACCCTCAGTGGGAGATTTTTAAAAAAGTAAGACTATCCCTCTCTGACACCTTTTATTATATACAGAGCAGGAAACTGCTGAACAGTGAACACAATTTCACAACGCAGATTAGAAGATCAATCATTAGAGAAAGTGATGAAAAATTTCTTCTAAAATATTTTCCTCTTAAAAAAGAGTGCTACTTATAAGAATGTTACACGGCAGATAAGTCCACTTGAAGAGGTTAGCACCGGATAATTAGAGATGCCAGAAATAATGGGACACATACAGTATGCTTTGGTGATCACCAGTACTATCATTGTCATGCTGCTATAAAGGGCCAACAAAAGAAGGCTTCTATCATACTCCCTTTGGTCACTGTGGGGTTTTAATTCACAAGGGCAATCCTGATTGCCCGTATTAAAAATCTTTGACCAAAAACTATGTATCTGTTCATGTGCTATAATTGTTTCAATCTTCCTCTTTGACTCAGGGAGATGTGCAGGAGAAATCCAGCTAACAATCTCATAAGTACTTGTTTTATGAATCTGGCCCTCAGTCAAGAAGTTGCAGTGAAAAGTCTTTTAATCACCTTCTGATCAGAATTTACTGGATTGTATCTAAGTTCAAGGGTATTAAAATGTGCAAAGGAGACTATGAAAAAATGGCTAGGTTATAGATTTTAACTTCTTAACTAGAAAATTGACTCAAAATAGATTTTCTAATTTACAATGAATCAAAAGAAAAAACATTAGACCATAGCAAAAGTGGCACAAACGTATCAAAAAGCAAATGAATAAACATTTGAAAAGATTTATTATTAGAAATTGTAATAAATTTTGGAAAGATGAATCGATTTTAGTTAAAAGGTATAACTGACAATTTATTGGGCGGGAAGATGCATTATTTTCCAATTGTTATCCACCTACAGTAAAACTGATTTGTGTCCTATTGTATTTTATGGAAAAGGAGAGAGCAACTTTCAGTGATTTAGATTAAATGTATTAATCATAACCAGACACTGTGAACTATATATCTACTATTAAAGAAGATTTTTGACATTTAATTCTGTAGCAATATTTTGGCTCTGTACCACTCTTCCTAAATCCAATTCCTGCTACAGTTGGCAGATTTCTACCTTTTAATTTTATGGGGCCTAAAGTAGCATTTAACCACCCATGCGGTAAATAATGCAGGATTAGAAATATTTAGTGTTTTGTTTCCCTTTGAAGAGTACCAATCCATCAACCCCCAAATATTTTAAAAACATTTTCCACATTCTAGTAATATTTAATATAAGATTCACTAAAACATCCTATGTAAATGAAGTTGTTTTTGTGAAACAAAAAACCCCCAAGTTAAACCCGAAAGAAAACATGCATATGGATCACTGATATATGGGAGTTAATTTTATAAAGATATCGGTTTGTGTTCAAAGAAAACTCGAAAAAACACTTCAGAGTTTTTAAACTTTGTAATAGTCAAATCATATATAGTATTTATTCTCAATAACATGACAAAATATAGTTAAATGTTCTGCCTGTTCTCCTGAAAAAGGCATAACAATGTATTTTATAATATTTATGCCTCCCCCCTCATTTTTATGCAGTCATTTCCTATTTTTTTGCTTAAATGCTATATTTCACTGCATGGGGAAAGCTAGCTTGGGGTAGCTTCTAAGTGGCAATTTCCTTAAAGTTCTTTTAGGTACTGCAAATAGTCTTAAATTGCCTTAGACCTACACCAACAATTAGATACCAGATTTTTAAGAAACACAAACAAAAGAGAAAAGCAGTATGGCAAGAAAATCTCAACTGCCACACACGTGCTTTCTTTTTCACAGCATAACAGCGTGGCAAAAAAAGGTTTTTCCCCAGTTTGACTCTACTCTACAGAAAATAAAAATGCAACCTACTGTAAACCTACGGTATCTGCTTAAGTCTCTGTAAAATTAGGCTTTAAACCTAAGCAATCCAATGGAAAGGGGTCAGGGAGAAAGGGAAACAGGATGTGTTTGACCTAATGCTCTTTAAAGTGAATTTTGTAAGTGTCTATAGCTGGACAGTTGCAACAGAGTATTCTCATCAGCTGGCAGTAAGGAAAAATTACTGCCTAAATAAACAATTTTCACTTCTCTGAACTGAGGACAAGGTTCTTCCTCGACCTTTAAAATCATAGTCTCATACTTGTGAATGTAGGTTTTAAAATCAGCTGTCAAAGGACTATCTAAAGTTAGTAGTGAGAAAAGGAAAAACTATCCATAGCAAAAATTTGGTCAGAATCAAGTAAGAGTTTGGTGAGTCAAATTGCAAGAGGCAGAGCAGAACAGATTTTGAGCAGCTATCAAAACTGTTGGAATGGAAGGGTTCACTTGATTAGTTACAGTGGTTACATTCTGCTTTGAAAAGAAGCTAAAAAAGCAGTTCCTGTGTCCCAGCTGAAGGGACAGTAACTAACAGGGTTACATGTCTTGAACCACTCCAGCTGGAAGTCCTGATGTTAATAAACCTTTTCTTGTAGTCCTCCTTATTCCAATATATGGTATGTAATTTGGTAACTGCACAAATGGTTTAAGTACAAACAAAACAATGCTTTTGAAAACATCATACCAACATTTTATGTAGGGCTTTCCCAAAATGTTAGGAGACCACTAAACAGAGGAGCTTTGAGTTTTTGTCTGACTCACCTCATAACTCACAGCCTTATTAATTTACTGATGATCTGCAGGGAATGACAGTTCCATTCTAGGATTGATTATTACAATTTATTTAAAGTTAGCATTGCTGCCTCTGATACTGGATAAACATGATTAAGAAAGCATTCACTTCTAATAGATCTTAAAATAGAATGACTTGCAGAAACACATTAAATAAAACATATTTCTACAAAGAAAAGCTTCTGCATTCAGTTACATCCTTATTTGCTGTAAATACCACGATAAAAACTAACAGATAACTATCAGAAGAGGCAGTCCCTGAGAAGTTTTGAGTACCTTTTTTTCTCCTTTAAACTACACAGTCAATACACGTTTGGTTTTCTTATTTCAAGAAACAAAATGGTAGCAAACAAGTAATTTTCCAGCTAAGTCACAAGTAGGTTAGGCTACAAGTGTGCTTTGCTCCACTCCTTTATGACTATATTTAACAGCCTAAAGAACACTGTCTTTACCTCTGACTAACTAAAGTCACGGCAAACAGAATGGCAAAGGAGGACTTCTACACCCTCGTATTCTTTCTCATATTAGAAAAGAAGTAGAATAATTTTATTTGCCAATTCAACTTCAACACAATGCATCATGTATGCTTCCAACTTTATTTTCTGTTCTCTATTTTGAAGTAATTTGATACATGATGAATTGCTGGAGAGAACAGTAAAGATCCAGTTTAATTCAATATTTTTACAGCTATCTCTAACTCTGGATATGAGCCGTATGAACTCAGACTGTATATATAAAAAACTCCCAACATTTTAAATTGGAGTTTGTATTTTTGCTTTTGTTATAAATCAAACAAGACTAAAACATTCTGATTCTCCATGACTGCCTTACAGTAATAATTTGAAAAATAAGATGTTAAATTATATTGATCACTTTTCACTGATGCCTCAGAGCTTTTTGGATTTTTCACTTTGGTAGATTTTAGAAGTAGATGTGTAGGGAATATAGATTTTAATGTAGCTGTATTATATCCCTTACCCTGCAGCATAATGTTTACACATACCCAACCCTATTATGCCATTCCATATCAATCCCTCTAAATTCCATTAGCATGTTTAGTCTTCTTTTCAAGGTAGAATTGCAGAAAAGCCTGGACCAGAAGATACCACACAGACATAGCAACCTTCAAACCCAGAACTTTGGAGAAGGTCCAAGGACTGTGCGTGCTGCGAAGAAGATGAGGAAGGAGGGTCACAAAGACCCCAAACCCAATTCCTGAACAGGAATGTCAGGGGGCAGAACTGGGAAGAACTGGGGGTGGACAAATCTGGGATTGGATGGACCTTATTATAAAATCATAGAACCACTGTCTGGGGGGTGGTGTGTCGTGTATTCCTCTGGTCTTAGGCCTAATTTAAGAACCTGCTCTCTTTATCTTATCTTACACACTAAATTGGCTTGGACTCTTTTTCTCTGCACTCTCTTAAGGCAACATCACACAAGGATTTTTTCAATATGTATTACATGAAGTAATGTTAGAACAGAACTAGTGAACAAAACAAATCAGTGCACCTGACTATAAGCAGTGATTCTATGTTCCAACAAATCTAGAATCACTTAGTAGATCTGTCTAGAAAGGCAGAGTACTCCTATTAGAATCTAAAGTGCCAGTTTCCCCTATACATGGCTACCACATGAAATGCATTTGAAAAAAACAGAGGGACTATTTTCAAGTTGTTCTGTCTATCTGTAGCCCTCATTCTCCCACCTATTTAAGGCAGAAAGAAGTTTTCTATGGAGTGGAAAACCTATGTATGTGAATTAGTTATTATGCTTTGAATTAGCAAGAAACTTTCAACTGTTTAGGAGCTGTAGCTGATCTTGTACTTGCTTTCAGTCAAAAAATGCTAAACAACGTGCCAGCTGAAATCACTGTCATGATTTACTTGACATTTATGATGTCGTTACAGCATAAATAAGATATTGCTCATAAGGTAAGCCACAGTATCTGTGCAAGTGTTCCTTCCCTATTACACGTGTTTTTCTGTCTATTCTCAGCATTAAATGACCAACTCCCCCATCAAGCTCAATACAAGGAAATACAAGTCTTAATCTGACTCTGGATACAAGATGCTGTTCGCATTTTGTTCCTTATCAATTCTTTGAAACACTGCTACGGAGGCACTAAAAAATTTCCAAGAGATATAACTTACTGAAATTTTTGCAGAAAAGGTACTAAGAGCAGTAACATCTGAAGACAGATTCTGTTATAATTGCACTAAAACATAAAACAAAGAACCAATAGGGACTAAGGAAGTCAAAAAAAGCAAATTCAAAATGTCTGCAGAAGAAACATTTCATGCAGTCACGCACTAGGAAGTGGGATTTTTTTTGATAAGCAGCAGAACACAAGAGGAATAATTATGCTGCCTCATATTTTGAGGTCAGAGGTTTTTAAAATCATTATTATCTGTAAAGACTGCTTTGAAACTGTATTAATTAAGTTTTCAAGGCAGACACTAACTGAAAAATGGGAGATATCATAACATTACTTGTCCTCATTTAAAATCAACTTAAGTGAAATTGTAGATGACTATCATTTGAGCGGTTGGGTTGAGGTGAATTACAAGGAATACTGCTCAGACTAACAGTTCACAGCACTTGTCACCATGAATAAACCACAAAATGCATTTAAAAAACTAAGCAGCGCATTTGGCATTTCTAAGACTAGTGCTGGAGGGCAACTATTTCACTGAAGTGGGATGCTGGTTTTGACACTAGACTTGAAAGTCCAAGAAGAGGCTAAGTCACATTCACTTTAGCTAGACAGAAGCTAATCTTTTATACTTTAAGGGTATGTTTTGATCATCACAGCAGGTAAACTATCTCAAGAAAAAACACTGTGAGCTTTGTGGCACAGAGTCCCTCTTAGTCATTACACCTACATGGTATCTTCATTTTGTTGATAAAGTACAATTGTTATCTCTAAGAGATATTAATTGCCTCATGCATTCAAACTATTTTTTTCTTGATAGTCATAGATTTTTAAGAATGAAGTCAGGGTTCTACACTCTAATTTACAAGACAAGTGGTATAGAAGAAAGAATAAAAACCACACATGCTCACCTTTACCAGTTAGTGCCTTTAGAACTATTACAAACCAGTTGAGGATTTCTCTATTTCAATTATGGCAGAGGGTTTTTACACTTACATAATGGAAGCAATAATAAAACTGAGTAAACTTAGATTTCATGTCATCTAAACATCTATTATTTGAGTTGCTTGTAACTCCTCCTTGGCTGATGAACTGCAGCTTTAAATGAGACAGAAATGCTGTGGTATTATTTGCGCCTGTTTACTGGTTTGATGACCAAAGATTTTCATTAGACGATTTCAGGTGACACAAAAATCACTGTCAGTTAAAGCAAACAAAGGTTGTAAGGCACGCATTATTAAACCATTCACATCTCATAAATGATGAGTAGAAATCAAAACCCTTCATAACAAAATGACATCTATACTGACAAACCTCATCTATTAATTCTAGTGCCCGGACTTGAACAATTGCAATACAAACCAACTGTGCCTTATGTAGGGGTACCACTGTTGGTACCACTAGTGATGAGAACCACTTTGAGAAATACTGACCTACCATGAAACATGACAAAGGTAAAATTATGATTTTTTTGATGAGTAAGTATGTTAAACTATTATGAAAGTCACTAAGCAACTCTACTCTTCCATCAAGTGCCTGCCATTGCAGGTAGAAGTTATATTAAGCTTGCATCAGTATAAGGGAAAGATTTAGCAAAAACACACTTGAAAATACTTTGTGGAAAAAAGAAGCTCTTACTATGCAGAATACCCAGTGAATGATTAGAAGGTGTAAGAACAGTGAGCAGTTCCTCCAAAAATACATGAAGTTAAGAACATCACAGATACTTCAACATTTTCCCCAATATTTACATTTCATTTTTGAAACCTACATTGTTTATAATAGGGTTTTGTAATCCAACTGAAGCTTCTTTTCCCCCTTTTGTTCATAGAATGGTTTGGGTTTGAAGGAACCTTAAAGTTCATTAGTTCCCACTGTCCTGCCACAGGAAGGCATACCTTCCACTAGTCGTGGAACTACTGTTTTCTTGTAAAATATAACTATTTCAATGTACCCAAGTTTTGAAATCTAGAAGTGCGCCATTTGACTCATTCCTCAGGAAAATTGTAGCATTTCTATTAGTAGTAAATAAGCACTGGAAGAATCAATGGTGGGGCTTAAAATGCCATCACAGCAGCATTTCCTCTGCTAACAACCTGAATTTTTCTGCCTGAAAAAAACATATCTGCAGGAAGCACATGAGTGCAGGAAGACATCCACTCTCAAGGAAGTTTTATCTCTTTATGATGGTACTGAGTTAACTAAAAGGAGGATTAAAAGGGCACGACTTATTCACTACATTTTGTATAAGCTGATTCCAATTTAAAACAATTACAATCAAGAAAAAAATAAAAGGAAAAGCACACGGAGAAATGCTTTTAATAGCTGAAAATACTTCTGATGACAGGAAATCTTAATAAAAACCCCATTACAAAATAACCCACAAAACCAAAAATCAAACCTTACTTTCCTACTCCCTTAAAGGAAAATTCATTTGCAGGTTTAGCAGTGTAAGGTTTCAAAACGTCACCACAGATATGTTCTTTCAGGCACTTCAATGATACTGAATTATTTTATCTGACTGTATACCACTCATCCAATGTAAAAAAAATCTCCACAACATCAAATACACTTTAACTTAAGAAGCACCGTTTTTCTAAAAGTTGCAGAGCATCCATCAAGAGGCTTCTGACCCATATTGTAAAAACAATGCCCAAATTACTCTTTAAGGAAACATTCCTTGGATCAATAGCAAGGTTTCATAGTTATTAACATTTCACTCAATTTCCAAAATATTTTGACAAGAAAAAAGCTCCTGAAAATACCTGGCTCTTGGAAAGAACCTAGAAGCAGAAATGTTTGATTTGCTTTTACATTTTCAAAATGGTTTTAAAAAGCACGAGTGCTTACTGCATCTTTCCCCCTCATGTCAACAGAGTAGTAATCTGTCAACAATTTATTTTTTTTTTAAGAAAAGCTCTTTTATCTTCGAACTTTTGAAAAAGAGTCACAAGATTTAACAGAAATATCCAGACACCTTCAGATAAAAGGTCTTGGAAATGCAGCTTTCTTTCTTTAAGCACATTTTGAATACTTATGACTCTGTATAGTTGAGCTCAATAGTACAACTGCGAAGAAATTAAATCAATCTCAGAGTGCGAGACTTACTATAGGCTGTCTTTAATATAATGAAACCAAGCCCCATGACAAAGGTGATGGATAGAAAAATTGGCAGTCAAAAAGAAGCACCTTTTTTATTGGTCATGTTTTTTGCACTTTAGTCCAGGGAAATCTCTTACCAGCTGCCAGCCCAGAGGGAACCAAGGCAGCAACCCAGGACACGTAAGAGTTTTCAAATAAAACGCTACAATGTCTCTCCCTGTCTCAGGGAAGAAACTATATCTAGAACCACAGGAGGTGCTAAGACAGCAGCACTGATTTTTAAAACTATCACTTATTTGTATGGAGGAGATGTGAACAAAAGTGAAATTTTTCAGTCATTGAGTACTAAGCTGGGCAAACATTTTGAAGGAAAGGAAAAAACAGTCATGCTCTATTTTCACTAACTATAATTATTAACTCTTATTTTCTTTCATTAAGGCTTTGTGCTCTCCCCAGGAATCCATGTGAGAAAAGTATGAAAACTTGAATCATTTCAGGTAAAGAGTTCCCTTAGTATTCTACATCATAGAAATGAACCTCCACAGTTTCAATGCATTCAAAATGTTATATTTAAGACTTTATTCTATGAAATACCAAAGTTTCACATGCAATTTGCTGGAGAGAATAGAGATACAGTACTAGATAAGTGATATGCAAGTACATAAACATGCATAGAAAAAGACTGAAAAAAAAGCATTCCTTCTAAGAAATCAGTGTTTTATTAATAGAACAATAATTTTAAATTGTAGAACTTTTGCCTACGCCTAACATAAAACTATGTGGGGGTTGAGACTACTTAAACAGGTCATATATAACTACAGAATTCAACCAAGCAAAGTAAGATTTCATGCAATATACCTTGTTAAAAGAGTATGTCAAATACTGGTATGGTATGAAAGCACATACATCACGTTTCTCATTTTAACTACAAAGCTACTACTATCAATGTGGCATGGTGTTAGAAAAACCACGTTTTTCTATTTCTTCTCAAATAAAGTTTAGTTACAAATGATGCTGCCACAAAACAAAGCAATGAAGACATAAAAAGCCAGCATTATAATTGCAAACCAAAACTGGACAATCAAAAGGATATAAGCCAGTTAGGATGAATATCTTCTTTTTTTTTTTTTTTTTTCATTTTCTTGCTCAGCTTTTTCAGTTGTCATCTGCTGTATGACAACTCATTCAACCTGCACATTGAATTAGGCCAGAATTTCCAAAGTATTTGCATGTTAGCTAGTATTCACTTCTCTCTTTCTTGTCCAGTATTGTGTGATCATTAAAAAAGTGTTTTGACTCAAAGGTAGTACACTCGATAAAAGAAAGACCCAAGAGTTTACTCAAATTAAGCAACTCATCAACGAAACACAGAAAGAGCATCTGGACAGAATCTAAGCGCCAGCCGTGGCTACTTCAAACTGAAGTTCACTAACTGGTCCATAAAGAGCAGCCTTCTTCCTCAGACCCTCAGCTCTCACTGTGGTGTGAAAATGATGCAAGCTGGCAGATTTCCTGGTCTAAAACAAGTAAAATTCACCCTCTTAGCCTGACATTTCTCTTACAAGAAAACATAGAGTTAGGCATTAAACACTTTTTGAAAGAGGATGATGATATATCAAGGTATTGTCACAGCTATTCATTCTCCCTTCCCTAAAACTGCAATCTCTCTGAGGCTTTGCTAGCTGCTACAATTGTGAACGTTCAACCAAACTTTTCAAAAATACTGACTGTATGCAAAGAGCTAACTATATGCTCACATTTCCCAGACACAAACTAGGTATCCTTAGACTTAACACAAGATACAATGTGTGTCTTCTAGATAGTGTATCTTAGTAGGAAACTCCCTTTTTTTTACTTTGTCTCCCTTTCAAGCCTGTGAAAAGCAGCGATACAGACATCAGACTCCCCTCTGTTAAAAAAGAATTAATTCACACCACAATTCTGTTCAGTAAGTTGAGTCTGCAGTGTTCTTTCCTCAGGATATTAATCTTTCTAAAAGCATTCTTGCTCTTCTTCACTGTTACCATCTAATAGCAGTAATTACTTCTTGTTCT
Source organism: Oxyruncus cristatus (assembly GCA_013399855.1). Taxonomy (NCBI): domain Eukaryota; kingdom Metazoa; phylum Chordata; class Aves; order Passeriformes; family Cotingidae; genus Oxyruncus; species Oxyruncus cristatus. The sequence continues at coordinate 904,091 of VXAY01007091.1, read as the reverse complement.
GTGTTATCAGATGTCACAGGTATTAAATGACTTTTTTTTTATCATTGGATTGAAGTATCTAAAGAAGATTTTCTTTAAGAAGCGATCACTGACAAAAGGAAGCACAAGAGCTCTGGTTTATACAGCTACATTTGCAAAGACGGATGCAGCAGATGTGCCCACAAACATAAATAGTCATTAAGGAGGTCAGAAAATGCATCTGCAGAGCTAACTGCACATCCATTCTTTATATGCACTCCTGCCTGAACATAGGGACTTAGAAGGTACATTCACATGCCAACTTTCTTCTACAATATTATGTAAATGATATATTTAATAATCAGTTATTTAGTAGATCAGCTTGGATTTTTGGTACAAAGAGAACTACGACACTATCTTTATATATGGGAGATGATGACTGGAAGACAAAATGGGGTCCTAAGGAAAATCTAGAAAGCATAGCAGAAAATAAATATTAGGATTTTTTATTATATATATGCATTCACAGTATATCTTCATCAATTGAAATTTAATCACCTTTTTACAATTTAGAGGAAAAGGCAGGTTTTGGGGTAGTTAAGCCATGTATCATCAATACCATGAAGCTAACCTATCAGTTATAATAGCTCCTATAAAATACCAGAGTGAAATTGCAATAAGCCTAGAAAATGGGCTACAAATCCCAGATATGCTCAAGCAAGCACTGAACCAAAAATAAAAATAGGTGGATAGGAAACCAAGAACTAGAGAGCATTCATCTAATTCACGACCACTAACACAGAGATCACAGGCCAAGGTTTTAAAGCATCTTATTCAGCTCCAAATGGCAATTACTGGACAGGGAGTTCAATTATAAAAACCTTCCCTCTGCAAATTGAGTTAAATTTCAATAAGTTCCTTTCTATTCTCTCCACATACAATAACTCCTACGTTTTTCAGAAGTACCTTATGTTGTTTCAGCAAACTGAAATTTGAAAACATGTAAAGTTCTCAAATAATAAAGAGCATTCATGTTGTAGTATTTATTGTACTGGCCTATGTTTATTACACCTGATAAAGAATCTCCCATATTCTCTTCCTTGTCCAAACATTATCCTGATAAGAATAAACTGTGCTACAATTAATACATTTTAACATTTTAATTTAAAAAGTCAAATTTCTCTTCTCATGCCCTCCTCCAAAGGAAAAAAAAAATCATAAAAATTGATTAGAAACTTATTTTAGAAGAAAGTTATGGGAAAATAAAATTACTGGATTGTACAAAAATGCAAGGACAGTTGTGATTTTTTTACTTCACATATAAACATTGCTCCTAGAGCTGAAGGCACTAAAAATCCCCAAACATCTCATTTGTAGTTACAGGCTTAGAAGAGGTTCTGTCCCAAGTAATGTCTGAGGCCTATGACAAGTGCATCACTAACTTGCTTTACATATTTTGTATATACCCCCTTCCCCTGACCACACAGATGTCAACCAAACAAAAGAGAATAAGGACACATTTTTCAAAGCAGGTTTTAGGGAGAAAAATCGTAAAATAAATTTGATTTGTACCACAATGCATCCTAGAAGTTTTTTATTATCAGAAAAAACTTTGGTTTGATTTTCATCCAAGAGAAGAGAAATATGTCTTTTCATATAGACATTAAATACATACTGAAACTGTTAAACACACACCCCCACTGAAAACCTTTTCCTCCACTCAGTTCAAAAGTAGTACTGACAAACAGTGTCCGACGCTTTTGAGTACACACAAATATTTCATTACAGAGAATTGCAGTGAGAAGAGTCAGGGTCTTTTTAAAAAGAGCAAACACACACTATCAGCAGCAGCGGCACCACAGTCTTACTGTTCCACTACCCATCTAGAGCACTAGGGAACAAACATGAGAGGAACATGCTTTTTTAAAAAACCCTCTCAGAATAGTGCACATTAGCTAACAATAATGAGAACACCTACCAATGCATTCTGGTTTCCTGAAGCCTTTTTTATGTTTCTTGCTGGCATTCCATGAAGATGACTACATCTGCTCTGGAAACCTACAGAAAAAAAGTATGAACTGATTTAAGAATACTTCCTATACCACAGAACAAATAAAATTCACCATTACATAACAATCTATAAATACAAACTCAGTTAAATAAAAATGACTTATTATTGTCAAACATTTTACTGGTGGAAACAAAGAGCACAGAACGGGAAAAGTGAGAGAAAGGATAAGTTGTAACGAAAATCAACTGCAGCTTATTTCTGCAGTTATTCATATTGCCATCCTGGGTTCTATGCACAATTGGCTGCATAAGAAGAACATACTGAACAGGAGGAAAGTGATTTTTGCACCACTTACAACTTCTTTAGTACTATAAAACACGATCTCAACAGATTTGCCAGATTTAAAGTCCTCAAAAACAATTCCAATCACCTAAAAGAGAAGTCTTACAAAAGAATTCAATACATTCAGTGTGCAGAGTAGTTTAAAAGTGATTTGACCACTGCTCACACAGAATTTCAATGTGAAAGAGATCCTTCTGGAAGAGGGAAGGTACAACAAAATTCTTTGGCAGCAAGCTGAGGTCTGACAACTTCACTCTTTAGGTGAGTGGGTTCCCAGCTGTAAATGCAATCTAATGCTGATAGAACTTACCATTGGTTACTCTGGATCCACAGTTGTCTGAAGTGTTTTAAAGAAATAAAGAAAAAGGGTACTTTCTCAGTTACAATCTCAATCCTTGCTCTAAAGGAATCCTTGCCTCTTCTCTACAAACACTAAAGCCTGATCACAAAGCAAGGTAAAGGAGATGGTCATAGCAGTTTTTCCAGCCTTTGAAATAATGAACTTATATAGAATTCTATGCACTACCACAGAAGCCAGGAACAAAACTGATTATCTAGATTCACTTTAAATAATGCTTAATAATTCTCAATGCAAACATCAAGAGAACATCTAAAAGAGCAGGCTATCAAAATGAGCTATTTTACATTTTCTGACTTTTCTGATATTTGAATTTTTTTGAATTATTTCTCCCTAAAGATATCTTAAAAAATTAAATAGTTCAAGGAAAAAAACTGGTAACTCCAAGATGTTGTCCACGTTTTATATATTTTATATAATCCACAGATATCTTTCTACTGTACCCAAGTGATTCTATAGCTTGCATTTGCTTGATTGGCTACTTACCTCTCCTCCCTGAACGGGACATAAGAGGGAAAGTACCAGTTAAAATACTTTCAAAGACTGGATCAGGCAATTCTCTCTCCAGTTCTGTGGAATCTTCTTGGTCCCACCATGGAATGACTCCTGTAATTCCACATGCTCCACCAGATTCATTTTCATGAAACCAATCACTTTGCTCATCATCACCTGTGTGAGGGCAGTATCCCCAAGTCCCCCCGAAAAAGAGGGAGGAGCAGAGAAGATAAAAATTAGATGTTACCATCAATAAATACTCTGACAGGATTATTATTTCTTTTGCTTTATAGCTGTGTGACAATTACTTCTATATAGCAGTTCTATTTGGAAAATGTTTCTCAACAGCATGACATGCATTGCCATCAATGAAACATCATAAAATGTAATGCTTTAAAACCAATTTACAATAGTGAAAACAATAATAAACTAGTTAATCCCTTTGGCAATAACTGTGGGGAAATCCATTTAAGTTACTGCACTTTACATATTAACAAAAAACAAGCCCTAATCTCCTGCAGGGAATTAAAAGGTATAAAACTGAAACTAGTTCTTTGCAGCTGATAATGGTATATAATTAGCCTAATTTCATGATTTGTATGGCTAGTAAAAAGGGAAAACAATCAGGAACAGATGTGACTAAATGAAGTTAATCTGATTAAGTTCATTTAGAAATAAGTTTTGAAAAAGTTGATTTTAAATGAAAACTGACAGTATCATGTGATTGAGAATTATACTGCATTATACCACAAAGCTGGTCATTTTTACTGACAATATTTGTAGATGTAGTATTTAAATACTTGGATTTAAAGAAAAAATACGACAAGACTGAAAATCTGATCTTAAAATTAGCTCACAAACACACTGAGAACTAAAAATAAATTGTTATGTTTATTTTAAAACATGTTCTTTCATACAAAACATGTAGTTTCAGAACATCAGAAAATATCTTCAAAAGACACAGTAAATTTCCTTTCCTATTCCCCAAAATTAAATTCTAAGTACGTGCTGTATATTTTAATTCTACTTCAAACTATCCAAACCATGCCTCAATATTTCTGCATATAAATTATTTGTTTGTCATTTAGATTTTTATTTGGGGAGAAACTAAGCAACATACAAATGTAAGAATAATTAGACCCAATTTTCAAGAATAAGAAAGCATTTGGGTGTAAAATTTCATTGCTACTCAACCCCACAACAGGAAAATACAGATAATGAAAACCCAAGCCAAAATTTGGGAAAAATAAAATTCAAAATACTTTCTCCAAGTAAACTGTTGCAACATAAAGAATATTTGAGATCAAGCATAAGTGACAAGTTCTGTGAACATTCAACCAGGACAAGTACTTCAAGAAAATATAGAATAATTAAGACCCTTCACTGGTCACTTGCAGGTGAAATGCAATCTTTATGTCTTTAATGATCACTACTAAAAGCAAAATTAGGAGAGGCTATACAATAGGAACTTTTAGATGGAGGAAGGAAAAAACAGAAGTGAAGATATATATAGGTCAAAATAAGGTTTAAATTTCTTTGCATTCCTGGAGCATTTCACATTACTCTCCCTATTCATTCTAATCCTCATTTATAGTTATGACATTCACAAAGGTGTTCACCATTAATTTTATCCTCATTATGTTACCAGTACGGGCTCTTTGGAGGATGCCTAAGAGTACTGAAGAGTACTGAAGTGGTGGTGGTAGAAAGAGAATTACACCTTTTGACTAGATTGATCTGTGCTTCAAAATTAAGTTTGAAATCCTTTGTTTTGATTTTCCAAATTTTTACGTAGATAAAACTTTGTCTAAACCTTTTGTTGTGAGAGCTCTAGACACGCTGACTAATAAGAAATACTATCAGGAACTCAAAAGTATTCTTGTTACAAATAATTCATCTATGAAAGTAAGTACAGAATTCTGAAATGGCTCAAGTACAGAAGCCTGTAAGAGGTATGCAATGCAGTCTCAGAAGAAAGCTAGAATTTAAGACCAGGTTGGTGGACTGCAGATTAAGACAAAAAGCAACTATGGAAGAAAACCAGTATCTTCCCTGTTTGCCCAGTTCTTTGGGAAAAAAAGGATAAAATTACTTTTCCTTTTTGTGCAATAGGAATATTAGTATGTTAAGCAACGACCTTTTAAGATATCTTAATGGTTATGATACTATACACTTCCCCAAGCACTTAAGTTCATTACTGCCAAAGGCAGGCTTAAGATCTGAACCTCAGTCTTTTCCCACATGACAGAAGAACCCAGGTATACCTGGTCTGTGCACTTTAAACGACTCTGAATTCTCTGACTATTTGAAATCATATTACCACCTCGAGGCAAGCACAAACCTATTAGTACTATTCTTATCCAGGTGAAAGCACCCACAGGCATTTTGTTTAGCAGTTGTTCTACCTTGAAGGGTGCCATTTTCAAAAGGAGTCAGGGAAGACCACCGCATTTCACCATATCCTCACCTCATACATATATATAGGCAATAAAACACAGGGGGCTTCCAGCCCAAGAGTTTAGTAACCAAATACTTGGATTTTATCCTACTTAATTTGCAGCTCTCAAAAGGCAGCACAGTAACCATAGCAAATGGTAAAAATTCAAAGCAACATTTTTTACTTCAAAAGATTCACTACACTGTCCTTTCCTCTTAAAAATGATGATTCAGCACAGGACTACAGCAAGTTATCATATCTTTCCAAGGTACAGGAAAGGTAAAAAGGCCTCTGGATCTCCAGGAACTGAGCTCACGCATTCTCCTAAGCACATATTTAAAGTACATCCAACTTGTTTGTTTATAACACTAATGCTTAAAGGAATTACTTCAAAGTAATTTACATTCAATTATAACTGTACTGATAACAGAATCATAGTATCATAGAATGTTAAGGGGCTAGAAAATCAATTTAAGGCTCAGAAACGTCAACTTCAATCCTAAAATTTCAAGGCCAGTTTCTGGCTTAATTTATTTAGTTATTTTTAAGCTTTCGCCTCCACCCAATTATTGTTTCCCTAATTTTCACTCTACATTATTGAGCCTACATATTTATCTAATTACTACTCCATGTTAAATTACTTGCCTCCTTCTTTAAGAAGTTCAGAAAATGATTTATGTGGTCTTCTGAAGGTTTCTCTACGGCCACAGGCACCATTTGCATCACCATCGGTTTCATGTTCAGCAGAGCTTCAGCTCAATCTTATTTTAGCTAAAGCAGTGCAGGATTATAACAAACCAACTTCCCACTGCACGCAAATAGAGAGTTTTACCCCCCTTCCCAGTTTTATTTCAGAATGTCCAGACCACCCTTAGTAGCAGTAGGTACATGCGTTTGCCTGAAAGAACCACAACGTACTCGGACGGGCTACTGTGAAAAGAGTTTGGCAAAGGCGTGCTATGAACACCACTTGCACTTGATACTGTGCTGCTCCATTATCCATCACCCTGCACACAAGGAGCAGGAGCACATGGCCTGTGAATATCCTAGGATTCCAGTCTCATTTCCACAGCTCTTTCTAGGCAAAAAAAACTCCACTGCTAGCAGCTGTAATAATCATTTGGAGACATCAGGAGATTCACTACAGCACATATACAGAGAGTTTCAGGAAAGCAGAAGCTTAAGTTACCCATCCACAGAGGCATAATGCATCTTGCTCTCCGTGTTCTACAGAGCTACCTTGACAAAAGGTGCACACATTACATAAATATTTAGGATTTCAGCTATTCAGGTCATATACAACAACTTCACGTTATTTCTTGCAAACTTGCAAAGACTATAAACTTATTGGCCACAACAGTTCATAACTGGTGTGACTACATTTTGCATTGCACACTCCATTTTTTTTATATATGGAGAACCACACCCTGTCACCTGCAGCTACTGACAAGCTATACAACGTCCAAATTTTTCCCACTGGAGTTCTCACCAGAATTCTTATACTGAATCAGTACTGGGTCATCTTTATAAAGGACACAGTAATGAATATATGTTTAATCATAAAATAATGAGCCGCTATCTTTAACTGCTTAGCCACATCCACAGCAGAACTCTGACATTCCCTGACCTTCTCCAATTTTAACTGTTTAACACTTTGTTAACATAATACTCCTTCCCACTTGCTTAGATCTTAAAGGAAATTTCAAATGCTGCATGCCCTGATTTAACAGGTCTTAAGTCAACTTTGAATTTTCCCAAGTGTACTAGTAAGTGTAGATGAATGAGGAATGCAGAGTATGTCTTATTTGCTATATTCACACTATAAAATTCATTAAAGAACATACTTGAAATTTGACTTTTTTCCCCCCCAAAAGAGGGTATCATCTGATACCCTCTTTTGAATACCCTGTCTGAATACTGATACAGTTTTGTTAATTTGTGTTGAAAGTTTAATTTTTCAAGTGCCTCTGTAAAGCAGACCCATAAAGTGCCTTAAAACTGCAGGTGATCCTACCACTTAGGCCTATCATAGAGTTGTATTTTATACAGTTGTATTTTATGTTGCAATGTAAGACTAAACCTTTTAGTTCAGAACTTTTAAAATTTTTCTACACCAGGCATAACACTGCTTATCATTAAAGTTTTTAATAACTGCAAAACAGATTCCTTTAGGAATAAAAGGAAAGAAGAGGGCGAAAAAGGACAGTCATAAGGACTTTTCATACATAAGTTTCACCTGTTGTTCAGGTCCTTCAATTACTTTGTTGTCAGGCTCTCCCATCTCCACAATATTTTGAATTTTTTCCTAACTATATTACATCTTATCCCAAAACTGCCAAATTTGAAAACCTCTGAAAAAAAAAAATACAACCCAGAAAGTCACTTAAGGTTTGTTAACAGTTCAGCAGCTATCTTCTTCAGTGACTGTACCTGCAATAAGCATTTTCCATGATCTTTATTTAAGCTTCTGCTAACTAACTGTTTGGGGTATGCAAAGTTTCACAGAATAAAAACATTTGCCACACTGAATCTGCAAATATCGAGTACCAATTACTTCTGCCAGAAGGTGATAGTGGGACAGGGCACTGAAAGAGAGCTGCTTTTGCCCTCTCACATGACCTAAAGGAAGTACTTGGGTAACTTGGAAAAGGAGGACAAACACGGCTTGGCTCAGATGAGGACTTGATGGGAACAAAACAAATCAAAGAAAAAAGCTGTGAGTACAGAAGCTTTTAAACATGTTACATGGCACGTCACATACTAGAAGTCGAACAGAGAATTTTCAAGTCTCAGCAATTTTCTTTTATCATAGCAACTGATGACAATTAAAATGTATATAGGACTGCCCCAAATTACAGCTACACCTGTTTTTTTTCTTAATCAAATCATAAAAGTTGAAATTCTTCTTAGAGTCTGTCCACAGAAGAGTACAGTTACTGTGGTGAAATTTATTTCCATATTATTTCTGAAAAAAATGGAAAATATTAAATTTTAAAATTTAATAATATTAAAGGTCAGGCACTCCAAAGTTCAGAACTAAATACTCAACTATTTACTTGACTGGTCAAATGATCCAAGAAACTGCTGCATTAGTCACTTTCTTGCCTAGAATGTCTTCTAGGAAGAATATGTTTTGGAAATTAATTAGGGGTTTATAAGGAATATTTGTCTGCAATAAATGAGATGTGGTTCTTGAGCTCAGAGAGACAAAATGAACAAATGTTGCCCTGAAGAACAGGAACCTCTTGTCCTCTGCTACCCAAACTTCCAAGTGATGGCAGGCACATCATTTAAACCAAGTATTTCACCAGGTGACATTAATCAATCTCTGGTTCTCCACTTGACTTAGCAGAAACCTGAAGTCAGAAGTGCAGAAAATTTGAACTACAAATGAGGTCAAGATGCTGATGTTCTGAACATATATCCCGGAAGAGGCACACTGGGAACACAGGAATAAGAGTCTAGCTTTAAAAACAGAAAACAAAATTAGCCAGTTCTTTCCTTAATACGTTTTCGTCCTGTCCTCTTCTGGCTTTGTTTATCTCACTTAGACTTTTTCTTTGCTTTTATTTTGCTTTCTCCTTCTTTCATTCTTGTCAATTTTGTATGTGTCTCAGTTCAGCTATAAATAAATTTGCAGAGATATAATAAGCTCGCCTTACTTAATAATGGGAATACAAAATACTAGCATTTACTATGAGGGGGGAATAAGCATTATTTGAATATAAACAATTTTGGTTTTGCAGTAGCATCTCTGATAGTACCTTCATGGAAAGGTCTCACAAAACCAAAGCTATAATGCAGATCTAAAAGTGTCTGAGCTCCAGTGTGAAGCTAATGGTCTTCTAATCACATAAAAAAAATTAGCTCAAAGTAGAGATTAAAAAAATAACGTTTTATCAGGGCTATATCCTTTTCAGGCTTAATTACTGTTGTTATTTTTATTTATATTTCATAATACTATTTCAGATCTAATACTTTCTGCTTGAAAATTGCAATCAAACTGAATCAAGATTCAAAAACCATATAGACAAAAAATAAGAACTACAGCTTTACAATAAAAGAGCCAACACTAAAAAAGGTAACATCACACCAGTGAAAGAACACTTGGTCACTGATCCCTCCGTTTTATCTTCCCATGAAATATATAAGGAAAACAAAAAGCAACTGAGATGTTTCCAACCATATTATTCAAAGATTCAAATAATTTAGTTCTGGATTTAAGGACAAATCTATTGATACAAATGTATCAGAAGGGTACTTAAAAATGTACACAAATCAGGAAATGTGATAGGTCACGCTACACACAAATATAGAGGACAAACATTTTAAAAATGGCAAGTCAAAAGAGAAATTCCAATAGGGAAGTAAAGGCACATCTTTTTGACTTGTCTCATACTTAGACTTAGAGAATTGAAACACTGAAATTACACGATGGATTAAAACTTTCAAAGAGAGCCTACAGTCTTAAAAAAATTATGAGTCAGCACAACTGAAACCAGATACTCAGACTGGGAGGTACAGTTTGTGTAGCACAAGTTACCATTGAGCAAGGAAGGTAACACCTCTGTTTTAAGTCATCCCTCTACTGTAATGTTAAAATACAAAATAAAAAAAACTCAAAAACCAGAAGAGACTGATTCAGACCTTAGAGAAAGAAAACAAAAACAAACAAGCCCCTCCCCAACCATTCCTTTAACCTAGATTTGTGGAATGGGCCAGGGTTTGTTTTCTTGCACCCACTCAAGTAGACTTCAGCAAACAGCATACAAAAATAACCTCCACTACCATTAACGGAAAATTTCCAACAGAAAAGCAAGTCTTAAAACCTTGGGAGATTACTTTTTGTCTCCTTTTTGCATACTGTCAAAGATAGTGAGTTGCTAGTCCATGAGCTGGGCACTAAGATGCATAATAAGTAAATGTGTTGTACCTAAAGATGGCAATAAAGGCTAAAGCTGATAAAAACACTGACCTTATACTTCCATCCTCAATTGTTTTATCATCTAAAAACACGTGAGAACGTTATGCGTACTAAAGAAAACTTTTGAATCTTTACTGCATCTTAGATGAAAGAAAATTTTTGCAGATGGGAGATGTTGCACAGCATCCATCCTCTAGTCTAATCTTAGACTGCTGAAAAAGTAGTTTGCTTGAAACTACTTTTCAAACAAACTACTAAATGATAAAGAAGTATAAAATTCTGAAACTCTCCCATATCAATTTGGAGAAAAAGAAAGGAAAAAAGCCACCTCAGATATAGTATGATTAGCAGTACTACAATCAGAGTCCTGTCAGAAAATTGGAGGAACTGAGCAATTAAAGCTTAGTATAGATGAATTTTTAGGCATGCTTAAGTTTTAAATAGGTATATCATATTACAGAGACTACTGTTCAAGACATCTTTTGACTGAGTCAGGCATTCAGGTAACCTTTTGATAACACACAAAAAAAAGCAAACCACAAAACAAGCTACACTTAAACTCATTAAAATAGTCATAGAGAACTGAAACACAGTAATTAACCTATGAAATAACTTGTAACGCTTACAGAATTTCAACTGATGTGGTTTGAGGGGTGGAGAAGGGAAAGATTGTTTCAATACCTTGTCTTCCCTCATCATTGGTAAACAAACCAGCATCACTGCTGCTCAGACTGCTGGATTCACTGCAATAAGAGAGAGAAAGAAACAGATCAAAAGAACAATTGATCTTTCAGTCGTAAAATTTTAAGGAGACAAGGCTGTGCTCAGATTGAACTTAATCCCAACAGAGATCGGAGAGAAAATAGGATGATTTTTTTTAATCAAACTGCAAATGTCCTGGTTCCATTAACTACAAAGCGTATTATTTTTGGCACATAAAACCATGGGAATCTAATGGTACCCTGACAGTAAGCCAGATGTGACTGCAACGAGGTCCTGACACAATTGATGCATTTTATTATCTGCTTCCATCAAATGCTCACTGCTCCCTTCTTATGCTGTGCAATTCAGCTTGATCCTGGAACACCACTGCTCAATAAAATAGGAAAAGTCTCAATCAAAAGCAGACTAAGCCTTCCTTCAGCACATGAAATATAAGAGTCTGAAAATCGAATTACCTTTCTGAACATCATTTGCAAATATTCTGGAAAAGACACTGCTTAAGGTTTCATGACATATTACTCTGAGAGAATGAAAAAAGTTTCTAACAAAGGTAGCCAATTAAATCAAAATAAAGGTCACCCTGAAGAAAATAAGTATGGTCCATGATCATAATATTAACAAAACAAAGCAAGGTATAGTCTACTTTTCCATGACTTCCAATATGGCCTTAAAATTAGAATATGTGTTTACAACACACATTGTGTATGCACACACATCTCTAAATTCAAAGACATGAACAGGTATTTAGTTCTTTGCTGTACACACATTGTTACAAAAAATATTCCATGTCTCTAAACAGTAAAACAGTCTGGAATTTTAATAACACAGATCACAATTTGTTGAGTTTCATGTGGAAAGGTTTTTTGGTAAACCTTTTATTTCATTTTTTATTGGAAGAGTAGCTCTTTTAAAGAAATAATATTCTCACCAAAATTTAATCACATTTAACTCACACTGAGATCCAGAAGAATTTGAAAAAACCCCAAATACTTCTGTGCAGTGCATGAATTCAAGTGCATGGTATAAATACTATGGGTAACCTTGATGTTGCACACAAGCTACTCACAAGAACTTTAGGTCTGTTTACCTTTCTGTGCCTAACTCATACTACAATATGCATGCAGTCCTACACTTGAAAGTCAACTTGTTCCAATTATTTTTAGCTACTTTCTAATGATGCATTATTTTTGTTTCTAAACAACTAGAACAACTTCAGAAAATTATTGCCTTTTAAATTTCAATGTCTCAAAAAATAAGCCTCATTGTTTTAAAGCTTGTAATATGAATTATATAAAATTAGTCTCATTTGTGTTTCATCATAAGCATATATTTGGTCTTTTCCTCTTTCTCTGGGAAGCTTCCCAACAGGATTTGAAACACAATATGGTAGCAGGAGACACAAAGCAGTGATTATTTTTTTAAAACACATATATATTATATAGACACAGTTCTGTGTTTGAAGATTAAGTTGTCCTAATCTTGGCTGTACCTTAGGCTTACCCATATGCCATAAGCAATACTTACACTATCTTTTAAACAAAATATACTCAGAACAGATTTAAGCCCTTGCACAATTGCCCTAAGCAGAAGAAAGATGACAGGCATGCAATGAGAATAGAACCACCTTTCATGAGGGAGACCAAAACTTGAATCCTTGTAACTCCTTTCTAGCAAGCATCCCATCCTCATTTGAATTATAACGTAGATGGCTTTACTATCCTTAGATTTCATTGTGCACAACTTTACATCATACACCTACAAGAGAAAACACTCCTTTTTCATAGATTCTTCTTGTCCATTTATTGTTTAACTGTACTTTTTAAAATGAAAGTTTGGAAATTCTTTCAACCCTAATATTTCAGCCACTTTCCTACCAAAACTTCTAATTTTGAGAATAGTCTCCTTCCTTTTTTTAAATAAGGTATTTTAATTGTGCAGTAATTCTTACTGAAGGACTAATCAGCGCATGAAAAGATAACCAGTTGAAAATAAATGTAAAAAATAAATAAATAAATAAAAGTTTCAGAAAAAAACTCCTCAAACTAACACTGTCATATTCATGGCAGCTACAGCATTCACTCTCCTCAGGCCACAGTCACAAAGCGCAAGGATTACAGTCAAGATAATTGCTACATGGTAGTCATTTCACTGAATAAATTCAAAACCTCTGGAATTAATATATTAATATCTAAGTAATATGAAAGCCGTTATGATGGAATTTATTTCCAGTTTTAATATGATTTTGTACTGTATACTGCTAACTCCTTTGTTTTGTAAGGAGAATTCCACTCCCAGCAAGACTTCCATAAAAAAGAAAAAAGCCACAGACTCCTTTCAGTCCTATAAAATAGTGTATGCAAGCAAAAACTTGGAGGAACAGCTATGCTAACCAAAAAGCTTTTCAGAGCTTTATTTCTACACTGGTGGAAACAAATAGGAAATGACTGTCATTTGCAGTTACTATTAGCAACAAGCTGTCTGGTACCTTGGTTTTATAGCATAGGTGGGCTTTGTCCCGTCCCCAGGAACTGCCCAGCTGCTGTGCTCCCACTCGCCCCCGGCTGGTGGGTGGGTGTCTCTGAGTTTCACTGCTGCCTCTTTTCCAAAAGGGGCAATTGAGATTTCTCCTCTCTTCAGTCACTCAAAACAAAAACAAGTGCCAAAGCTTGCAGGGATTAAATACCACCTGGAACACCACACACTGCTGAATTTGGCTGAAACTGGCCAAAAGCTAAGCACTGAGGATAAAGGAGGATGAGCAAAGGACAGGCTCTGATCACAAAAATCTAATTTCCAGTGCTTAAAACAAATCTCACAGGAATTCATCTCTACGATCATTTAGATGCTGACATTTTAAGAGTTTGAAGATTCCTGCTACTGCTCCTGAGTCCTGCACTTAAAACCTGGTTATTGCTGTATTTGGCTTTTCAACATTCACACAGACAAAAAAGACCGCAAAAGAAGTGTCACTTAGCATTTTTAATGTGCACTTCAAAAACGTATGTTAAATTATTTTCAAGTAATGTCACGTGTACACATGTATATACACTGAAAACTTCTCACCAATTCTGGAACTAAGCCATTTAATGCCCAGAAAAAATTATCTCTGTTTTGTTTTTTTTTTAAAAAAAAAAAAAAACTTCTAAAAAAGAGAACATTTTTAAAACATAATTATTGAACTATATTACTGCACACATTATTGAGAACAAAACTAGAGCAGTTTTGTGTAATTTTTATTCTTCCTTTTCTAGCAAGTGTTGCTGAAGCGCAAATCTTATCCAAGATCCCTTGTTAGCTCTCTGTACCTTGTGCAATCTCATATTCCCCTTTAAAACCTCAGCTTTCACTTTCAGAAGACAGTCTTCCTAAGAGAGTTTGCTGGTTCTTTGCAGTTCTTCTGGCTAAATGATCTCTAACAATAAAGGCACTACTGCATTTAGGTAAAGTTAGATTAAAACAAGTTAAAATTATGCACATACAAAATATCCAGTATCACCTCAGAGGCTTAGGTACGGTGGATTTCTAATCACATTATGAAATGCAACTTTTTTAATTCAGTAATTTCCAAACTTAGTGGTACAGATGACCATTGGAAGAAATTCTGTCAAATGACAGACCATCACTCAACCACGTGAACGAACAGAAAACAGCAGGAGGATGAGAATGGTTTTGAAGACCATTTACTGGGGCCATAGACAAGCATCTGAAGTATGATTTGAGAAACTGCAGCATTCGGGGTAACAAAACATTAAGCCTTTTGAAGAGGAAGATCAACTTTTAAAACAATACCACCTCTTCCCTGAAAAAAGCTATTCAGTCTGACCTGAGAGTTGCTCAGTTTTGGGAGCCTACAAGAGGATATCCTTATTGATCGCTCTCCTCTCCACCCAAAAATTAGCTACAGAATTCGTGAGCTGAATAACTGTTACCCGTGTAGCATAACAGAAGACCTTCTACAAAAAAAAAGTGACAAGACTATGGACACATGATAAATGATGCAGTGGTTCCTAGATTGGAGGACATTTTTAAACATCTGTCTTTAGGTACCAAACTTGCAAAACAGACTGCCAGTATCATCAAAGAGGAGAGTTTGCTAAAGGCTTCCTGACAATACACACTCCTGTGTTGCATGGATGAGTTCTGCTCCAGTAATTAAGATGTCAGGAACAATGTTTAAGGCTTGGGATTAATTCAGCTTTTTCAGCTGCTTATTGTTCGCAGGTGAGGGACAAAGCTAGTATGTAATAAAAAGACCTGGAACTTTTCTGACAATAACTGGAGTTAGTCACTTATCAACACTGTTTTTATTACAGCAATCAATCTGTCTGCTCTGGTCAAAACCCCTGGATACTCTCTGCATCTCAATTCTACCTGTCCAGTAAGGAAAAGGCTTAACAATTCAGAGGTAAAATGCCTACCAAAAAGAACAGGGGCATTAGTGCTGTCAAACAATTGATTAAAATTATATCTTCTAATGTGTGTTTTTCTTGTTGACACTTCTGCATTCAGAACCAGGCACATGGAATAAACATAATCAAGCTTACCAGGCCCTGCAGTTAACATCCCTTGTGTATGGTGGAAAAATGACTTACACCTTACTGTGTTGTCAAAATGGTACTTTGGAAACAATTACCATTGTAGTATGACTGCTGTCTGGAATGGATGGATGAGGTGTACTGCCAAAGGGTCATCATTCCTTCATTTTTCTAATGGTAAGCTCAGGTGTTTCTGAACTGTAAATTGGTTTTTGCATTTCGTAAATGATGTATATCCTTGGCAACCTGCAGACTTTTTATGCCCATAACACATAAGAACATACTGTCTAAATGGTGACTCTAAACACTGACAACCTTTCTGACAAATAGTGATAACAATCAGAGTACCAATGTCTAGAAATTGGAAAATCACTTAATTCTGGTCTGAGAACTGTCAACAGTTGAAATACCCAGAAAAGAACATATTAATCATATGTATATTTTGTCATTCTTAATCTTGAAGCAATTAGAATGTATTATTTCAAGAAACTGTTTTCTTGGTTATTTCTCTGCCCCATGACTCTCTATTTTATGCTGAATTCCTTAACCTGAGCAACTCATACATATTAAAAATAGTACATAAAAAAATTAAGAATAATTTGTTAAAACAGATACCGTTGATGCTAGAATTTTAACTCTGGAATTAACAAAAAAATCCGAAGACTCCCAATATAAGTACCTGTAATAAAAGCAAATATTATCCAAAGTTTCTTTAAAAAGAAAGAGAAAGAATAACCTGTCACTCATGTTCTCATCTGAGCCTTTTTGCTCCTCATATTCCATTTTGTCCTTATTTGCTTGGTTCACTTCTTCATTTTCTATTACAACTCCTTCATCCAAGATTTCTGGTCCTTGTCGAGCTGCAGATACTTTTCTTTTTTTCACTTTACTCTTGGAAAACTCTTGGTGCTGGTATGATTTATTGTTATTGTCCATTTCTTGATCTCTGCTGTTATCCTGCTGCTGAGTTATTGTCAGTGCATTAGAGACTTCTGATGGCAGATCTATTGCCATCCGTTTTACCTTTCTTCTCCTGCGCAAAGTTCTGTTTCCCAAACTGTCAACAGCCAAATCTGGTTCGTGCCACAGAGGTCTTTTGCCCCTAATGTTATTTAAGTTTGAGGAAGGCCTACGTTTAGCAACCAACAACTGGTCATCAGAGTCACTGTGGTCTTTCTTATTAGCATGATTCTCCCTGTAGTCTTTGTTTGATTCCTCTAAACTGGAGTCGGAACCTTCACTTAAGCAGTGACCAGTCTCCCAAGGATGATGGGTGGTAAATGAACGTCTTTTTCGTCCCCTCCTTTTCCTTGCCTGTCGCTTTAGAAGACAAGACACACTTCTAGAATGATCTCCAGTATCAGCAAAACCTCCTCGGGCTTGCTCTGAACTTTCTTCCAGTGCTGAGACCAGATCATGAACCAGCTCCTCCATAGTCCTACTGAAATGCCTAAATATTTCAGGGAAAAGAAGACACACAAGAAAACAACAAATTAATCTGAAGTGTTAAGCATAAACTGTAACAATTTTATTTGGCAAAATCATTTTGGTCAATCTAGGTAAGGTAGTAAATGTCCATCCTATAAAGATTATTCTATTTCTGCCAAGAGACAAAAACTCACCAACCAGTCCTCTGGAATTTGCAACACATCAGCACACGTTCCTTTTAAAAGGTATCTTCCCAAACTTGGAAAGAAGAGGCAGGCAAGGCGTTTCCCCATTTGTTTCTGGCCTCACTATTATTGTTTGGTTTTAATTCACCTCATTACACTTTCATGATTTTCAGGGATTCCATGCAGCAAGAGAATCAGCAAAGACCATTCGCTCTAACTGCAGGTGAGGAGCACATTTTAAATTCACGAATGGGAAATAGAATATATAATATTCTTTCGTGATAGTACACTAAGGAGTTCTGTTTCAGAGTTGTCATTATGATAAAATATTTTTAAGGATAGTTATCTCCTGATGCTGCCTAAATGCCAAAATGAAGTTAAGAGAGAAACTCTTTGATAATGTGACTTTTTTTCTTAATTCTGTCCTTCCAAATGGCTGATTTCTGTCTGATTCAGTGAAATCACATTAAGTTGAGAGAACACTGTCTACAAATAATTCTAGAGTAATAAATGCCAAGTTTCCTACCACATGTATGCACTTACATTCATAGAATCATGTGCTTGCAGGAGGAAAAAAAATCCCTAAACACACACAGTGTCTGCTCAAGGCCTTATCCCTTTTGAATGTTTTGCTCCTTCTGCCTCAAATTTCACTAGCATTTAGCATGTCTTTAACTCAGTATACTTCAGTAAGTTCACCCATGCATTACATGAACATAATTATGAAAAGAAAACATTAAATGATTGCTGCTGAACTCTAATCCTTCTCTGAAGGCTGTGAACCTTCTCTATAAACACAACCAGACTCTCAAATCAAAGCCTCGAAAGCCCCCTTTTGCTGAGGTAGAGAACAGCGTTCATGCTCTCTACTACATTACACCGGTCCATATGGAAGATACTCAGAAAATTATGTAGAGCACATTTAAAAGCAAGACTTTTCACTTTTTTTTAGAGTATAAAGTGATGGTGAAATTGAAGTTTCCTACCCATACCCAGTGGTGCTGTAGATTTGGAGAACTTTGACACATAGCACACAGCTTCCCCCGTCACTTACCACAAACTCCAATGTTAAGGGTACTTAATGGTGATGGCTGAATAGAGTGTCATGACCATATGGCACAAAAATTTTAAATATTAATGAGAAAACCAAAAAACACATTTAAGAAGAAATCCAAGCTGCTCATGAAATATGCTACCTAAACCATTTTCAGAAACACTTATTTTAAACATTTCTATTGCAAGATCAATAAAAGCACAGAAAGTGGTAGAAACACAAGCTTATTTTGAATTCTTGAAACTACAGGGTCACTTATTTTCCTCTTTCTCGGTGCTGCTGTAATCTCTAGTCATATGATTCCCTCCTTACTTAATGTTTTCTTTGGCTCTCAGTACAGCAGAATTATCATATTGTCTTGTAAGTGGTGAGACAGCTCTGGAAGAATGATACACTTCTCCTTATCAATTTGGTTCACAAGAATGAAAACATCCATAATCACACAAAATTACTTCTCAGAAGCAAAAGAAGCAACATAGGAAGAAAAGCATTCCAAATTAAGCAACAATTTTCTGAAAATTCAGAAAGGGAAAAGTGGAAGCCAATTAGTCTAGAAATTACTTCTAGATGTGGCAGCACAATGATGTAAAACTAATTCTTTGATTTTTCCAAGATTCAATTACTGCAGAGGGTTTGAAGTGGGAGGGAGGTGTTTGGTTTTTGCTTGGATTTTTTTGCTTATGTGGTAGGAATATACACAGGATGCTTGAATGTATCAGCCTTTGTTTCTCAGTAGCTATAGCTGCACAATGAGGGGGGCACTGGCCCCTTTAGCCTTGCTATTAAACCCACAGGAAGAGATACATCCTCACAGTTGCATATATCAGAAATGAGATGCCATTAAGATTTAAGGGTCTTTCTAAGGCTTTTGTACTAATATAACAGGAGCTGCAACACTCAAACAGACAAACTCCAGCACATTTGGGTTAATTTGAGACACCAGTTCCCCCAGCTGCCTGCCCTGCCCTTCTGCCACCGACTTTTGCATCCACAGCAAACTGACAGCAGTGGAAGTACACCAAAAAGTGAACTAGTAGGCTTAAACCTACATTTAGCTCTCAAAATGAAGAGGTTTCTGCTAACCTGCTAGAATATGAACTAGCTTATATGTCTCTTGCAGCCCATTCTGCCAGTGCCCCTGCAGCACAAAGCAAAAAGGAAAGAAGACAGGGACACTAACATCTTACACCATAGTTTATGATTAATTCCTTCAATTCAGTATCCCTAATCTGTATGGATAACTGTATCACTAAAATCAATGTAGCTCCTAGAGTGCACATACCAATTTACTCCAGATAATGGCAGAAGGATGGTGGTAAAGTTGCCTTACTTCCAAAAATACTTCAAGATCAAACACAATATATCCAGCTCTGATTTTTATACCCGAATTCTTGCCTTGAATTCTTGCCAAAACACTGTCAATACAGATGGTGCCAGACCAAAAGATCAAAGTCAAGATGAGTGAACACCCTTAAGTGTCTTTGCAGCAAAGGGTTAACAAGATTCTTAAAAGGCCCTGAGCAGTAAAAGGACTTAATTTCCAACAGACTATGACTTTGAATATTATGCACTCCTGCAATTAATCTTTTCTATTGAATATCAAGTCTCTTCATTGCAACTCCCGAATCAAGATTTGTAGAGGCCAGTGATCTTATTTACCCTTAAAAATTGTAGCGATGGTTCAATGTATAATATAGCTGTATCATAGCTGCATTATGTCTTAGGCAGATTGGACAAATCAATATTGTAATTATTTCAACATGTTTCCTTAGAATGATTATGAGAATTACTTGATCAATTTGGGACAGCGTAAGCTCCTTTGCAACAGATTGAGAATACAATCACAGATCACTTCAGCTTTTTATTCACATTGCATTTTCAACATGCCAGTGGTCCACATTAAAATTCCTTCTCCTGAAAACCCAAAAAAATCTCTTTTGCTTCATTTTATTGTTGCTCTCATTTCTCCTGCTATAATTGAAGAAAAAAAAAAAAGGCAGCAGCAACCAGGTAGAACAGTTAATCTCAAACCTATCTTCCAAATTCAGACGCATATTTCTATTATAGCATTATTTATCGACAAACTCAGTTTTGAAACTTTCTCCATAGTTCACAACCAGCTGTCAAGCTTGTATTCCAAACCTATGAAGCAATTTTAATCATCGCTGCAGATGGTACTGTAACAAAAATATTTGCATTTGAAACAAGTTGAAAAATAACTATAAGAAGTATTAAAGACATTGCCAGTGAGTATCAGCAATATTCAGTAAGATAAGAAATTTCAAAGGTTGTAACAATGAATGTAGGACAACATATTGAGGTACATAAAATATTAAGATGAGCCACAGTCTAGTATGACTCACATAAGGCTATAAAAATACACTTACAGCAACAGCCCACAGCTAGCAATAAACTGTAATGTCCTCACTAGGAGAAAATTCTACTTTACTACAAGAAAATCTAGTTTGCCTACACTGACCTTTACATTTATCTGAAGCAAATTTAACGTAGTTCACCAAAGACTGACTCTTTTCCTCTCAAACCCTTACCAAAACAGACCATATAAGTACTGTTTGCAGGAAACAGTGTAACTGCCTTCACCTGCTCCAAAACAGATCACACAGCCTTTACTCAATATTAATATTCAAACTGAAAATCCTAAGGAAAATAATGGGCACTTACTTTTTCAGCGAAAATTAAGTAACATTTGTCTTCACCTCCCACCTAAAGCACATAACAATGTAGAGCTTTGACTGCTCACAAAATATTTAACTAACACACACTGATGAGAAAGTTAATTTAGTTGCACAACTCTTAAGGAGAGGCATTATCTCTTACCAAAACAACTGCTGCATTTACATTTACTTTCTAGTTCTGTACCTTTTCCTGTTAAATAGGTCTGGGGTTTCTTGCAGCTAAATTTATGCTGCATCTGTGCCTCATCAATTCTGAAAAAAAACATGAGTTTTGTTGTCTTCACAACCCAGCTTGATCACAAGCTAAAAGCACAAGAAGAATCAAATAGTTCCTTCAACATTGGGATTATAAAACTCAACTTCCTATAATCTTTTCCCATATGGATTCTCTGATGACTTGTAACACAGGTGTACTCACAACGTACCTTTATCTTCGGACAGCTACTAATTTGAATCCCATTTCTCCACCTCAGAAGCTATTTTCACAAAGCCTTAGAAAAATTAGTTTTGAGATCTCTGTTTTATTAATGAGTGTGACAGAAATTTGGATTGAACAGGTGCGAGTATTTGGGAGGTAGGAGAACATGATAAATCTCACTGCCTTGCCTGAAGAATTTATGGATTCAAAAAAAGAGAATTATCATTTTCTTGGGATACATGAAGGGGGAAGCAAAATGAAGCAACACAATTGAGTTTAAATTATTAAAAAGCCAGCAAGAGACTACTGGTAGATTAGGAAATAACTGATAAAAGTATGTTCTGTAGAAGGCTCTTCTCTCAGGTTACAAATATCAGAATGAGGAAACAGTTTCAAGTTGCACCACGGGAGGTATAGATTAGATATTAGGAAACTTTTTTCTTCACTGAAAGGATGATCAGGCATTGAAACAGACTGCCAAGGGAAGTGGTGGAACCACCATACCTGAAAGTGTTCAAAAAAGTGTGTGGATGTGGCACTTGGGCTTAGTGGTGAACACAGCAGTGCTGGTTCAACAGCGAGACTTTACCTCAGCAGCCTTTTCCAACCTTAATCATTCTATGTTTAGAAACTGAAGTTGTGCCTAGACTATTTAAACTCACCCGTCATTAAAAAGCCATCTCTATGAGGAGGACAAAGCATCCGGTTCCACATCCACACCTATTTATGTCCTTAGGCACTGTCTGCTGGATAACCAGGTATGAAAAGCTACACTACGACCAAAATGCATCCCAACCCCTCTACCCTGTATTGACCATTGCTACTAGTCACCAAGAATCTCTGTACTCTACCACTTCTGAGGATCCTACCTCCCCAAAAGACTAAGAGCCAATGCACAGGCAACACATTCAAAGTAAATCTGACATGCAGATCAAAGAAACTAGCCTCAAATGTTATTTTCATACTCTAAAATTTAAAAATGTGACAGTATCAGAACAGACACTTATAGAAATTAAACAGTTTTGACTTTATAAAAGATAATGTGAAGAGTTATAAAAGTTGAGGACTCTTGAGACAAACCAGGATACTATGCTGGAGCACACCTATATCTGAAAAGGGAAAAACAAACAAAATCCCAGGCAACTTTTCACCTTCAAGGTTTGCCAACACTCCTCTGTTGCAGTCCATTATGCGTGTATATAGATCAGTTCCAGAAACTAACAAAGCACAGGAGGATTTTGAAAAAATTAAGATTTATGAAAGTCATTGTTCCTCAATTAAGACATAGTTACTACACTTGCTGGAAATGTCTACGAACTTTTTCTATATCATATATACAGCTCCCAGTAACTGCATACAATTACTACCAACATTTTATTCTCCAATCACACAGCACACATGAATTCTTGGTACCAACTCTGGGAAACTGCTTTAGACAACTGGAGTTTCCTTACATTTGTGCACCAGTACAGGCTGGGGACCGACATGCTGGAAAGCAGCTCCGAGGAGCCCTGGCAGACAACAAGCTGTCCGTGAGACAGGAGTGTGTCTTTGTGGACAAGGAGGCCAGTGGTGTCCTGGGGTGCAGTGGGAAGGGCATTGCCAGCAGGTTGAGGGAGATGATCCTGCCCCTCTACTCAGCCCTGGTGAGGCCACATCTGGAGCGCTGTGTCCAGTTCTGGGCTCCTCAGACAAGAGAGACAGAGATCCTGGAGAGGGTCCAGCGGAGGGCTACAAAGATGATCAAGGGACTGGAACATCTCTTATGAGGAACGGCTGAGGGATATGGGCCTGTTTAGCCTAGAAAAGAGACGGCTGAGAGGGATCTCATCAATTTCTACAAGTATTTGAAGAGAGGGTGTCGAGAGGATGGATCCAGGCTCTGCTCAGCAGTGCCAAGCAACAGGACAAGAGGCAATGGGCAGAAACTGACACACAGGAAGTTTCATGCGAATATGAGGAAGAACTTCTTTACTGTGGGAGTGACAGCACACTGGAACAGATTGCCCAGAGATTGTGAAGTCTCCCTCACTGGGGATATTCCAGAACTGCCTGGATGCAATCCTGTGCTGTGTGCTCTAGGATGACCCTGCTTGAGCGGGGAGGTTGGACCCGATGACCCACCGCAGTCCCTTACAACCTAATCCATTCTGTGATTATGTGGTTCTATCCTACACCACAAAAAGTATTCGAGCAATGATGGTATTTTATAACTGAGTATGCTGCTGATCCTCCTAAAAATTAGGGCCAGGCTAGCTCACAGTAAGTATATCTGACTTTTCTACAACTGCTGCTTATCTAAGAAAGCACAACAATGAATACTATCAGTCTACTTATATTTAACAGTGAAAAAGTGTTTAGTGCAGAGCAATGGTATACAGTTAGAAAGATGCTGACATGAACTACATTTAACAAAGCTCTAACACAAATGAATTGGTCAGCCAGAAATGAGATTTGGAGCAATTTATCATGAGAGGGAGCAATTCTTGCAATCCCATTGCTGCCATTTACTGATATGCTTGCCCTTTTCAGAAGTATGAGTTCATTAATTAATTGTCAAGGTGCAGAATTACATGAACTGCCACATGGTGGTAAGACACTTATAGCACCACAGTCATTATCAGAGTGCCCAATAAGTACCCAAAATACAAACTATTCCTAAATCGCCACGTGTTCACAATTTAAATGAAAAACATTCAGCTTCAGAGCAGCTTTACCATCCAAAGTGAAAAATTTTACTCTGTGGTTGTTCTGAATCTACTCAGCTCCTTAGGGTTTTAATGCTTTTAAAAAAGCCCAAGTTCTCAATTTTCTACATCAAGTATTAGACACATAAAAAAGTATTTTCCTGCATCCCACTCAAATGGGCTTCCTTTAATAGACAACTTCTGAAATAACTTACATATAATAGGAGAGCAGCTCTGAGGAGCAGTCATTTTTTCAACAGACCTTCCTTCAGAACTGCTAAACTAAGAGTGCTATAGATAATATATCAGTATTTTGCTCTGTATTGAATTCCTCTGGGCAGTGTATTTACACAAGCAAAATCACTACTGTCTGATGACAATTATAGAAGACTATGCCCACACCTCATGTTGCTGAAGACTACTTCAAAAGTCTCTGAAACTAAATTACTTTTTGTGGACACAAAACAGGAAAATTTAAAGATGCATGACAGGTATGTGTAATGAAAAATTTCTCAGAGTACAGACACATGTTTGAAATGTCTTAAGCAATGTTTCTATTCTATGCAGCATTTTTACTCAAGTAAAAATACTTGTGCCACTGGAGTATACCTCCTTCTCTGAAACATTCTGAATTACACCAACAGAAGTTATATTTACATCAGGATAATTTGGATGCCTTGCAATACTAGCAAGCTTCTTTTAGACAATCCATATATCAGAGCAAGTAAAATCCCTCTTTGAAAGTGTTCTCATTTAGAAAATTGTAAAGAAGCCATGACAAAACCCACAGAAAAAACAAACAAAACAAAACATGGTGCTATCAGCAAAACTGGAGGACAAATTGAATTTTCTATGTAAGAAAACAATATGTTTCCTCTTCTTCCCCATCCCCAGAAAAGAAATGGAAAAAAAAGATGAAAGAAAACCTATTTTAGATCTGGGAAATCTACCAGCAGGTATCTGTATATGTAACATAGCCCCTAAAAAAGCCTCAAGGCCTCGAATTATTAAGAAAAAACACACACAAAAAAATTCCACCACAATCCTTCTCACTTACATTAATAAAGGTGAAATGAATAACGAGCTATACACACCAACTGATACCTAACATATCACAAGATATGTAACATTTCCGGAAGAAAATGAAAGGCTTCCCAGCTGGTTGTTTGAGACATCCTTTGTCTATCCAGTCTCTCCACTACCAGTCTTTATACCTCCATGGCCTATTAACAAAAGTGACTTTTTTTATTCTGTTACTCGGCTTCCCCTGTTCACAGTGCTACAGTAAAAACAATACGGCTTTGGGGTCACTATGCTGACACATGGAATTACATAAAACAGTGAATCTGTGAACTTTATAACAGGAGAACTACCCACGCTTTCCCTGCTCGATGGCTACAGCAGCACTTGTTGATTCTTGGTTTGCAATACAAAACCTCCAGAGCAGCAAACCCACATCACTGGATGCTCAGCTGCACACACCGCAAGGGCTTTAGGCCTTACAGAGCCTACCACTGTTAGAAAAACCCAAACTCGCAGGGAGACCTAACTGAGCTCGGGATAAAAGTTTTGATTCATCGTTTGCCTACCGTCCCTTTACAGCAAGGCGTGGAAATTCCTCCCTCTGCCTACTGCTCGCTCATAAACGCGTCGCGCCGCCGGGACGCACCAGTGGCACCTGTCGGACCTCCGGCCGCGAATCCCCGGGGCCTGGGGCGGGCACCGGTACCACCATCGCCGCCTCCACCGCCTCCGCCTTGTGTCAGCGGCAGCCCCGGGCAGGCCCGGCCGGGCCGGGGGCACCACTCACTCCCTACGTTTCCAAGCCCCACCCGCGGCGCGGAGATGCTGTTCCCGACCCGCTCCCGCCTCCGGCGGCCCCGCGGGCGGGCAGGGGGCGGCGGACACGTGCTCCCCCCCGGGCCCCGGGCTTACCAGCTCTTCCTCGCCGCCTGAGCTCGGGTCGGGGTAGGTTCAGCCACCCGGAACATGAACCCGGCGCCTCGCCCGGCCGCTCCCCGGGGAGGCTGGCGCCGCTTCGCAGAGACTGTGCCGAGGGGAGGCGGGCGGGGGCCGGGGCCGGGAGGACTCGGGCCGGGCAGGCGGGCGCGGGCGGCCGGCGCTGCTCCTCAGTCCCCCATGATGCGGGCCCGGAAGCAGCCGCGGCACCGGAGGAAGCCGGACGCGACCACCTCGCCTCTTGCCAGCCCTCTCACGGCCGCTGCCCAGGGTCTCCGCGTCCCTCCCGACACCCGCGTCGCGGCCCCGGTGCAGCCCCGCGGAGCCGCCGCTGCCCCCGGAGTGGTGCCGGTCCCTGCCTGAGGGGCCGCCGGGGCAGCGCCACCCCCGCGCCCCAGCGCAGTGGGACGGTCCCGTTGCCATGGCGGCGGCGTCGGGAGGGCGGGAGGAGGGAGGGAGCATGGCCGCCCTGGCCCGGCTGCAGGAGCGGCTGTCGGAGCTGCGGGAGGAGTATTTCCTTGAGAACAGGTACCTGGGCCGTGCCGGTGGTGGGGCGGGACACATCTCCTCAGGCTGGGCTGCGGCGGGCGGGCGATCCCCGGCTCTTCCCCAGCAACGAGATGACGGCAGTCCCCCTGGAAATTGTCCAGTTCTGGGCTCCTCAGTAGGAGAGAGACATGGAGCTCCTGGAGAGGGTCCAGCGGAGGGCTACGAAGATGATCAAGGGACTGGAACATCTCTTACGAAGAAAAGATGAAGGAACTGGGCCTGTTCAGCCACGAGGAGATGAATGAGAGGGAACCTCATCAATTTTTGTAAGTATGTGAAGGGAGAGTGTCGAGAGGATGGATCCAGTCTCTTCTTGGTGGGGCCAAGCAATAGGACAAGAGGCAACGGGCAGAAACTGATGGACAGGAAGTTTCACGTGAATATGAGGAAGAACTTCTTTACTGTGGGAGTGACAGCACACTGGAGCAGATTGCCCAGAGACTGTGAAGTCTCCCTCACTGGGAATATTCCAGAACTGTCTGGATGCAATCCTGTGCCATGTGCTCTAGGACAAACTTGCTTCAGCATAGAGATTGGACCAGATGATCCACTGTGGTCCCTTTCCAACCTTACCCATTCTGTGATTCTGTTTCACTTTAACATCCCTCCCAAGAGCACCAACCCACCCATTTGGTCCCAAATATTGCCAGTGTGATTTGAGGAGACCTGATGGCAGCAGCACAGTATCTTTAAGGGGTCTGTTTATACACTGAAAATACTTAATGTCCTACTGTTCCCCCGACACCCCCACCCCCCACTAATTTTGAGGGAAAAGAAGCCTCTGAAAACTCCTAAAAGACATTGAGCCTCACAATTTCAACCCTCTCCTGCTCTGGGAGCCGGTCCCCTTTCCCCAGTCCTGCCCCAGGAGCCTGGGCCAGGGGTATTTCTATTCCCTGAGGATCCCTCATAGCGATGCCGGGATGAGAAATGCCAGCCCTGAGCCCCTGCACTGGTGGCTCAGGTCTGTGACTGTACCTCGATGCTTGTCCTCTTGCAAGACACTATTTTTTCTATTTTTTTAAATATTTTTTTTAGAGTTAATTGAAAGAAAATCACCCCAACTTCTGAGTGAGTTGATATTTATTATCCACACTGTTTAAAATTGAGCTCACTTTCTAAATTAGATTGTGCAACTTGAATTTCTAAGTACCTGGGACGTGTTTTGTCTTTTTTTGACCAAGTTAAGGAGGTGTTTATTCTGCTTAAAGATCTAACATATCCCACATAGTGAGCAACAGGCTGACAGATCAGATCAGCTGTTACCCTTCTCCTCACCTGGTGTGACAGTTTGCACTGCCGAGTTTTCTGGCTGCTAGCATGGTGATTACCAACTTTTCCCAGATCAGATTTTAGGAAATAAAATGTTTTAAGACTGACTTTAATATTGCATAGCTTAGTCCTATAAACCCTTTTATTCTCAACTGCATTGTTGCTGTTGCTGTGTGTGTAATGCAAATACACACACACACACAAAAGCGTGGTTAGCACAGTTATTTAATTTTTCTTCACTAATTAATGAATCATTTATTTTTGAATCTAATTACAACATCATTAGCATGAATAACAAAGCTCCTGAACATTCCTAAAAGTTACACAGAGATCAAGTCCTGCCTGCATGTAAAGTGTTGTGTTTTTCTGTTCTTCCCCTGAAGTTTTGTTTGTACTCCGTTGGTTATACACACAGCAGTTCACTAAACAAACATCAGTTACAGGAGACTATGCTTGTATTTCACATATGTCAAGTTAAGAAGAGCAGTCTGAGCCAGACTTGGAAATCCATTGGAGGGCAGCATGCTTGATGTTTGGGGATTTGTGTTTTAGCAGAGCTTTCCAAACGTGAATTGTTTTCCTTTTAAGAATAGGCTATGATCCATCAGCCTCTGAAAAATCAGATTTGCAGCTGAGTATTTAAAAGAGAGGATTCAAACTGTCCAGCTCAGCAACTAATCTTAATAATGTTTCTCTTAATAATATTTTTCTGCAGAACTCTGCTTATGTGAGAGGTATGAGGTGTCTTAAACTGCATTTTTAGGGAAAGCACCTTTCTAGGAAAGGACTTGTCCAGTGATGTCATACTGCAAAAATACCATAAGCCTGCACTTTGAGAAATACCCTGTCAGCATAAGCATTAGTGTCCATTAGTGCACTCTCCTAAGTGCTACACAATTTTATCACTCTACTCATTCAAGAACCTACTTTTATTTACTGTGGCATTTCTATGTCAGGTACTGACCTTGAATATGCCTTTTTTTACTTCCAGTAAAGTTTTTGAGAAGTACCTGTGACTCCAAAAGCTTAATTCAAACAGCATGACAACTATGCAACCTCATCAAAAGGACAAATGCCTGCCTGAGAAAGTTTCACCTCAAACCCCTTCTACTGGCAAGGGCAGTTGAAAGGGTTTGTGAAACTATCTTGTTGTTGGTCTGCTTCAATAAACTTTACAAGGACTTCTAAACTGCTTTGGCCAGGCAAGACAGAATGTCAGCTAAAAAAATCTAACAGACAGTAAGAGAGGAGAAGGCTTCTGCTCTTCCAGAGGCAAACTGTTGTCATTGCCAAGTGGGTAGGACTGGTTTTGGAGCTGTCACCTCTGACACGGCTGGTCCCACATCCCCTTCATTTCCAGCCTGTAAATGTGGCTGCCTGTCCAGGACCAAATTGTTCAATCAAAATTCTTTTAATCAAAATCATTTACCTCTAGGTAAAAATGTTACGAAGATGTCTGCTTCCTATGAAGTCTTGGTATCTGCACCAGAAGGGAACAAGGAAGCTCTCTATCCAGCTTTGAAAACTTTTTATGTTGTGGTCTTAGGTTGAAAAAGTCTGTTTCCCACAGTTTTCAGATGCTGAAAATGTCTGATGAATGTCAGATGACAATGAAAATTTGTGCCCACTTAATGTGATTTGAGAGTGCATGCTGCACCAGATGACTTAAAATGAGTGGAGCTAGTTTCTTGATCTCTGATAGTAAATCTGCATTTCATGTCACAAAAAATATGATAAGGATAATCCTAATTTATCAGTTAAAAAATAATGTTGTTGGTGTTTACTCATGCAATTAATGTTGACACAAAACTTTGTTAGGAGAGCTAACTAACGTCAGCTAATTAAGGAAACTAATAGTAACCTTATTGTTATTTTGTGTCAGGTGTAACAAATTAAATGGTAATTATATTTGGTAAATGTGTTCCTGATAAAAATGGGATAACAAAAAGAAAAAATCCATGAAAATTAATTTTAAGTTCAAAGCCTTGACAGTTACTGACACTTTGAAACAAATAAAAAATAAAGCTAGAAATGATCTCATAGCTGAGTTTTACCCCTCAGCATTGAAACTTATAATGGTAATTATTTCTCCCTTAACTCTCTTAAAAGCCTCTTCCAGGTTAATGTATTTCTTTAATCTTTTTTAGATGCATGGTTTTCCTTACATGACTTTTAGTTTTGTCACAAACACTATTCTCCTAATAGACAGAGTCACAGAGAGAATGCAAGCAAGGGATATCTCTTGGAATTATTTTCTGATGAGGTCCTTTTACTTGTGCTTCTTGTGTTTCTTTCCCACTTGTGCATGTCTTTTCCTTGTACTGTCTCATTTGACACAAAGCTTTGACATCTAATAGTTCTTGAAACTCTCCTTGAAGTCATCAATTCACCCCTACATCTACCTTGCATCTTCTGCTGCCTCACCAGTATCTCTTTCTAGATAACCTTTCTTCTCGTGTAAATTAAAACCAAATCCTGCATCCTTCTCTGTGTCCTCCCTTTTTCATTATTTCCTCTAGCACCTGTATTAATCAATGCTGCAACCCTAGCATATTTTGTAATTCTGTTGTTTTCTTTTATTCCCTCCTTCCCTGTCTGTAGCACGTCAATATGCTGCCAGTTTCATATCTATGTCATCTCCAAAATCCGTGTCGTTGAATTCCCATTGTGAAAAGTTCTGTCAGGTCTCAATAAACTGTTGCATTGACTACTGTATTTCCATGTAAAAGATTCCTATGGTCATCCTTTTGGAAGCAATTTAAATTACTAAGTCCGTTTGTTTCCAAGTTCTGACTTCCTTTTAAGCCACATTAAGATTTTGTTTCCTGATGTTCCAGGCCTTCTAAAGTTTGGAAATTCCCACACCTAGTTTCTTTCCTATGCTTTCATTGTCATAACAGTATAAACTTACATTTGTATCTCACACATTTGTATCTCACTTTCCTTTGGTCACCTCTTCTTTTTCATATTTCTCCTCTTGAAATTCCTTTCTAGGAAACTAGCTAGAATGTCTAAACCCTCTATTTCCATCCTGCTAAAGTCAACTCATATTCATTAAAGAAATCCTGCAGACAAGAAGTGTATCTGTCACCATTATTGATGCTATCAATGTTCAAGTAATAAATGATTAAGATATTTTTTAAGA
Organism: Oxyruncus cristatus; assembly: GCA_013399855.1. Classification (NCBI taxonomy): domain Eukaryota; kingdom Metazoa; phylum Chordata; class Aves; order Passeriformes; family Cotingidae; genus Oxyruncus; species Oxyruncus cristatus. The sequence goes on along the minus strand of VXAY01007091.1, from coordinate 872,915 downwards.
ATCAAAAGACAGTGTGTTTAAACTAGATCTTACATTTAATATATGCTTCAGATTATAATATTGACCCTAGTGAATTTATTTAGTATTCACATAGTGTACAATATTATACACAGTTACATGATTTTTGTAATAATTCAGTCCTAATTTTAGTTAAAGTGCTATCCACATATTTCACCTACAATGGAAGAAGTTCACGTGACATGCTGACATGTATCTTCAATATTGTGTGAGAATAAGAAATGCATTCTCCCAAAACTAACATCCCCTATGAGTTGCAATACTCTTTATCCTTGTTAACTTTATACTAATCAACTAACGTAAATTACATTTTTCAGCACTACCATAGAATTATGTAGAATTAAAAAGTGAAAAACTGAGTGAAAAAGATCCCAAACTGCAACAATAAAACATATTTTCTTACTTTGGTTCTACATTGCCATGCTGATAATTATTACTGCTCTTATATTTTCAGAGCTATAGATGAAGACAGAAAAATAAAGTACAGAGCCGCTGTCAAAATCCAGAGCTGGTTTCGAGGATGCAGAGTCCGAGCCTATCTGAGGTAGTGTATTAAGTGTATCTAGCCTATCCTAATATGTGTTTCAGCCTTGACTTTTTCCTCAAAATTGCTCATGGTATTACTTGATTTTAATAAAATGGCAGCATTTAGGGGAAAAAAATAAAGCAACAACTGTTATTCTGCTTTTCAACAGAATGAAATATATGCTGTGGCACTGTAAAAAATAATTTTTTATTTTCAGAACTTTATACAGATACTAATAGGTATCATGGAAATAATCTATCTGCGTAACAGATACACAGTATTCTATTGGAAATCTTGTCATGAGTGGAAAAGAAACAAAACAACAAGATGTCCCTCGGATATGCTGATTCAGAGACTTTTCTTATAGAATGATGTAGTATCTTGAGTTGGAAGGGACCCAAAAGGATCATCCAAGTCCAATTCCTGGTCCTGCACAGGACACCTCTAGAGTCACACCACGTGCCTGAGGGCACTGTCCAAACACTTCTTGAACTCTGTCAGGCTCAGTGCTGTGACCACTTTCCTGGGGAGGCTGTTCCAGTGCTCAAGCATCCTCTGGGTGAAAAACTTTTTCCTAATATCCAACCTAAACCTCCCCTGACACAACTTCAAGCCACTCCCTCAGGTCCTGTCACTGGTCACCCGAGAGAAGAGATCAGTGCCTGCTCCTCCTCTTCCCCTCATCAGGAAGTTGTAGACTGGGATGAGGTCTCCCCTCAGTCTTCTCCAGTCTGAACAGACCAAGTGATCTCAGACACTCCTCATACAGCTTCCCCTCAAGGCCCTTCACCATCTCCATACCCCTCTTTTGGATGCTGTCTAGTAGCTTTATATCTTTCTTACACTGTGGTGCCCAAAACTGCACACAATATTCAAGGTGATGCCACCCCAGAGCAGAGCAGAGCAGAGCAGGACAATCCCCTCCCTCAACCAGCTGTTGATGCTGTGCCTGATGCTGCCCAGGACATGGTTGGCCTTCCTGGCTGCCAGGGCACTGCTGACTCATATTCAACTTGTCACCCCCCAAGACCCCCCGGTCCTTTTCTGTGGCGCTGCTCTCTCTTGTTGTTGTCTTGGCACTGGTGAGGCCTCACCTCATTAAGTGTGTTTAGCTCTGGGCCCCTTGCTACAAGAAAGACAGTGAGTNTCCTGGCTGCCAGGGCACTGCTGACTCATATTCAACTTGTCACCCCCCAAGACCCCCCGGTCCTTTTCTGTGGCGCTGCTCTCTCTTGTTGTTGTCTTGGCACTGGTGAGGCCTCACCTCATTAAGTGTGTTTAGCTCTGGGCCCCTTGCTACAAGAAAGACAGTGAGTTGCTGGAATGTGTCCAGAGAAGGGTAATGGAGCTGGGGAAGGGTCTGGAACACAAATCATATGAGGAGCAGCTGAGGGAGCTGGGGTTGTTTAGCCTGGAGAAGGGGAGGCTCAGGGAGGACCTCATTGCTCTCTAGAGCTGCCTGAAAGAAAATTATAGTGAGGTGAGGGTCGATCTCTTCTGCTGTGTATCAAGTGAAAGGATAAGAGGAAATGGCCTTAAGTTGCACCACAGGAAGTTCAGATTAGATATTAGGAAAAAAAAATTCAGTGAAGGAGTTNCAGGGAGGACCTCATTGCTCTCTAGAGCTGCCTGAAAGAAAATTATAGTGAGGTGAGGGTCGATCTCTTCTGCTGTGTATCAAGTGAAAGGATAAGAGGAAATGGCCTTAAGTTGCACCACAGGAAGTTCAGATTAGATATTAGGAAAAAAAAATTCAGTGAAGGAGTTATTAGACATTGGAATAAGTAGCCGGGAAGGATGGTGGAGTCACCACCTCTGGAAGCGTTCAAGGGGTATCTGGATGTGACACTTGAGGATANCTGTGTATCAAGTGAAAGGATAAGAGGAAATGGCCTTAAGTTGCACCACAGGAAGTTCAGATTAGATATTAGGAAAAAAAAATTCAGTGAAGGAGTTATTAGACATTGGAATAAGTAGCCAGGGAGGATGGTGGAGTCATCACCTCTGGAAGCGTTCAAGGGGTGTCTGCATGTGACACTTGAGGATATAATTTAGGGGTGATTATGGTGGTACTGGGTTGACGGTTGGACTAGGTGATCTTGAAGGTTTCTCCCAACTTTAAGGATTCTGTAATTCTGTGATTCTGACTTAGGAGCACAGGCTCGATATAGGCAGTTCTCAGTGTTCTGAATTACCCTAAGACGGCTTCCCCTGAGTGGACTTCAAGGCTTATGAGTTTGATGTCTGCAGTCAGGTGGTATGAATGATCCCCATACAGTTTTTTCTAGACAGTCCCAAAGTAGTGATTGCATGATTTTCTGCAAAAAGTAATGTGAGACACCAATTATAAAATTTTTAGTACCATAATTTCATATACATATATATACACACATATATATATATTTATTATATATAAATGGACAAAGTATATATTAACTCACAATTAAGCTTGGTGTAATTTTATAAAAGCAAAGAAGATGTATAAAAGTGAATAAGATGTCTCAAAATTCCAGATATCAGTGGGTTTTGTCAAATATTTAAAAATTGTAAAGCTGTGAAAATGTGCATGTGATGTAAAAAATGCTGAACTGATCAGATGTGCTAGTTAAAACCATCCATGAAAATAAAATCATCTTATTATGCAAATTAAATTTGTAATGCTTTTTCATTAAACTTTTGGAATGATAACCAAATTAGGGAAGTTTGCAGTAACCCATTTTTTCCAAAAACCAAAGTACGCGTGTATGCATAAATATAGGTATATAATGGTCTATTTGTGTGTCTGTGTGCATATGTATATATCGATGCATGTATACATATACAGTGCATTTGTAGTTGTCATCTGTTTGGAATAAGTATGGATAATAATACTGAGAAGTCTCAAGAAATCATTATTTTTTTAATATATTTCGTTTTAGACATCTGAATGAAATGGTGATCTTGATACAGAAGTGGTGGAGAGGATATCGATGCAGAAAACACTTCAGAAAGATGGTGGAGGTAGAAAACTGCTTCTAAAAGTTTTGTTTGGTTATTTGTAGAATACACAGAAGTAATTCATTCCATCATCATGAAATTAAAAAGCTGAATCTTGATCCTTTATTCACACAGGCACATCCTTGGCTTTACTATCATGAAAAGCACCATTAATTTCAGTAAGCCTACTCATAACAGTCAAGTTAAGTCAGTGTTTAAGTGTTTGCAGCTCTGGAGTATTAGTCCTCAAACCAGCAATGAGATCTGCTCATGCAGAAGCCTGCCCACATGATGCTAATTGCAGGATTGGAGCTTTAAAAGATGCTTTTTTTTTTTTTCCTGGCAGAACTTCTAATTTTGAAAATAAAATAAACCAATGTGTCTGCACATTGCTATTCAATGTTTTAGTGGTTTAAATTTCTTACTTAATGAACCTTGAAGTATTTGAGGTTTTGCCTTAAGGCACACAGCAGATCACAGTCAATCTAATTCCCTTGAGAGACCTGAAGATAGCAGAATTGTATTACAGGACACAAGCTAAAACCTCTATTAACAGGTTTAGGAGATTAGGAAGAAACTAATTTGCCTTTAACATAAAAAAAAATTAAGGTTTTAATACATGGTTTACTTCATTAATTTATCAATTTATGTTAATGTTTTACAATAGTTTAAACTTGTTAGTCATTTATTCTAGATTAATTTTGTTAAATTGTTGTGTTTTAATCAAAACAGACAACTCAAGGAAAAGTAAAAAAAAGAGCTGTAATAACTCATACATTACAGACCAAAGTTCATATCCCCTGCTGAACTATGTTTTCAAGTAGCAGGAGTCATATACCTGAAAGATCGTCTATTTTTCCCCCAAGTTTATCGGTAATCTATTTAAAGATTTTCTCTCTTCCAACTTACTAACTGGCTTAACTAATAAATTATGAGCCATCCTTTCGGGCTATGCTTTTCAGTCATCCCCTGAAACTAATTCTTGAATACAGAGCAGATAGCTGCATGGTTTGGACTGGATTCTGTTTTGAAATAAAAGAAGGAACTTCATCTGAATATTTTTCCTGAGCTTAGAGAAAGTTTGTTTAATCTAGAGGAGCTTCTGTAGAAGGGAGACATGATAATGTGTCTTCAAAGTTGTTAATGAAGAGAAAGGATCTATGCAGTCACTGGGAAAAGGGAGAGAAGAAATCAACTTCATTGAAATATTGACACTTACTGCCAAAAGATGCTGTGGAACTCCCTCTAGTGCAGGTTGTTAAGAGAATAGAAAAATGCTTGTGGATGGCTAAGGCACACTTCAGTCCATGTTTTAGGTGAACTCATCTCATAAGGTTCCCTCAAGCTCTATATTTTTCACAGTTAAAGCATTGTAGAGGATGAATTTCACTTCAGAAACAAAGTGATTTATGTTTTTCTGTGTTTTTCAAGATGAGAATAAGGACTATGTCGGTTTTTGACATCTGATCATTGGGTTTTTAAGAGGGCTGTATCGGGACTAAGATCTGATGGCCAATTTTCAATCCCTCCCAGATTGTAAGGAGCTTTCTTTTGGCCATTTGTGTTCAAATGGAGTTTCTTTGTTGACAGTAATCAGTTTTCTATTTTAAATAGAATTATGTCACTTTTATGTGTAATGGTTGTAAGAACAGTGGTGCCCAGATAAAATACAAAGTGAACGCATAACCACCATGCTCGTTGTCCGTTGCACTGTTCTGAATGGATTTCTGTAGGTGAGATGGCAAGATATGTCTTCCCAGAGAGCCAACCTCAATGGCATTTGGAATTGGTGCCCAGGGACAGGATGAGCGCACAAACTGAAGCACAAGAAATTCAACTTGAAGATACGAAACAACTTTTTTTACTGTGAGGGTGCTCAGATACTGGAAGGGGTTGCCCAGATTGAGCAAGCTGTTCTTGTAGAGTCTCCACCCTTGGCGATACTCAAAACCCCACTCCACAAGGCCCTGCACAACTTTCTCTAATTTACCCCATTTTGAGTAACGGTTTGAAGCTTCAGAGGTCCCTGCCAACCTCAATTGTTCTATTTATTCATGAAACCAAAGGTCTTTTACCTCACCTCTCTATTCTGTCTTCTTTTGCCCTCTCTTCTTAAAAAGTGCTCCAACAGTTACCTTTTAAGATAGTCTTTCAAATTAGCACAGATTACCTGTAATAATGAAGCTGAGAGAACTAGCATCATAAAACCCCCTCAGCTCTCCATTCTCGAAATGTATTTCTGAAAAGAAAAATAAAAAAGTCTTTAATCAATAAAGCCTAGTTCATATTTAGTTCTTCAAAAGACATAACTGACAAGCTCTTGCCAAATCTAAAGTCTGTGGAATAATGTAGGACAAAAAATTCTGCGAGCCCACACTTAGTACACACATTCTAAATCAGACCATGAATTAATCCAGTCTGGATTCCAGTACTTATCCAGTACTAGCCAGGGCTCTAGAGAAAGAGAATCTCATCAGAAAGCTTACAAATTTTGCAGCAATCAGCATAGAAAACCACCTTTTCCCCTCAAATACTTCATTTTGTGCTTGCCATCTCTGATTGGAGAAGACTAAATAGGACAGCCTGATTGGAAGCCAACCTGAAAGCCATACAAGTAGCAGATACAGAGGCACCTTTAACTCCCTTTAGACTGCTGTATTCAATATTGTGCGTTTTGGGGTGGACTTGAATATGAAGTTCAAGTTAATGCCTTATGTTTGTTGTTATACTGTCTTTACTCAATTAGTGGCTGAATTTGGAAAATGTAAAAAAAAACCCCAAATCTTCTCAGCGGCTTAATATAACTTTCAAGTTAAAAGGATCAGTTAATGTTTGCAATGAACTCTTGCTAATAACAGCTGTAATGACTCCTGACTATGAAACACAATGATACATTTGACATGATAGTTCCTTAAATACACTGGTCACTTTAAAATTTGTCTGCTGATAATGATTGGATTGGTATCTGCTGCCAGCAAACAAGGCAAAGCATATGCACAAAATACCCGTGATTGCTTGATAATAAATCATTTTAATGATTATATTCAAAATTGTGATATGTGAGTGGTACTGATGCGGAAAATAACAAAGGCTGAGGCTCATCAGATTGGTTGTCCATATGTGCATCACTACTAGTATTTCATTTGCTACTCCTCTACTGCCTCTTCTTTTGATTGTTAAAATACATTGAGTAAAAAAACCCCTCACCTATTGATGCCATTTATATGATTGAGGTTATGTGCCCTTCTATTCTAAACATAGGTTCTTTGGTATAAAGCTTTGTGTCCTAATTAATCTCAAGCTAAAATTAAGAACTGCTCTCCTACAAATTTCTTAATAACTTAGTTACATTGATTGTGTTGGATTCTGAAGTTTTGCATGATGTGCAGGAAATTTTAAAATTTTAAAACCAGGCAAGCACCAGAACATGAATCAAACTGTACATCACTCTTTCTTTATTATAATATTTCTCAAAGTCAAACAAGCACTTGTTTAAGGAAGGGGAATTGTAACATTTAATTGTTATATGAAGTTGGCATGCATGATGGCTATATTTTTAGCTTACTTTGAAAGGAGATGCAGTTGAGAGAAGTGAATATTTTATGTGCTATAGTGTGATACCACCCTAAATGGTTTAGCTTCAACTCAGCAACCAGTTTTAAATAATTCCAGTCCAATAGGAATTAGTCAAATCCCTATTTGCTCTACAAAAACACCCAAACCATCACAACAATACCCCAGTTTAGACCATGTATTGCTTCCTTCTCTCAACCTCAGTCAGATTTGTGGATCTCGTTTGGATTTGTCATTTCGTATTAACTGTTTAAAGCAAAAGTAAATACCAATCAGAATCAGATCACATTTGTAGGTGGTCCCTAAACATGTTTTTAAATACAAAAAGAGAAAATAGTCCCGCAGCTTATAAACAAAAGGCTTCAAATATATTTTGGAAGCATACACTTGAAGTAAGCTGGTAGGAAGACCTGTAACATCAGAGAGATACAAAGACTTCATGATTCAGAAGTGGAGGTGGTACATGTGGATGAGATAGCAAGATAATTTTCCCCAGAGAGTTAACCTGGCAGTGTCACCTTCAAATTGGCACTCAATGAAAAAGTGAAAAGCAATCCATTGGACACAGGCTGAAATGCAGGAAATTCCACTTGAGCATAAGGAAAGGGTCTTCTGGACAAGCAGGCCCCAGTCCCGGAAAGAATCTTCTTGCTTAGTAGGAGAGTACATAAGTGTAGACTTGGGTTGAAGCACTAAATTATGACTGTTCTTTTGTAAATAGCGATGAACACATTTTCCATCACTTGTAATAGCAATACTTCCTGATCAGGATTAGAAAACAGAGGGCAAATCTATTTGCAAAAGAACCTAGACGTTGACACAGCCTTTGGCTTTTGATGGAAGAATAAGGTTGGAAGACAGTTGTGTGAGCAATTCTGCATTTGGATGACTTGTGATTTAGAGCAACAGTTGAGTAAAAGCAGAAATGTGTAACTTCCTTTTTATTGTGAGTGACCATCTTAAGTGGTGGTAAAGGGCTGGATTTCTCACACCTTAGTGAGGTATGCAAATTAGGACCCTAATTGCCACTGACTGACTGTGTAAATAGCAGACAAAGTTCTTCAATACTTAATACTTTGCCAAGCTCAGAGACAATGGTTCCACTGTCTTTCAGTGTTGGTGATATCAAGAGCATTAATGATGTTAGGTCTCCAATTTAGGTTCTTCAGTAAAATGGGATGCATTCAGACCTAAGTGCTCACAGCCTTCAACTATTAGAGGAATAAAAATGTCTGTCTGGCAGACATTATTTCGTTCCATTATTAGCTATCTACTGTTAGTATCACTCAGTAAACATTTATGGAGACTGAAGGGGAAGAGACAGTCCACTGTTTATTCTAATTTGTACCTTTGGGGCAGGTTTTCCCTCAAATGTATGTGTGTATACAAGTGTGTGTATGTATACATCTACACATACACCTGAAACTTTTCTGAAATCTAACAATCCTGCAATTTTCTCTCATGTAAGAAATATTTTTTGTACTGTTTCCGTTATTAGTAGATTGGTATGATATTAAAGTGAGCATTTAAAATGCACCTTAATTAAACTGCAGGAATTATGCCTTGCTTAATGTAATGAAGAAAGAGAATTTAAAATGAAGTAGCATCATTGTGTTCATTTGTAAATAACATATTGCAGCCAACTGTTTCTTAATTGCCCAGACTGTTGATAAATAATCCAGTCCTGCTGCTCTCCACAGACAATTTGCTTTGGATCAGACTAGGCAATTCAAATAACACTAATTACAGTGAAACCCTTTTATAGTGAATTCCTGTTTGCCATGGGGGAGAAAATCACTATATCAGGGGAAAGCACTTTTGCCTTTGATTTGTGTCTGAAACATGAGAAACACATAAAAGCTGCATGTTGTGCTAAATAAAGGACATACTCTTGCATTCAAAGTACTTATATTTTACTTTTTATGATACAATTGTGAATTATGTTCATTTTGCATTTGTAATTAGAGGGCGGAACAGATGTGAAAGCTTAGTTTAAAGTGATGTATCCATTAAAATAACCTATGCTGCCAAGTGATTGCTTAGTATAATAGGGGATTCGTTCACTATGAGAGGAATTCTACTTTATTGGAAGGAAAGCAGGACTTCAGGAAATGTTTTCTATATCAGGGGATTCACTGTAACATGGCATCATTGTATTTATGATTTTATGATGTTAAAATGAATATTAAATGAAACAAAATTCCCAACGATTACTCGGGAGGCAGCTAAGTACATAACATTTAGTACAGATGGTTGGAAGGCACAATTTTGCTCCATCACTGCATCCGTATCCTTGAACGATTTCGACTGAAGACAGCATTTCTTTGAATTTTTCATTAAACCAGACGTCTTGAAATATGAATTCCTTTTATGTTTCTGTGAGTTTTGGCTAAAAGAACCCCAGTGAATAAATCATACAATACTACGTGTCACCAGCACTTGTGAATATTTCTGCTTTGTTATTCTACTCTCAGTAGAGCACCATTGATTATCAAACTCAGCGGAGAGCATTTTATGATCATATATCTCCATTAGCTCCTAGTTTGACTACCATAGATTTTTCTGGTTAAGCCTGCATTATGTATTAGGAAGCCTATCTCTTCAATACAAAGTTTGATTTTATTCTCTGTAAGCCTAGAACTCTTATTATGTATTATGTATAAAGATTCTTATCTTTTATATGTAAAAATAGGAGGACTGTCTTTGTATAACTGAAATATATGCCATCTTTTTTTTCCTTGGTTCACAGACAGCATATTTTATTATGAAGATGAATTTCTACAATGAAATGGCTGTCAGGGTAAATATTTCTTCCCTTGTTAAACAAATGAAAAGTCAATTGTGCTCCGAATTTGCTTTTAATAAAATGAGCAAACCAGAATAATATACACTTGATTGATATGCTGATGGCAACAGTGGGAAATAGTACATAGTTAAAAATTAAAGTTGCACTCAGTAGTCTGGGTTGTATTTGAAAGTAGCTGAATTTAAGGCACCTGCATGTGTCTTGCCCCATTTAAATGTTTATTGTACCTAACCATATGTGATACTGCTAAAACCCCCAAACATTCTATCTGCCAATGTTCTTACAAATGTAGACATATATTTACAATTCTGACAAACTATAGGGCTTCTATGCTGATTTGCTGATGTAGCTGTGCTTTTTCTTTTGTTAGTACATGACACTTGATGTACTGAATCTCAAGAGTTACTCAAAGAGCACAGGACAATTTTATTGCCTAAACATAGAGGTGGAACTGCACTGATCTCATTGATGATACTATGAGTGAATTGTGCTAAATGAAGAAAAGTATAAACTTTTCAGTCCATGAACTTTAGTAAATCTACAGCCAATGAAGTTTGTTATGGGGAAAACTGTAAAATATATTTAACTAGAAATTAGCATTTTTTTCAACTGAACTTTGGAACTGCACCTAAACAAATATGTAAAACAAACATGAGAAGAACAGAAGATAATTAATTTCATGAAATCTTTTTATCTTACTTATTTTGTGATATAAAACTGTTTTACTTGAGAGGCCTGTATTTGGGCATCTCACCTTTTTAATTCTGCCAAATGTAGGAATATGGTAAGGATGGAGATTAGCCCAAGGAAACTCCTGTAAAGTAGGAAGATTCTCAGAATGGATTTTAATTTTGTGGCCTTTCTGGGTCCAGAATAACTCAGAGTCAAGAGATGTGTTCCCAAGCAGGTTTTTTGCTTAGGCACAAAGTAGAATCTTACATTTGGTGCAGGGTAGAGAACTGAAGGTGTTTAACAGCAGTCTGATTCCTCACAAATGTACTTTTTTGTTATTGTTTTAGTTTATTCCTTAGTTAGCTAGTTGGACAGTATTCCACAGCCGATAAATGCCATTTACTCACACTCACTGAAATCAGTGAGAAAACATAAGATGTAAGCCAGCTCTTAAAAGTTGCCTGTGTACTTTTAGAAGACATTTGAAGACCAAATTTCAGAGGTAATTATGTATTCTAGTCAAATGGAGTTTTGCATTTGGTCTTTCATTTTTAAAAGAAATTGAATGTGTTCCCATTCATTTGTAATGGAAATATAATGTTGAATCATTAGGTGATATAAATCTTCAAAGTACCATTTTTTCAGTCATGTCCTTTTCTTTAATAGAAATTTAAATTAGTAGAAAACAATAGAACAGATCTTAATTTAGTTGCAAATGTCAGAATCTGTTTCTCCTCTATCTAAGTAATCTCGTGTAGCCATATCTGCAGTGCAGATTTAAAATGCTACCAATCTGAAACACTGCATGGTTTTGGTTTTTTTTCTGTCATCAGTTTTCTGAAGAACTAACCAAGGTCCAGGACAATCGAGAATTGGGCCTGTTGAGCTTCTGCACAGTGGGTGCGTGCCCAGACTTTACTTTTCCTAAGCCAACAGTGCCTCATATTCACACACTGGGAGTTTGAATCATGACTAATATAGTTCAGTGTTCTAAAAATATAACAATAACTGCGTATGTCAGTTTACAATCTCTATCTTTTGTAACCAGACCTATCAGTTTTACCTTTCAAAATTAAATCGGAGGTCTTGTGTTAATCACTTTCAGTACTAGGTCAAAATATGATTCTCCCCCTTAAAAGATTTAAGATTACTATAATTTTTCAGCAACAAAAGTAATCCTGTGGCAAAAAAATTTTTTTCTGTGAGCAGATGGCTTTTGATATATCAAGGTTTTGCCATTTGTTTTAGTGCTTAAAATAAACATTATTTATAAGACCACTTACATTTTGATGTTACTTAATGAGGAATATGCATCATTGATTTGACTAGCTTAAGAGGTCATTTAGAACTTGCCCGTTAACAAGCTGTAATCTGCTGAGCACACAATGACTTTGTTTAAAATTATCTGTTCAGTGCTGATCAATGACAATAATTGTTTTGTACCAGTCACTGTTGAAACTTGCTAATTACTTTGAAGGGCATACACACTTGTCTCTTTTTTTTTTTTTTCAAGAATTTTTTAAACATTCACCTTGGAATTAAAAAGAAATTCAGTTGTATCACATTATACTTCCTTATAAAAGGAAACATATAGAACTTTCATATTGAAAACATGATCTTTTTTTTTCTAAAAAGATTAATCTTCAGTTTTGGGATCTCTGGCATACAGTAATAGGGAAACAGAAATCTAGCATAAAATAATTTGAGACATAATGCCGTTTTTCTTACTTATATTTCATTCAGTTGAAATCAGTGAGTTCATTCTGAATAGAAAGTGGTGTAAATAAAGGTAGAATGCAGCATTTAATTGGTACACTGAGCCCATTGGAGGTAATTATAGCTTTATACAATTTGAGCCCTTTGTCTTTCAGTTTGAGTTTTGATCCTTTAACCCAGAAATATCCAGTTCCGCATTTATAACTGTGAGGTGAAGACTGTCAGAAAGAGTTTCAAAGGGACCATAATCCTGCATTAATGAGCACATGGCTATATGGGAGCCAAGTTGCTCTTGTTGAGAAATTTTGAAGCCAAACAGCAAAACAAAGCTAAGATCCTTATTCACATGCAAAGGATTTTGCTTAATCCCAGATCTCTGAAGGCATACTCATTCTTTGCTCTTTCTCCATTCCTTTTTAACCCAATAAGCTTGTCTATGAGAAAGTGGAGTTGCAGAGTATGAAATTTCCTATCACTTAGTGCAAAGCAGCATGTCTAGTGCTTAACCTTGCTTGTTCCCATAACAGTTATTTATTAATATTATAACAATATCTACAGGTCCAAACCCTTTTATTAAAAAAAGTCCCAAACATACAGCACATAGGTAAAAGAAAATACCAGCTTTTTAAATTAGTTTTGGGTCTTATTTGGGAAGAGAGGAAAATACATGCTGATGCACAAAGGGGAAATAGAAGAAAATATTAGCACTGGAAGTTGATACCCTCTTATTCCTAGTAATTTCAGTGCATAGTTTAGTTTTCTTCATGACACGTGACTTAGGGAAAGCTTTCTTGTGATACTTTTTCTCTTTTAAATCTCATGTGAAAAGATAATCATAACTGTACCCCAAGGTGTCATTGGTTAAGGCCAAATGCTAGTTTTCACTTTGAATAATAGCAGTTTGGGTTTTGTGATAGCAAAATGGTATCAAAGTATGAAAATATTCAGCCGTGCCTTATTCTTTTTATAGACAGCTCCAGTGTGTTACTGTTTTCTGCTCAGGAAAAGTTAGGAGACGGAGAAATTGCGGTAGCTTTTGTCAGATATCACAGTGGTACAGAATTGGACTGCAATGGAATTGGAAGGAGAAGAGAGAATATTGCCTGTTACTGGAGATCAGTCCCAAGACTTGATGATGCAGACTCTGAAGTCTTTCGACTTTGAACAAACTTTTGAAGGTTACTGGTACTGGGGCAATGGGCAAGTTGGTTTTTTTTAAATCTTACCTTCTTGCTCAATCAAACACAAAACCCATGAAATTCTTTTCCTTCTTTTTTTACATGTGTATTTAGAATGAGATAGGGTAAGAAAAAAACCCCGATACCACAAACACATGGATTTCACTCCACTTACCAAGTCATCCCTTGGTTCTGGAAAGAGAAGGGTTGTTGGAAAGGAAAAAAAAAAAGAGTGTTCCCTGTGGACACACTGAAGAGTTTAAATTCTTGAAAAGTCTGGTAGCTAGAGGCCCACAGGGATAAGATAGCTCCTAGAAAGTTACAACATTCTTCTCTTCAATGCATTTAGTGAAGGGGAGTAGCTTCTCACTTGAATTTGCTTCTGGACAGTAAAACCTCAAACTTCTTGCTTTTTAAATGTAGATTCTACTTTTCAGCTGTTATGTCTTTTTAAGATTTCAAAGCTATAACGGTCAAAGAGAAGGATGTTTGAGTAGTAATGAAGGTGCTGCAGGCTAGAAAATAGAAATTTGGAGATTAGTTTAGAAAAATATTGAGGAAAAAGGAGACAAAATGCGAAAAAGGAGACAAAATGCAAAAAAGGAAGTAAAGGAATGTTTTTCAGAGAAATTAAGTTCAAGGACAGAAGAATGTAAAGATAGAGGAACTAGACATAAGGAACAAAGGAACAGATCATTAATCTATCATCATTAATCTATGGCTAATATAAAACTAATCTAAAAGATCATTAATCTGTTTTTCGGATGTGTATTTCTAGAATACACTGACCTCTTATGGCAAAGAAAATGAGGAACGAGAGCAGCCCTCAGCATGACTGAATAGTTATGTCTTCCTCCTGTACATGTCATAGGGATAAATATAGTTAACCAAACGACAGTACTGATAACTTTTTACCTAATTACAGAATCACAGAATTACAGAATCATTTAGGTTAGAAAAGGCCTTTAAGATCATTGAGTCCAGCCTTTGACCGATCACCACTAAGTGCCACGTCCAGTCATTTCTCAAACACCTTCAGGGATGGTGAATCCACCACCTCACTGGGCAATCCATTCCAATGCTTAATTGTTTGTTCTTAATGCTTACTTTCCCTTCCCACAAAGCAGATAGCTAGTGAACAGGTAGTAGTTTCAGAAACATCATGATTAAGATTTTTAAGTATCAGAGAAGGTTTAAATGTTTTTGTCAAAATCAATTCTTGGGGAAAGTTGGGTAGACTAAGTTCCCACACCCCCCCTTTATTTTTTTTCTCCTCATTTTTTTTTAATTGATGCTTTTCCAAATGCACCAAAAAATAAATCCTTTCTGGTGGAGGATGCTACCTAATTTCTATTTGTAATACAACTTTGCAACTAGCTACAAAGGTTTTTCCAGGTTAGGCTTTCTCTGCTATGCAGGAGAATAGTATTTTGTGAGAAATTATAATTCATGTACAACAAATAGATATGAATCATTTTACACTGGAGATGAAAGAACTGTGGTTTATAAATTAAGTTTGCAGAAAGCCTGATTCACTGAATTACTGCGAAGGCTTTTATTCAGTCTACACTATAACTAGAGCACAAAGGTGAAAGTGTAGTGTAAGATGTTGGTGAGGTGGTGACCAGTAGGGAATGCTTATTGTACCTGGGAAAGGACACCACTTCTGTTGTCTGCTTTTTTACTGTTCTTACATGGAGCAATGCCACTGGTAATAGCAGGCACTTCTTTTTGTTGTCTCACCCCAATATAAACAGTGGTTTAAAACTTGATGCTATTCTTTTAATGTTGGCATTTAACAGTAAATTCGTGTTGCCATTTACCTACAATATGTTACATCCTCCCCTAGTTTTCTCCTTTGAAACTTATGCTGGTGCTTCTACTTGATAACACTTTTAAGGAAACCGTATTATTTGGAATAAACTACAGATACTAAATATGCATACAAACTTTTGATTTGAAATATACTAAGCAAATATTTATTTCCTCTAGATCCAGAAAAGGTGGCGAGGCTATTATGTTCGGAAATACATCCATAATTATTATGCCCTGAAGAAATACTTGCAAGCTGTTTCTGTGAATAATGCATTTGTCAGGTAAAGACAAAAGCTCCATGTGGTAAAGCATTCATTTCCTCTTCTTTTATTTGTAAAAAGTTTATGGCACTAGTTAAACTATTTCTTTGAGAGTAGGCTCCCCTCCATTATCAAATATATATATCTATCAGTCATCATTCTCTTTCTTCTACGCCTATTCGTGTTGCACCACATTCTGTTCTCATTTACACTGTTATGAATTCAGAATAATTTCTTTGAATTAATTAGATGTACTCTGGGTTTGTACCAGCTTAATAAAAATGAATTTGGCTCTTCACCTATGCTCAGAGGTCATAGATTATTATGCCCTGCATAAGGTTTGTTGAACTAGATTATTTTTTCCCCACCATACACAAGCTAAACAAAAATTTCTTTTTATAATTTGTTTTGAATATTGATTATTGACAATGAATGCAAGTGCAGATTTGGATTTAAGTTACATGTATGAGCCATACTATGAATACTAATTGTGGAAGATACTGGTGTGAATATAGTGAAGCAGATTCTTTTCATAGTTGCAGAATAGAACCAATCACCAATCATTAGATTTCTACCTCGCATTGTAGTTGCTATATGATCTTACTCTATTTCTCCTATCCACCCATTGTCTTTCCCCGTACTTCAGTTGAAACCTCTCTAAAGCAAAGGTGTTTATTTCCCTCCAGTGCATCTGAGGTACTGTTACATGACCATTACTTCAGATCATAGTGGAAATGAACAGACAAAATACCGAGTGACCATGATCATTACTTTCTTATTGTAAATGAAAGCTGTTGGGCAAAATCTACCCAGTGTTTGCTGTTCAGAACATGTGAGATAAATCTTTGCTTTCTGAAATATAAGGGAGTCTAGTAAACAAATATTTCTGGAAGTCTTGTCTAAATCACATGGCAAAGACTTATATAAAACAGCGTATACAAGTTACATATGAAAAAAAGAAAATTATCCAACTTCTTTGGATGCTGCTTATTAATTTATATTGTTTTTCCACAATATAGCTGACGCTACCTCCTCTTTGTCATAACATTACTATTTGTGCGTTAAAATGTTACTCATAGTGAAGCATATCAATAACCACCTATCTCTGATCTCTTATTATTATTTATTTAAATGCATTCTATATAGAAAGTTAGATCATAACTCAGCAAAACCAGACTTAAAAAATATGTTATTACTTCAACTGTACCTTCTTGATATAAAATCCTTGAAATATGTTCTTTCCTTGAAAAGTTGGAGTCCTCTGACTAGACCAAATCCTGGAAAGTAGATGAAGGCATAACTTCTCTGGTTTAAAAATCTATATAACTGCATGAACTTTAGAGACATAACCTGCTTCTCTGTTCATAATCATTCTATCACTCTTCTCCATTCCCTGCCTAAACCTGGAACAGGGCTCATAACTTGTTAGTTAGATTGACCTTTGGTGAGTGTGAATAAAGCAAGATAGCAAGTTCCTGCTGTACTGTGAACGTGGGATGATCAGAGCTTTGTATTTTATTTCTCCACACCCACAACAGACCTCTGCTGGGTACACCTAACTTTTGAGGACTACAAAAATATTTGTCTTTCGGTATTTTGACATATTGATCAAATTCCCCAATGTTTATTTCAGGTCATTAAAATCCATAAAGGTAAGCATTGCGTAGGTATTTTAACCAAGAAATATTTTTGTGCTCTTTTTCTTTAACAGGTAAGATGAAGAGTATGACTTCAGGTATATCAAAATGTGTTGGAGTTGCTCTGTGTGAGCTCTTACCTGGCAACCGATGTATTAGTATTTTGCTAATTTGAGTTCTGTCTTCCAGAGTTCACAGAAGTACATGTCTTTTGGATGAAAAAAATGCATCTTTCAGGTCAAAAAAAGTTTAAAAATAATTTTTGAGCAAATTTGATCAAGTGGATCTTACAGTTTCAGTTTTAAAATGCATCAGTTCCCAAGTGCAATCAAGAATCACTGCAGTAATCCCTTTACTGGAGTACATTGGAAAACTAATATGTATATCATCTTCAACATTCTTCTTATGATATCTAACAGATGTTTAGTGAAGATTAGGTGTAGGCCCTCAGCCAAGCAGATTTTTCCTGTCATTGGGCTAAGTTGCTGCCAACTACTTTGGCCCCAAGGTGGCCCACTGTGTTTCTTACGTGAAATATTGTGCCAGGTGCAAGAGAGAGTGTCGGCTTATTTTCATCAGCCATCACATTGACTGTGGACAAGTATAACCTTGTTGTTTGTAACATTTTTGCATAGAAAAATTATTGCAACCATGCATTGTAAAAAACACGAGCAATTATCATAAATTGAGTTTATGAAATGTGAGTTTATGAAAGTGAGTTTGTGAAATGTCTGGGTATTATTTTGCCATCAGCATAGTGGTAGTTTACAGAGCCACTGATGTGCACTCAGATTAGAGTTCCTTTGAGTGTTTAATATCTCTACAAAACCATGAAACAACACAACATGGTACATGAAATAATGCATCTTTTCTTATTTGTCTTATAGCTATGTTCGTCAGAATATGTGCAGTGCTAGTAAAGAAACAAATTTCTTCATAAATAATAATAGAGCAGAAGTAAAACAGAGACAGATTTTAAGAACTCCAGAGCAGTAAAAACTTCTCCCCCTCCACACCCACACCCCCCAAAAAAGCAAAAGATATTTATAATTTTAAAAATTTGTTTAAACTGTATTCTTTCTAGAATGATAGAATGATAGAATCATAGAATCAGCTGGGTTGGAAAGGACCTCTGAGATCATCAAGTCCAATCCCCTGATATAATTCTAAACTGAACTACACTGTACAGTTCTCTGTCTTATCTCTTCTAGAATAACACTGACAGGTTTTTTAGAAGTCAACAACTGTCTAAAATCATATTACAACTCCTTGTATCTCTTGGACTCCAGAACCAGGGTTTGTGCTTAATTTTTTCCTCTTTCACTAAGGAGGAACCTGTATCAAATTACCACTCACTTGTTTCAAAGAGAAGCTTCAGAGGAAGTTGCCATGAAACTTTGGACATTCTGTTAAGTTTCTTAAGGGGTATCTCAAAGGAGTTATTGACCAAAGTTTGTTTCCTTCTCTGTCCTCCACCCTGTTTTGTTTTTCTTTGAATACCAGATACTTGCCTTACTAAGGGGTTTTCTCAACCCGTGGTCGCATCTTTACCATCCAGCTTTAATACAAACCGTCCTTATTTAATAGCTGCCCTCATTTAGTAGCCAGACCTTTATCATTTGTCTTTACTGTGAAAACCCCAGGAGAAAGTAAACTTAATAGAAGCTGCCCCAGTTTAAAGCCATAGAGGGATATAATTAAGTTTAACAGAAATTGATTTAACAGAAATTGACCTAAAATATAATTAAATAATAATAGTCATATTATGTGTGAGTTTCCACTCACTTAACAGACTGCTTATGGCACTGTTGGATTTAACAGACTTAGGGCCCTGTCTCTGTACAAACTGGAGGTATCTGTCAGCTTCAGCTCCCACAATGGCTGAAGAGCTTGTGCGTTTTCCTCCAGCATTCCTATTAATTCCCTCTAATAAAGAACCAACAGGTCTGGTGGCTCTTGGTGTCCCCAGCAGAGTCCCTAGTAGTTAGGTTGAGATGTGACCCAAAGAATTCCTTCACAGATGCAAAAAGAACAAACTTGAACCCTAAACTCAGTCTACATAAGGACATACTCAGATTTTTCTTAACATTTGTACAGCCTCAGTGTAGTGATGAAATGGGTTAATTGGTTTATTAGTTAATTAGTCCTGAATTCTCTTTTTTCATGCAAGATTTAGGAAGTTCTTAATCAGTCTAGTAGGACACTTGTTCTTAAATATTTATTTTACTAAATTTTATTATTTAGATTTTAGTAATAAGTCTTCGTCTATAGCACCCATTTGATTTAAATAAGCACCAACACATACTGTATTCTATCTGAATATGGATTAGTTGTGTGGTTGCATTAAAATAAATTTCATTACTTCTCTGTGCAGTTAGTATTTAATTTTAAGGAAAATACCTTATTTTGAAACATTCTTAAAGATGCATTTACCATCTCCAAGAGCTGGCTAAATGGTTACAAGGGAAAATATGCCAAAAACAATTAGCATAGGCTATAACTCCATATGATGCATTAGAATTTTGTTTTATGTGAAACAGTTTCCAATCCATGATAAGCAAATGGACATCACTTCACATAAATTAGCATGCTGGTGCCATTATATCAGAACAATTTATGGATGATGTCAGTTGTCCAACTGTGTGATTAACTTGCAGTTCTTTGCCTAAGGTTATCTACACACTGGCCTTTAAACTACAGTAAAGCAACTTTGCTACATGTCAGGTGTGCAAGTAGAGATAAGATTTTGGGATGTAGTGCTACATTTACTGATGAATGGCGCCATTTAAATTTTTCCCTAGGCACAGAACTCAGTAAAGACAGCAGTTATCAGAAAACTAACAAAGCAGTGGCAAAGTACTGGCACTGGGGGTCTTGTGTAATCAAGGCAGGTAGTTTAGCTTTCTTGCTACTGAATAAACACTGACTTAAATGTAGCAAACTAAGACATGAGTCTAGCTTTTGTAAGCATCATATTTTAAGTAAACACAGTTAAGGTCATAAACTGAATTTCACACACATAGAGGATCGACACAAAATTCTTTCCGTTGTTGGCTTTAGTAGTGATGAAGTGTTGAGAGGCCCTGAAGAATGTGACTGATCCGAGTATGACTAGCTGTTTTATCAGCAAATTTAGTTTCACAGTCATCATTAAAACTTCTAGGTCTTCAAGAAATGTCGGGGAAATAGATAATACGAAGTGATAAAAATCACTTCCCTGGCAATATGTATATTCACAAATCCTTTGTGCAGTTTGATTTTTTATAATCTTAATGAACAGAGAAATAAAGTACTATTACATGTTGTTGGTGATCTAATCCAATGTTTATCTATTCCTTAAATATATCTGAGCACGCAGTACCAAAAACCATACGGATATATATCTTACTCTTGATTACTTGAGCATTACTGAAATCTATTTACTTTTATTAGGGCAAGTACTTTCCTTCTTAAAACTTCTGAGGTATCACTATTTTCTGTGAAGCAAGCTTGAAATAAATCATCTATTGTCATAGTAATACGAGGAGAACTTACTCAGCCTCCACCTGTCTGTTCCTTTCTGATAAAGATAAGTCCAGTGTCTCAAGTGTCAAAGTGTTTTGAGGAATGTATATATTGTCTTATAATTCAATTAAAATGTTCCTCATCATTGACTGCAGAAGCAATTGATTCTGTAGTCTATTTTCAATTAGTGCCAGAGCCTTTCAGGCAGCTCCTTGGAATTCTTGCAACAATAAAAACCTCATTTTTGTAATTTTATCTTTCACTTTATGTTTAATTAACTACTTTATTGTCAACCCATCTTTTTTTACTTGTCTTCAAGGGTATGTAGAGGAAATATATTATGTTTTTTAACTTACTTACCTGTAATTTGAATTTTCTGGTTGTAAACTTATCCTGTCAACATTCTTCGGGAGCCACAGAAATAGAGACAAGTGCCAAGTATACTTTCTTTTATTTAAATATTAATTTTGAGTGATAGGGCACGTAATTTGAGATATCTGTGCCTTTTCCAGAGGATTTAGGTGTAACTACTAAGTCTTGTAGGAATCTTAGAACTGTAATATACTGAGGATCTCACAGTACTTCCATAGCTAGCCACCTGATGCTGTTAGGATAGGTAAGATATAAAATATGAGCTTTTTAGGTTGATCATGAAATTGAAATGAACTGTCTAAAGGTACAGAGCAGGCCTGTTTTAACTCCATATGAAAACACTTTCTGAATGCAGTGAGATTAAGGTAGGAACCATTATGTTTACACAGTAAACTGAATTTCCAATGCAGATTGAGCTACACACCCCTCATGAACCTTATTCTGTTCATGTCTCTCTTGAACAAGTGGTGAAAGCAGTCTTACCATGTTTTTAGTTGGTTCTGTGTAAAAAGTTCAAGTTTTGAAGATAAATGTGAATTAGTAACATGTCACTGGTTAGACTGTAGTCTTTAAAGACATGAAGACAATATTTTCTCCTGTATTTTTGTATTATGCTAAACACACCATTAGGAGTAACAAATTGAACTTGTATCCAAAGGAAATTTTTCTATCTGAATGTGTAGAAAAGATTTGAGATCCTTGTATACACTCACTGGAACAAATAGTCTAGTGTAGATTATTAGTTTTGATGAAGGTAATATAAAACAGGTGTGACAACATACTATTGTAGAATAACAATAGTTCTATACCTGGGAGCTTTGAAGGCACTGTAGTGTTTGGATAGATTTTTTATTTTGTAATAGGTCTGTTAGAATTACTGACAGCTCATAAAACATTTTCTGTGGACAAAGACTGACTAATCTTAGCATTTTAAACTGTCTTATATCGGCAGACTTCACAGTCTTCTATTTTGTCTGAAGTGGGATCTTCACTGTAAAATAAGTGGAAAAGGGGAAGAGGTACAGTTTCATTAAGCTCTAACATATCATTGACTGTCAGGTAGGTCTTGTTATGCTGTCCATCCTCATTTAACTATCCCACAAGATCTCTTAATGAAGTTAAGCCCCAAGTTCACTCCAGTAATTCTGTGGCAAGAGTTTGTGCTATGTAACAATTCATCACTTGTCAGGAAGGCACTTTTAGTTTATACATTTAATAAGGGCATCCTCTAGCTTGGTTAATTAGAAGTGAACAGTTTGCATATTTACTAAATGCGGAGTGTCATTGCCACCACGGCCTATTGCCTACATGAATTATTTCTCTATCTGCAATAAACAGCTGGGTAATTATTACTGCCATAATCAGATAAATTCCCTCTGTAAGGCTTTTCTTACATGGCAATTCTTTGAACTCATCCAAAGCTGAACAAAATTTATGAACTCCAGCAGCTAGACCACTTTTTCATAGTGTAGTGTCCCTGTTCCCTATTTCAAGGACACATAGAGTATCATAAATATTGTGTAAATTAGGAGGATAAATATGATTACCTAAAGATTACATATTAATAAACTTGATTTTCAAAATATAATTTTCAGGTTGTAACTGATTACATTATAGCAGTTCTGGTTTATCTAATTGTAGAGACATGACAGGCCATCTATATACAGGCTGAACTAGGTTATCAGGAAGGGCTCTACCACTTGAAGACTACAGACTCGTGAAAAAGTGTATAAATATTTTTCATGTGCCATAGTCATTTCAGCTGTTTAGGTCATTAGAAGTATGGCGAATTTTATCTGCCATTTACCGAGCTCACTTAAAGCAGTTCTTTTGTCATTAAAATAAGATAATGGTTCTTTTTGTTGTGCAATTTTCAGCTTAATAATGAAACATGAAATTTAGATGGATTCATTTATGTGTTACATTAGAAAATTAGATATTTCTTTTATTTGTGGAAACAGTTTGTATACAATTATGTAACTAAGTTTCCTCCATGCTAATCAAGTATTCCAGCTTCTGTATGAGTGGATCTACAGGTACATCAGTGAGTACTTAATTTACACATACCACTTTTTCAGAATGTGCTATATGTAGCTAATTTTCAAGATCTCCAAAGAAACAAAAGTAAATCAAAAGACATAAATGTTATTTTTTTAAATTGGCATACAACAGTCTATGTAACAACACAAGTTTGGGTTTTTTTGATGATGTAGGATACTGTGTCAGAGTGCAGCTAAAAGGTTACCATTGACTACTCCCATACTTCCTAACTCCTTATTTAATAAGTAGCATTCCTCACAATTTAGCAAAATGCTCAGAGATGGTGGATGTTAAGGAAGACCAAACTAAATAAGGTGTTCTTTGGCACTGCCTTACCCAAAGAAAGGCTTTTGGCATTAGGCTCCCTTTACCATTTCCCATTTATGTCAGAGAAAGAGACTACAGTGGTGAAGACCTTTAAAATGAGCCACATCACAGTTATTTCTCTGTTTTTTTTTTTGTTCTAGTAATGCTCAAAATAATGGTACTTGGAATGGTCTAGCCTGACTTCAGATCTATTACCAATATGATGTCTATCAATAACAAATTTGTCATAATATCTATTTAAAGACCATTAAGCTTTGACTGAGCAATCTACTCTTGATTTAGTAACATCAAAAGATAGAAAATATCATTTTTATTCTAATCTAGGAGTTAATTACCTTTGGTTTTCAATGTCCTATATTTCCCCACTGAAAGAGTTTCGTTTTATCTTTGAACTATAGCTTCTTGTTATATTCTGTTCTACTAGACCATAAACAATGGAGATCACTGAAAGATGTTGTCTCTGATTAAAATACTTTTTGTGACCATTTTGGACAGACCTTCAAACATCCTTTAAAATTCTATCAGCATTAGAACTCAGCACATTGTAATACCTAGGAAATTAAAAAAAAAAATCTTGTGTTGTGTATATATATATATATATGTATAGCTTATACATTCATTTATTTGCCTCTTAATCACAGTATCATAAATTCACATTCTCCATCTCTTTGAATCCTGCTTGTAATGCCACCTTTAAAAGCTGTAATTCTTCATACTGTGAGCATGACTTTTTTTAAGCTGTGAGAAACTTGTGCTTATTATTATACTCCTCTCAAATTCTTCAGACTCTTCAACTTACAAGGATAATTACAGGAATCCATTAAGTGGTTTATCCTTGACAGTGAAGCTAAATTCCAGTGTTTTACTTGAACTTCAGAGTTTCTGCTCCCTACAAACCACACCAACGTGACATAGTATTTCTAGAAAACAAGATTTTCCACCCCTTTTCACGAAGGAGGTTATTCTTTTCTTGTCCAATTAGCTAGGTAATCACTAAGTATTTACAAACTCATCTAAAAAAAAAAAGAAAAAGGGCTTTGAGCTTACACGTCACCCAAAATGATGCAACGCACATTTGCCTATTTGTACTTGGCAGTGAAAGGCCTCACCACCATCTGCCATTGTACTTGGCTACTCAGGACAGAACCTGGTACTCTGACCACAAGATTACGTGCTTAGGTGTGTAGACAATAGAATATGTTTGTTGGATGAACTCTTCAGGCATGAATAATTGGATGTCTAAATCTATAATTAAATGTAGTCTGATTTATATGGTTAAACCAAAATTTCAGAGAATAAACTATAATTTGGAATGTTATTTCTTGCGTGACATAATAAAAATGCCTGTTTTTTTTGGTGTTGATTACTCAAAAGTTCTCAAGACAGTAAGAGAGAAGATTTCCTAGCACTTTTGAAAAGTGGATCCAGTTTATACTTTTAGTTTGGCAATGAGCCACTACCGTGAAATCACATTCTTACAAGTAGCACTGCAGTATTAAAAAAGTGTCAGATCTCTCCCAAATTAATTGCATTTGCTTTACATATATAAAAAATTAAATTATTCATTTGCTATGTCTTTCATAGTGTTTTATGTTTCATTGAAAATGACATCATAGATGCTCAAGTGGTAACACCATTCCATGAATATGAAATTTGAGAAAACCACCAGGTACCGTGAAAATCAATTTAAAGTTGTGATTTTTGCCATTGCTGCTCTGCCATACATAACGGGTCATTACATAAAAGCTCTTGCTGCCTTGCTGTTGTAAAACCTGTTTAAAGTGGACAAAGTGTACCATTTTACTTTCAATCATATGCAGACTTTTATGTGAAAGTAAGTGAAAGATGTGAGTTTGGGAGTAGACCTCAGTAGAATTGTTTCATAATACCCTGAGAAAGAAAATCAACTTAGCTGATGACCTTTAGAAACTATAACGTCATGTTTCCTTTCTAAATCACATAATGTTGAATATTGTAAGTGTTGCCAAGTACCATATATTAAAGTAAAAGAAGTACAGATATGTCTACATTGTACTGCACTGCACCAGAGAGATAACAGCTTAAATGAGTTCATTCTAGTACTGGGAACAGCTTAGCTGTAGCAAAACATAGCAGTGTGCTTTCCCCTAGTTATTACTGTGCAGATGGTAGCATACACAGTCTTCTGGGAATTGCGGTGCCAGAAGATAACAGATACTTTCACATGACATTCACTAGAAAACTTTCAGTGGTATTTGGCTGTGGTTAGACATCCTCTTTCATACGTTGCAGGAAAAATTAAGAACATGACTGGTCTCTTAGCAGCTTAGCACTGACGCTGTGCTAAAAATGACCACTGCTGCTAAACTGCTGTCAGAATAAATTGTGCTGGGACTTTGTTATCTGTTCTGGGCCAGATCAGCTTTGTTACCCCCAAATACTAATTCCACTGTTTAAGCTAATCAATCAGACTGATTTTTTCTTGAAGGGGTCAATAGCAAACAGACATAGAGTGAAAACATTTTTCCTATTGTGGTCAGCATTTTTAGTATAGACCTGAGTATAAATAAAGTTGAACCGTACTTGGATTTGGTTCCTCTACCAACAGAGACTTTGGAGTTGCAGTTATTCTTATGCCACATCCATGATAGATGGGTTTTACAGGTTAATAAAATCAAAGAATTAAGCTAAAAAAAATCGTTGTCTAGATGGGACATTTACAAAAAGTATTTTTAACTTCATAGCATTTTTTGCTGCCAATGAGGATGAATTTAAATTCACCTTAAGGATATATACAAAAAAGAGAAAAACATTTGGACTAGTAAGTTTGCACATTTTGAGAAAATTGAATAATTCTAAAAGATTATATATGGCAAAAATTATGTTTTTAATACATGTGAGGAAAAAATTCTGTATGAATTTTTCTTGAAACCTTACTTAGAAGATTCTGTATAATGGATTAGGAAAATACTCTGGCTTTAGTTGTAAGCTGCCTCTGCAATCAGTAGTTTGAAAAGCTGTTGCACTCTCTTGAGTAACTGTGCAGCAGTGGAAATTGGAAGGATAAGAAGGATACATCAGTCTGTTCTTCCCTATCATCTGGTACATGCTGTGTCCTGATCTCCTGATCTGCACAAGGTATTCATTCACTGTGTGCCCTTCACCACTATGTTCACCACATTTCCTGCGTAGTATATTGATCACATTGTGGACCTTGACAACTGAACTGGTATGTCACTTAATTCCATTGGCAGGGTACACTGTGATTAAGGAAAGATGGGAAGAGTATGTTCTGCTATGCACAAATTATAATGGAATTCTAAGGTATTATGAATTTCTTTCTATAAAATTAATAACAATAGAAGCTACAGGGTGCTTTTGCTTGCCTACACATTGGCTTTATTTATTTTTTTTCATGCTAAGGAGTCATATTTCCTGTTCACTTCCCTACAATGACAGAGCAATAACATTCCTCCAGATTGTGAAGAGATTGTCATGATTAATCTGTTGAATGGATTGATGTAAACATTCACAATTAAAATTAGTGAAAATTTTGGACATCTAAATGTGGTAGGTCTCCTAGGCACTTAAGATACCTTGTACCACTGATAACTGACTGCCTCTTTGAGCATCTGTTTCATTGCAACTTGAGATCAAATATTTTAGTCAAGGGATTCTGTCAGGATACACACAGGACTATACATCATGGTAGAGCACTGACCTGTTTTGCTTAGGAAATCTGAACAGGTTCATTCAAAAAATCAGAAAAAGGTTGAGGATAATCAAGCTATCCAGTAGTGCATAGTTAATATAAGTATATGGTATGTGTGTTCTGTTAAAACTTTGCTTTTAAAGTACAAAGATCTCTAAACTATTTTTACATCCTAGGCTAGTCTATACATATATTTCATTTTTTCCCCAAATTTAATTGATCAAGTCAAATGATATTATCATGGCAGGCCATATGCTATTCTCACCCACACCAATATGATGTCAAATCAAGTGGCATGCAGTGGGGTACCAAAATTATTGTCTCACTAATTTTATTTTGACTTCTATATTCTGTATTTGAGCAGGGAGAATGATATATAGTCAGGAAGATAAAATCAATTTAGGTTCTCTCCTTTTAGGCTAAAGTTGCCTACTGTCTCAATTGCTGGCATTTTATGACTTGGGGTCTGAACTGTTTAAAATCACAATAACTTAATACTTTTTCTCGGTACTCTAGGCAACTATACTAATTATTGATTTTTATCAGATGCCCTTTGGTTAATACTATAATTTTATAATATTATTTGGCCAAAGGACCACAGACTGCCAGTGAAAATGTGAGCAGAATGCAATAACTTCATAAACTTCAGAAATTGTAGGTCAGTGTGCATTTGTAAAATGATGCAGTTCTATGCAGAATTAGTAAAATTTGTATATTACTGAAATCATCACTTGAAGACCTTTCCAAAAGTGCCAGGAACAATATTATATGTGTATTTTTAACCTTTATACAGACAGCAGGAGCACTGTCAACCGAATTTGCATCTCATAGCAGGAACCAACACCACTGCTACTGCATAATGAAGTATCAGAATAACAATAAGTTAGCTTGTCAGATGAAGTTTTTTAATTTTTGAGCTACATAAAGCAAATAATTTTATCATTAACAATTCAGCAGCTACTTCACAGATTTGTTACACAAGATCATTTTTAATTGTGGGTTTTGAGCACATATGTTGATAATCTTATGCCTATTTTCAATTACACAAAATATTCCCTATGACAAGGAACACACACTTTGTGTTAGCCAGTATCTTCATGTTTTTAATAAGAGTGCATCCTAAACTTGCACTAATAAACACTGATATTCTTCTGATTTGCTTAATAATTTTCAGATCATGATAAGACACTGCATTTGTTAAAACATCCACGTATTTCCTCTACAAAGATGTTCCATAAAAACCTGTGTGGGTAGAAAGTCTGATAGGACTAAGCTTGTATGGGAAGCCAGGTTTGTAGGAAGATGCAATAGATGCTGTTAATATACTGAGATAAACTTTAAGATAATGAAGAGATTATGTGCTAAAATAATTACCTGCTTTTTCAGTTATAACAGTTTAATAAGCAGTACCATTCCAGCTATGAACCATGCAGCAGACAGATCATTTATAAAAATAGAACAAGACTATTAATTAACCTAAAACATGCTTTGCATTTACAGAACTCTTTTTCTCCCCCCAAAATTGTTTTGAGCTTTAAAAACTCAGGCCAAACAGTTTGCCTGTATTCAACTATCCCACTTCACACTGAACCAGGAAAGGTATATCCTGAAGCAAACTGATCCCGAATCCACCAAGTATCATGCATCATAGCTAGTATTCATGATGTCATATAGATGATACCCATATATCCCAAGAAAAGATTGCTCAATGAACCCACAATACCTATGGACAAAGAGAAGGCTGGCAATACGTGTACAAATTTAATCCGAAAATAATCTAATTTCAACCAATTTTCAATTTCATGGAATTTGGATTTTTGAATTTTCTCTGGGAAGGCATACACGTAGCAGATCACAAGCATGACACTGCTCAATGAACACATTTCCATGTAAGCTATCTGGAACTCTAACTCCATTTGGAAGGCTAAGTTTATGTTTTTAGCACCACTTATGCTTATACACATCATTCTGTACGGGAGCAGTGAAACCCCTGCATAAAATGTGTGCATAACATGTTAGAATTAATCTGCTAATGTGTGAAATAGTATATTCATATCCAACTGCATTTAGATTCTCTGCTTTTGTTGCTCCCTTTCAAATTCTTGGAAGTATGGTAAAAGAGATGACAGCTTCAGGTTCAAATAGCTTTAAAATAAATCTATATTTATGCTAAAGCATCAGTGCTTTGTCCAAACAATGTTTGGGCTGCTACATACCCCTAATTTTGTACTGCCTCTCAGGAGAGAATCATCTTGGGAGCTATTATCCCTGAGACAGAATTGTCTGCATGTTTGGTACAAATGTACGGGGCAGTATAATGCCTGATAGAGATATTTTAGCACAACTGACAAAATGTGTAGGCTGCAAAAGTATGTTGAAAATTATTTGTAAATGCTTAAAAAAATCTCAAACTTTTACATGGATTATGGTATAAATATTAGTGAGGATGTGTGATAATCAGGAATGATCATGATGACTTGGATGATTGCACTTTCTAAAGAGATCGTGAATTACACTGAACTTCAACAAGTATTTTAGACTTCATCTAACTTCAGCAAGTAAAGATTATTAATCATTCAGAGCAATCTGGTAAATTCAGATTGATGACAATGGGAAACATTTTACATCCCATTATTATTTCTGTAATACAAACCTATATTTTTGACATTTTTTGTGGGATTTTATCACCAGTTCTACTCTAAATAAAAATGCTTCCATATACACTGTTTGGAAGAAGTACCTAGGTATATAAGAACATGAATAGACTGTAGTGTTATGCTGATAGTCATTTCATCCATTATAGATAGTGGTACTAAAGCTGAATAGAGGGCTCTGTCATGAAGAAGAAATAGTATTAAATATGTAAACCATGGATCATACACTCTGATATGGAAGGTAAAGTGGCATAAAATAAAAGAACAAAGTTGATACTATATGCATTGTCGATTTATTCATTTGTTTATGATTGATGGATATAGAACAAAGAGTTTCCAAGTAAAAATGCTTATGTACCTACATGCAGTGACTCTGAAATCTGTACCTTAAGGACAAAGAAAGGTCGCCAATCTCTCCAACTCCTAGTTCTTTGTCAAAAATGGACACAGTTAATGAGGTTTGTTTGGTACAGCACAAATTCTCAGACACAGATAGAGATCCTTTCAATGGAAACAAATTTGTTTGGCTTTACCAGGTTACTTAGCGATTAATAATAGCCTTGAGATGCAGGTCAGAAAGGTCATCGTCCTCACTTGCCAACACAATCTAAAATGTGCAGCTAGTCCAGCTCTGCAGGCTTTGAGGCCCCGGAATGCTATGCATAAAGTAAAACAGGCTATTTTCCAACTTCTTTTTTCATATTAATAAGCAATTTTCAAGAGAAGGGTGGCAAAATGGGGGCCATGCCACTCTAAGTAATTCATTTATTTTGCAATTTAATCTTATGTTGGAAAAAAATTACACTGCTGCAAAAGCATAGCATGGTGATTTTTAAACGTCAGTGTGCTTCATAAGTAACCTTGTATGAAATATTGTATTAGCAGCCTTTAACAGTAAACTGCAACAAAAAAATATTTTCAGGGATTGAAACATACCTGTACCTCTTTTCCAATCTTTATTTCCTTCACATTCTATTTTTCTTCAACAGTGGAAATAAAACATGTTTAATTACTTAATATTTTACCTATTTTAATTGATAAAAACTTGAAAGATAGCATGAAACAAATAAAAATTCTACACGGCAACTTGTACTTAATAATGTGATTTTATTGTTTTCATATTTATAAAGCAATTATTGTTCTTTCATATATTTTGATGAACTAATTTAATGATAACTAAAATATCAAGAGTAAGTCTGAGCCACAATCTTAAAAACACTTTCACGAGCAATATGGCTTTCCCATGGGATTATTCATATCAGCAAACTTACCCATGTGCATATTTTGACACGATTTGACCTGTGTCCTCACAGTGTCTTATTTGGTACTCATTGAAACAACTGAGACTGTTAATGTGGACCTCTCTAAATAATCTGTTTTGCAGGAATATTTGACTTATCTAGTTATGTGAATAATATTTTTTCCTTTTATTTTATCATATACACACATGCTTAAAAAAATAAAGACTAGAATTTACTCACTTAATTAACATTTAAGCAACCTAAATGCTTGACTGAATATGCTTGGTGTCTTTGGCACACAGGTTAATTTGAACTAGCTATTTTGTAATAACAAAAATAACAAATGTTAATCAAACTAACCTTTTTTAACTGGGTCAAAAAAATTCCATACACGTGAACTGTGCACAATATCACGGAATTTTGTTTCTTATAGAACATTAATTCACTCTACTGTTTGCATAATTTTTGGCAAACCTGGCTCTATGAAAAAAAAAAAAAAAGCCTTTGAGGAGGAAATCTGTGCCCATTTTCTGTTAAAGTTTTACTCTAAACATTCAGTTAAAATCATGAGTTTTCTCCGTTCTTTGAAACCTGGTATTAGGTATAGTTCCTTATTTCTTGTGTGACAAAAGAATTTTCTACACAGGCAGTGGTCCCAGAGGCAGTTACGTTCCTCTTTCTTGTGGTGGCCTCTACGGTTCCTGTCAAACCAGGGCAGGAATGACCTATACAAGAAGTCTAATGCCATGGAAACTCCTCTCAAGGACAATATATGCACAAAAGGTTTACATCCGGTTTTTCTCTATGCCTACATTCTCAACCTTACAAAAGGCTCAAGGGTCTAGGAGTGAATGTCATCTTTCATCCCATGTCTACTGTCTCTCTCATTCCGTAAGATCTCCCCTGTCTGCAGATCAGGAGGGGCTGCAAGGCACCAGCTGGGACATAAGTGAACAACTTTTATTTTCAAACCATTTTCGGGAAAATCACTACATTCTAATAGCTCCTGCTTAGAGATAATAAAACTAAAATGACACTCAAAGAGTGTCAACAAAAGGACATAGATGAATACTATTTTATCAAGCTGTAAAAATACATAGGTTGACATATGCTTCAAAAGAATAAGCAATATGAACTCATATTCTGTTCATACTTTTGATCACTTTAATCCCATTTCTTCATAGTTACATCTGTGTAGATCCTGCTGCTGTGGAATTAAATTAACTATAATTTTGCATTCCAGTGGTGTGAGTATATTGCTAATACATAACAGCAGAGCAGTGTTTAGCTATGAAAGGGTTAAAGTAAAATAGAACATTAGCACATCTTTTATTGTTGTAATGTAATAGCAGACTTATTTTATCACAGGAGTGAACTTCAAGAGTACGTAGAAACGAAGGAAAATGAAGAGAAAATGAAAGACCTAGAAAAGAAAGAAAAGGAAAAGAAATACCAAGCCCGAAAGATGCATTACCTCCTTAGCACTGAGCAGGTTGGTAGACCTGTCCCTGACAGCTCATGCAAACCACTTGGGCCCCCAGCCTGACAGAGATAAACTAGCAGGCTGAATGGGACATGACTTGTTGAAAAGATATCACGAAGACACTACTTCAAGTTCAATTTAGTGCCTTTCTATAGGCAAGAGCAGGTACCATGACTATTTTGTGACAGTAGCCTCATAGAGGCAGCATCAGCACTGCTGGCAGAAAGAGCCCAAGTCAGCAGTTTGATCTGCCACTGTGATAACACAACATGAAGGGCATAACCTCGCTTTAAAAACTCATTTTGACTGGCTTATTGTTGTGTTGTTGCACTTGTCAAGAACTAACAAGTTATTAAGCTGAGAAGGGGTTTCATTTTTTTTCCCCTTTTTTAATTGACTTAATGCTTGGATTGGTGCTGTGTTCTGCTTGTTTTTAGGATAGATTGTAAATGCGGGTTTTCAGCTAAAGCTCTTCCTAGAACTGCCTGAAACAGCTTATTTAGCATGATTGTTTTCATTGAGAAATACCTCATAAATTTTAAATATTTGCTGATTAATTTGTTTTGTATCGATAAAACTGGTATGCTTTTCCAAGCTTTGTTATGTAAGCTGCTTTACAGACAGATGAATATGGCAGTAGATATATCATATTCAAAACTGATGTGATTGGTAAAGCTTGTGGGTTTGCCTTTTTTTAGTCATCTTTTGTGAACTTTAAGAAAAAAAAACAAACCCAAAAGATTTTGTCTCCATAAATATTTGGTGACTTGTTGTTCTTTGTATGAATATGGAATTAAAGTGATATGTTAGAATGAACTAAATGTTTGCTTTTCATGGGTTGGTAATTATAATTGGTGTCTAAGAATTGTTAATCCTAAAAAATGCAGAAAAATACCATGACAGCTGGTGATGAAATATTTCATTTTCCACTCTGTTTGGGATATTTGTAACTTTATTTGAAAAACAAAAAGCATAGTATAGTAGTAGTAAAAAACATAGTATAGTAGTAGTAAAAAACAGCATAAAATGTCTTCTGAGTGCCTTTTAGATAGAGGAGCTAGTTAGTAACTGAAATTAGATCACTAGAATGGATTTTTCCAGATGTAGATCTAGGATATTAAGAATAATCTGAACAGTATTTTTATATTGTTTTAAACTGTAGCAAACTGGGAATTCTTGTTTTGAACAGAAAGATTACTGTTAACAAATGCATAAACATTACTATGCTTACCTGGAGCACAAAAATTGTCAGGTTAGAGACACTGAGTGACCTGTGGTCTAAGATCTTATTAAACTTAGTTTACCTAAGTATCTGATGATACTGGTTTAGCAATCTGTAACATATTTTTAAGGAAAGGCAAATAGTGCCTTATTTCAGCCATCCACAGGAAGACTGCTGGTAGAGGGCAGCAGTAAGTATTATGTTCTGACTAATATAGATTTCTAATTTAATTAGAATTTAGATAGCAGTGTCTTGCAGAACAAAAATATGCTTGGTTTTGCTTGCTGAGATGGTTTGTGAATACTGGGACTCACAGCCCACAGGATTTTTCCTTTATGATGGAACTGTTCTCCAAGAACCATCTTCTTTTACAGGTAAGTATTTCAAAACATAAATGAGTGTAAATCTCTGCAAAACTTACAGACAACCTGAAAACCAGCAAAGATATATTTGATATATTTGAAGTTAACTACTTACTGCAATCAAGTCTATATTCCAGACTTGCACATTTGATATCTTGCCGAGATACAGGACAAATTATTTCAGTGCAGAATTTACTGGTTTGATTCTCTGTTTGACAGTTTACTCTCTACGTGCCTGGTCTTCTGATCTGACTATGGCTGTGTCTTGTTGTCTTCAAAGGATAGTTAATTGGAATACTGAGCAAGGACCATTCATGTCTTGGTAGAAACAGGCAGCAAAAGTTAACACTTTTTAGTGATCAAAGTGAGTTGATAAGCTGGACGAGTCATGTATTAACTAAAGCCCAGTTAAGTTATAGAGATCTGCTAGAGTTTACTTCTCCTTCCTGCCATGCAATGATGGAGCTGAGTCACCTCGTGCATAAAGTCTGCAGATGACCAGTCAGGTTATAGGGACAGCATTGCAAAATCGGTATTTTCAGTAATTGTTTCAAATATATACTGTAGTTTGGAATCTTTTTATTTTACTAGAGGCAAAAAGGGAGAACAGGGTGTTTACTTACGGAAAGAAAGTATTTAAGGAGTTGTTGCTCCTTAGTTTTTGTAAAGAAAGGCATGTCAAATTTCATTCTCCACTCCCTACAAGCTGAAGCCCACAAACCCATCTCAGACGTGTTTATATATATATATATATATATAATTATA
Source organism: Oxyruncus cristatus (assembly GCA_013399855.1). NCBI lineage: Eukaryota > Metazoa > Chordata > Aves > Passeriformes > Cotingidae > Oxyruncus > Oxyruncus cristatus. The sequence continues at coordinate 838,077 of VXAY01007091.1, read as the reverse complement.
TAACTACATATATGTATGTACAAGGTATGCCCGTTCCTAATTGCTGGCATTGTTTTATGCTTCAAAAAGTAACACTGAAAAATGGAGTGTCTTGAACGTACAGGAATGCCTACTATGTACATAATAGCATGGGCTAGGACAAAGTCAACATTTTGTCTTTTTCATGAATTAACTTGCTATTAAAGGATTTATTTCTTTCATAAACTTTTACCTCTATAAAGAAAAGCAGAGATGAAGAAACGAATATCAAACTCTGAATTAGAATGCATTATTTGTCATTACTGGTACCAAGTATATGTACATAGTCTTATACAGACAGATGTGAGCTTGCTTTGATTCGTTTCCAAGCCAATCTGGAGCTATAACATGGGGCTGAACCCAAACTAATTAGCCTTGTTGAGAGCCACAGTATATTAGCTCAAGAATTAATGCAGTTACACAGCTCCTGGTCAGCTAAAAATATGAGAAGAATAAATGTGTGTATGCTTTAAACTCAGGAACAAAGAGTTTGATCTGCATACAGAATATTATATAGACATGCATACAATTAAGTTGTTTCATCTGTAGTTACAGACCTTTCTGGGGGGAAGTTGTGTGTATTGGATACCATTGCTAGGGAACTGACATTCAGGGAAATCATTGGATGATTAAAAATATATGCTATTATAGCATACTCTACAATTTTCCTATATATTTTGCAAACAGTTGATTGAGTGTATTTTGCCATGGAAACTTACACAAATATGACCATTTCCCATTGCTGCTTGTAGCAATACATTGCATTTACACAAATATTACAATCCACTGAAGAACTAAGCAGTTCATTTATATAAAAGAATGTTAGTACTTTAGAAGTTTAAATTAATATTAAATAATATAATTTTTGACTGTCTTTCTCTGAAAGTACAATGTTATGTATCCCACCAATGTCAACCAAATAATGTCTGGAGAAATAAAGCATGAGCTCTAAAACTTCAGGGTTATGAAATACTAAGCTTTTAATCAATGTACTGTATGCCAGTAGTATCAATAACTAGTCAAACAGCATGAGTTTCTTGTGTTAAAGGGAAGCTTTTGCTACATGATTCTTTTAATTTTAAAAACAAATAAACACAAAACCTTCTTACCACATGCTAAGTTATGTTCTCCACTCCACTTTCTGGTTGCTTATTCCAAGAGATTCCAGTGTAAAACACAGCAAGAAACAAATCTGTGGGGCTTCCAAACTAAATTCCATTTTGAAATAAGATCTCTGTATTTCAGATTTTAAAATTGTTATGTAATGCAATTTTTTCCTTATCTGCTTTTTACCCTAGCAGTCTGATAAATTTTGACATCATGATGAACATGATAAAAATTTCGGTATATATTTGTTAAGAATATTTCTTATAAGTTCTTATTGGTAACGCTTTTTTAAATTGTTTTTATCTGTTTTATCATGAACTGCATTGTGATTTCTTACTGAGACATGAAACTTTTAATAATTAAGTTTTTCTTATTAGTCCAGAATCACAGTATTCTATTTCCACTCAGTAGTAATGATCCTTTTTTTTCCAAGATCTCATTAGTAGGTGAACTACTTATTAAATGTGATTTTCCATTATAAACATATTTACCTATGCATATTATCCTTCATGTCCCTGTAATTCCCCTTTCTGTATGAACAACATTCACTATAATTGAATAGATTCTTACTTCTTCTCTTTGTCATATTTTCAAAGCTGACATTTGTAGTAAGGACCATCTTTGCAAAGTGCTGACAAATGACCTTTGAAGTCAACGACAGACAGAAGCTCTGAACACATTGATGGCACTTTGTAGAAACGGGTACAAAGAGCCCACTTCTGTTGAAATATGTGGTTGTGTGATTCCTGAGGTCATTGGTATTTCCAGCTTTTCAAGAAATTTTGCGGTTGGTCTTTGACTTACAATGATAATTAGAATTATGCTTTTAACAGCGTAAATCCAAAGATCCAGTATCGAGCAAGAATGCAGACCTGTATTGTTTTAAGTATGTGCTGACAGGGCAAGCAGCAATGCTGAGGTGATTCTGTGAGTGGGAGTGAGTGTGTCAGCTCTTCTAGAACTACTGCTGCTACCCAGGCAGAGCATCTGCTAGTCCACAGTGTGATGGGGAGCAGAAGCCAATGGTAACTGAAATAGAGAGCAGAAGTTGTAGAGGGAGAAAAATTGTGCATGTCTTGTAAGGTTTTCAGATCAGGAGAACAGTCTTATGGAAAGTCTTCAAAGTGCCCCAGGTGAAAAAACCTTTTGCTATTACAGTTTCTCCTATCACTGAGAAAAGGTATTGGAGAATCAGCAGAGCAAGAGATCTTTTTCCCTTATGGTTGTTTCTTGTTTAGCAAACAGTACTGGGTGACCTAAAAGAGGATTTTAATTCTCTTTTCTCCAATTTTCTGCTGTTTATAAACAGGTAAACCACAATTACTTTTTGTCAGAGAAAGTGAATGTACAACTAGTCCAGGAAGCCAAAGTTCTTTTGATCTGCAAAAGCTTGAGAGCTTTGTCTCACAATTGCAAACCATATTTTTACACTGTTGAAAATGGGATGTTATACATGCATCACATAACCTTATCATTGCTGTGGCTGGTGGGCTGAATCATGGCCTCATTTCTAAACCTGGACCTCCTGCTCTGTGGTAAATCATGCTGAGAGTATATGAGCTAATACTGGTCCTCTGTTCTCTGGGAGCTTCTGTTCTATCAGAGTTTTATAACTATTGAGACCTTAGAAAAATTAATCATGCCTGTTGTGTATGTATGCCTACTCTTGATTTTTGTATAGCATCTTCTTTCTGTTGGTCCCTGACTAATTAGAAGACCTGACTGAGTCAGATCGCCGACTCCTCTGGCTCAGCATCCTATCTTTGACAGTGGCCAATAGCATGTGCCTTGGAATAAGGCAATACAATTACTGCCAAGAATATTCTCTCATTTTCCAGCAAACAGTAGTTGAAGGACTTGCAGCCCTGAATTAGGGCTTTTGAGTATAAAGGAAGCAAAAACATGTCCCCCTTTTTCATCTTTTGTTTCTAAGACAAATTAATTTCATTTTGATTTTCTGTAGTTATTTTAAAACTCAAAATATCACTTGTATCAGTTGTATCCATATTTATTTCATATTTGCCAGTGCCTAGAGTGAAATATTTTAAATTCAAATTCTATTCAATACTAAGGTGTGCTTTTATTAAATTTTTCCTGTCAACAGAAGTGGCAATTCACAGACATTACACTGGTAGCCCTTGTCCCCTTTTCACATTACTGGAAATCAGGAGTTAATTCTGTTGAAGTTACTGCACTTAGATCAGGTCTAAGTGTTCTAAGTCAGAAAGAAAAAAGGCCACAAAATCCTTCCTGGAGCAGGCTAATGAATATTCAAAAGACACAACTGATTAATATGCTTCTAACCTAATGTGCTGTCCTGTAAGAACTTGAAAAACAATTGGTCCAAAATGACACTGTTTGACATCCACTCTGTCTCTGGACAGCTGGCAGTTTTATTCTTATAAAGGTGAGGACTCAGTGGATAAAGCCCTGGCCTTTGATCTTCAGATCCACAGTTTAAGAGACAAGGCAGCAAGTTTGGTCATTTGAGCTTAGTCCCGAGTGAACAGTCCACATCACAGAATGATTATACATAATTTGTTACTATTGGCAGAGTCTGCTCAGGAAAGGCCAAGGACTGAGCTAGCATGAAGAATGAATTAGCTCTTACCTTTTACATTTTATTTCCTCCCTCTTTACTGTTGTAATTTTATCATCCTGTCTCTAAAACATTCAGGCGACGAAGTTATCATTCACTGTAAGTACTAATACTTCCTGAAGATGAACTAAAATAGTTAATTTTTTTTTTTTAAATCTAGGTGCCCCAATCAATGAACACCCCCACCTCTCCATGGGTGTTTAATATCCACTCATCACTTCTCTGTCAAGAAGTCAGATGTTTCTGAGTACTTTCCAAAGCTTGTACCATAAAAAATCCCATTTAAATTAAAGAGGAGAGAGTGAGATTTCCTAGTTCTCTGGCAGGCTTGCAGCTACATTTAAATAGCATTAGTATGGGAAGCACTTCATGCTGCAGTGTTCTGTTTTTATAAAATATTAATTCTGAAGTTTTTATTCTTACAGTGCCTGTGACAGGTATGTTTGGTCAGCAAGCTTTCTTTGTGTATTCACTTCCATACCGGAAGCCAGATGTGTCAGTCTGTTCACAGGTATTCACTATAGAAAAATCATTCAACTCTTGTGCCTCATGGGGCACTGTACACACAATCTCAGCTCACTTGGAAGGGATCTCAGTTCATGTTGCTTAATGTTTCTGTCAAAAAGAAGGACAAAGTAAGATAAACTTAGAAAAGAAGCCAGAAGCTGAGCTGTTTGTGATTCTGAAAGACATTGTACCTGAACACAGAAAAATGTTTATGGCTGGAAGATTAGTTCTGCCAGGTCTAAATTCCAAAAATGACCTTTAAGTGATTTGCACACACAATCAAAAATCTCTAGTTTTCTGAGCCCAGCCCTTGCCCTTTGGGATTACTCATCCTGGGGACACTCAGACTTGTAATTCTGCTACTCAACACAGTTCCACGGTGATATAAAAAAAAAAGAGGACAAGTGCCAGAAGCCAAAATATACCTCCAGAATCTATCTGGTGCACACTCTGCCGGTATAATTTAGTGACAAAGTTTATAACTTCCATAGATTTCCAGTTTTGCTCATATCCCATTCAATCAGCCTTTCTTTATCTCTAAGAAATAGCAGTTACCTCCCTGGAGAGGACAAGTACAGCAAAAGCCAAAACTAAGATGATAAGCTTGGTGATCTTCATGCCCAGAAAAGGGTAGCTGTGTAGGTAAGGAAGAATGGGAAGAGGATGGGGAAGTGCTGTCTTCTGACACCATAACCTACCTCCCATGAGAAATCGATGGCTATGCAGCATTTCAGATGTATTTCTTCCCGGTGTCAGTGAACAGAACTTTCTTCCCATTCACTGTTCTCTTAAGTCTCAGGATAGCACAAGTGGTAAGTGAAAGTGTTTCCAACAGAAATCAATAATTTCTCCCTTTGTCATACTTCACAGAAAACAAGATATTCACTTCCTATTTTTTAAAAATAGCAAGTGGATGAACTTTTAAGTGTTATCTGTGACAGTATTGCAAACTCTGTCTTTCCTAAAGGCTGCTTCTATTGGAAGCATTTCAGTTTGTTTGATAACTGGTTAACTGTGCAAAGAAATGGGAGTTTACACTGAAAATTCATCTATCATTAGAAAGAGCCTAACACACAATAGAATATAAAGTTTGAGTGCTGTCTTTTGATTGATCCTTTGCAAGCTCAGTTTTTAAAGGCATATTCATGTAGACATGGCAATATTTCGTAGAGCTGCTTCTAAATAGCTTGTTACTAGCCATGTCACTCACACTAAGCATGTTATTATAGCATAGCAGCATCTCTGTATCTACCATGTATTATAACATTGAGCATCTCTGCATCTAGCATTAGTAATTTAAAAATCCCCTAGCTAGAAGATCCCTACACTTAAACTGTCTTTTTCAGCATCTGAATTGCATAATCCTTATTTGTGTGGATTTTTTTCTAGACAACACATTTCTTGCTCAATTCCTGTGGGCAGGATTAATGGCAGAGTTTAAAGGACAAGCTGTGTGATCTATCAAAAAGTGTGCATGCTGAGATCTTAGGAAAACATGACCACACTTTGTGTATTACTGTCAATTGGGGTGGCGAAAGGGTTGACTTGCTGCAGGGTCAGAAAACTGGTAAGAGTGAGTTGTATATTGAATGCTGGCTTTGTGTAGGATACGATAAAAACATTTAGGAAAGAATCTATATTGCAAGGAAATGACAATGCAGTACAATAGCAGCTAAATAGTTCACAACGCCACATTCACAGACAGTGGAACTCCACTGACGTTCTTGAAATTGTTACTGGTATAAATTTGATTGATGTATAGTAGTCCACCTAGTATTTATACAAGTTTGATGTGAGGTATGGTCCTGCTCAGGTCATTTTTGAAACTATTATATCAGGAGAAATACATGCTAAGTAAGAGATAAGTGCATAAGGAGAGGGAGGTTAGGAATGGCATGGGAGAAGTCATGAAGATAAAATACCATACATGTCTCAACAGCAAACCTTCCTGTTGATTAAGAAGTGGCACTGATGGTATCCTAGCTTTAATGAGACTTCAAGATGAGTGATGTACACAGCAATTCTTTTGTTTTTCAGCTCTTAGGCTGCTGAACAGTATAATGGTAAAGTTCTTTCATTAACTTGCACAGTTTATTCAATATTCAGTGCTTTTGTTTAGTATCTAATATATACTGTTAATTTGGGAGTTATGTCTGTCCTGCAAGGGACATGATGAACACTGTATATCTCTCCCTATCCATTGTTTGCTTTGCTTTCAGCTCTTCTATTTGAACAATGTTTTTGTAAAATCTTCATCTCTGTTTTTTTTTTTTTTTTCTTTTTATGTCACTCTTTTCTACTAATTTCTGACTACCTTTACTAGTCTGGCTAACATGGCTCTGTTCTCTCATTATTCTTTCCCATATACAATATGATGACCATTCATGAAACCTTCACCTCATTGTTTATTGGTCTCATTGCAGGCTGTTTTGTTAAACATACTGCCACATTCTGAGTTTTTAGTCATTGCCTAATGCTATAGGTTTATTAAAACAAATTGTTTAATAAATCTGTCAGAATATATGTCTGTGAGTGAATATTCACATGTAAGCACGATGAAACAGACATAAGGCACAATGAAAAGCAATTAAATGTTATGTTGTTTAGTTGCAAGTACGTATTTTTGAGGAGTGAATGAATTCTCTATTTAGCAGCTATTTTGTTGACAATTTCCATGTGATTTCCATCTCTATCTGTTATGAAGAGCTTCTTCTGTCTTCTGATATGTTGTTGCAGGTAACTTCTGGTGTTACAAGTTCAAAGATATTAAATGGAATATTATAAATTTTTTTCTGAATTCAGTGAGAAAAGGAGTGCATCTCTAGATTTTTTTTGTACAAGGCTAATCTTTTCCATTATGACAATGACAGTGGATGGAATTTTAATTTTAAAGATGTAGATAATATCACATGTTTAGGTGTTTTAAGGCTCTGAAAACTTCTCAAATAAATAATTTTAGCCTCAAAATAGTCCTATGAAGGAAGGAAATACTGTCTGCTTGTTCATATGCAGTTATTGACATGTGGAAGAATAAAATCACCTTCAGAGATTATTCTTAAGGCTAAGCTCTTTAATTCCCATTTATACAAGGTGGTTATAGAAACAGGTTGGTTTTCAGAGATTCCTATAATTTGTACATGATCCCATACTCACCCCAACACTTCTCAAAGAAAAAATTATAATGGTAATGGAATTTCCCATTCCTATTTTTAAAATAAAGCCATTAAGCAAATAAAATTGTATTTTTCTACTTGTTTTGGAATCAGAAGTCAAATGAGGAGACAGTAAGAGAACCTTGAATGCACTGTCTCTGTTTTTTGTCTTCATCATAAGAGTATTGTTTCCCATACCATCACTCACTCATTCAAGTTATTATCTCTGATCTAGTCAAGTCATCAAGAGCCTGCATAAGAATTAGATTTGACAGAGTAAACCTCTGTCAGTGAGAGAATCAATGAAAGGTGGACACAATTTTGGGATGCCTCTGCATTTGCTGGGCTGATGTGTTTTGGATATTGTGCCACAATGATTCATGCATTAAACTAAGATTATATTTCTCTTTTGTCTTGTTGCCTAAATACCCAAACAATTGGTACCTGTTTGGAGACTCAATTACAGTTCTGTTTCCTGCAATTGAACTTAGTGCCTGTGCAGGTTTAGAGGTTGGTTTTATGGTCTGTGGCCAGGATACTGGAATGGAATGTTTTCCTAACACCTCATTGTATAGGCCATAAAATTGCAGCCTGGTTTACTTATAAAAGTGCATTTAAAATGTGATTGCACTATTATTTTGATATCAAGCAAACATTTCACAGATGAAAAGGACTGAAAAGCTTTACAGTCTGAAGGCAGAATAACAATAATTAATGCTTCTATTACTCTGTTTAAACAGAATATATATTAAGCAGAAGACAGGTAATTAATCCCACTTGAAAGAATATGCGCTACTCATCACTCATTTATGAATTCTTCAGTCCCTCCATTAAAGCAGTATCTCAAAGAAAGGTGCACCTTAGGTGCAATAACAGGCTAGGTCCTCCAGTTCTTATTTAGATGAAATTCCTGAGAATATATTTTTTTCCGGATTACAGGATCTGGCCAAAGTGGTAGCATTAAATCAGTGGGAATTGAACCTATATTTATAAAGCTGGGTGACATTTTTCCTTTGGTCAGGTAAGGAAGTTTTATCTCAAATTGGAATGTCAAATACCACTATGGTATTTTTCCAATGTCTGAATAAACTTTACAATGTATTTCTTCATTGGTAATAAAGAAATGTGTTCACATTAGCTAAAATATTGTGGATTGTTCCTAGTAGAATACATTCTAATGTGGCTTAAATACTTTGATGTTTCAAAATTGAGTTCATGGACATAGTTTTATTATACTTGTTGCTAGAACAGTATTTACAGATTTTTTTATAGATGCTCTTTCCCCAGTAAATCCCATATTAAATGTTATCCTTTTATTTTCACTAAATATGGAGTATTTTGACAGCCTGTAAAAACCTAGCTCTTTAGAAGTTTAAAATTCCTTTTCTTTTACAGACATGGTTGCAGCATTATATAAACACTTATTTCCTTGTGAATCATTAATGTTTTGAGGTACTTCTTTTACCTCCTGGAGAAACTATATCTGGGGATTAACAAGATTGTTCACTGGAATTCATGTGGAAGCATAACTGCAGTAGCTGAGAAATGATCATGTTTCCTTTTAGTTCTCAGCAAGAGTAATTGAATGTTGAATATCTTACTAAACGCTGGACTGTGACAGTGTGTTAACACTCCGACTATCTCCTAACAGCAGGGCAATTATTTGCTGAGTGGGATTTTTATAAATCCCCTGGCAGTAGTATGTCCTGATAATTATGATGAAGTGCACTGGTCAGTGTTGATTCAGCAATCCCATCTCTAGCAAATATTTCATTCACAGCTCTCCTTCATGCTTTTACTTTTATGGCTTTTAAAGATCTCTTACCTCTCTTCTCAGCTTGCTAAGGATTTTTTTTTAAGAATTACAATGGAACATAAAAGAATTTTCAAGTTTAGTCCCTATTTTGTCCATTTAACTCCTCATTAAAAGACCAGAGTGAGAATCTAGGACTTTATTTAGGTTCTTACTGTGACAATCACTTTCCGAGGCTTCCTACCTCACAGATATTTTTTTCGAGAGTAAATGACTGTTACATGAAACATTTGTATTCATGATATACGTTGGTTACTTCTTTCTTTCAGAGTTGATATGAAAAAGTAATTAACATAGAGCATATCTTTATTATTGTTTAGTTAAATTACAGTAAAAATATTTAAATATATGAGAATACACTTTCTATTGACTTAATGTTTACAATTTATCTTCAGCTCAACTTCATCAATTTTTAATTTTGCATGTGTGTAATTATTTGCAGCGTAGTAGCTATTCTGTATCTTAGAACATATTTTGTTTGTGATTTTTTATGTAGACTTTAAAAGCTCAGTAAAGAGGTAAGAAATAAGAATAAGAAATAATTAATTCATAAATAAAATTGCAGAATCTAAACTATTCAGGTGTCATGATATCATTTGGGGTCACCTATCTTTTCTGAGGAACTGTCTAGAGTAAACAACACATCCTTGTCTTTCCCTTTCTACTTGCACCTTTTTTCCTTTCTTCCTTCCTTCTTTCTATTTATGTCGCTGCTGCCTAACTTTATAGTTTAGCTTTCAAGGCAACTCCAAAAGAATTTCTTTCTTGTATTCTGAAAAATAAAATTAATTTAGACAGAAAGACAGTTAAGTCTTTCTCTCTATATTGAAATGATAAACATGAAAAGACAAAAGTGGATATTCTATAGCATGGAGTAAATACAGGATTAGAGGTGGAAGCAATACAGACTATAAAAAAACCCCAAATCTTTTCTTTGCTAATGTTCATTAAAATAATATTTGTTTTCTTGTGATTTTTTTCTTTCTTTATATGCGACCATTAATTATAAAGATAAGAAAATGATTGGGAGGAAACTAAATGATAGAGTGTTAGAAATGCAAAATGATTCAAAATATTAATGTAATGCTAAGGATGACTGGGTAACAAATGGTACATTTGCCAGTATGCTTGACCTGACACAATTAATATTCCAGGTCATGCTTGGGTTTCCATGATGGAAGGTCTGAGGCAGAGAATTCTAGGGGAAAATATATCTATTGTATAACTCATTTCTCTCTCTCTTTCTTTTTTTATTTTTTTTTTTCTCTGACGAGTCAGAACCATAGTAAAAAAAAAAATCTGTGGTTTCACACCTCATTTGCCAAATTCACCACTGGGCCACCATTCACCAGAAGGGCCTGATGCAAGGAGGTCAGTAAGAAGCTATTAGCAGAGTCCCCTCCTGAGATTTCTTTGGTCTTATTGAGGTGGAAGTTAGCACGACAGTACTGCAAATAACTCAGTTGTAAGTTTTTTAACCGTTAGCACAGATTTCCCCATAGTGTTTGTCACTTTGGAAAATTATTCCTGGAAATGTGAAAATGTGAAAATTATTCCTGGAAATGAAATCCCGAAAGCTGGCTTTGACAGAGTCCCTTCTGAGTGTTGAAGAGCATGGTACAGAAAAATGTCATTCTCTCTGAGACAAGAGGTACTTTTTGTAATCTGTGATAATATTTTGGAGGGTTACACATATTTTCTTATGAACTGAAGGTGGGGGAAATATTGAAATCATGGTTTGAGGTAATATCTCAAGACAGATACTTTTCTACCATTGAAAAAGCATTGTTAAGTACAATGGTTTTGTAGTTGAGAAAATATTGTATTAAAGTAGGGAAAAAATTAAGTAATGCTTTTCATACATTGCACTTGTCTCAAGAAGATATACAAATGTATTAAGTACCAAAGGCTTTGATCCTCCAGATTCTTAGATTTCTGCAGACTACCAGCTCCCTGCAGAGGATAGAGTGAATAGGGCATTGTTCACCACACTGCACATGCGCAAGAAATTCCAAAATTAAGATTAAGGTTTGCAGAGATATTTTAGTGAAAACAATTTTTCCAGAGATTAGTCTGAAATGGAAAGTAGAATCCAACTCCTCCCCTTGTCTCTCCTACCAAACTTTGCGAATTTTGCATCTAGGCCTACCCTTACCACAAACCTTGGGGAATTTAGAGTAAATTAGTATTAATTTTGTCTGTCTAGATACTAACTCTGCTGATTGCTCTGCTGTCTTCTTGAATACTTAAACATATAAAATTGAAATGTAAAATAATTAACAAGTATTGCTTGAAAAATGGTTATTTAAAGATGTGCTTCATAATCAATTTTGACCCATATCTTACAGTTTCAACTGTAGAAGAAGCAAGAAAGTTTCCAACTGGCCTCACTAAACTCCAAATTAATTTTCATAGTTGATATACTATCTGTATGTGTTTAATCTGACAGTAGGTATAAAAAGAGCAACAAGAGGACTCTCTGTTAAGACACTTTTTCAGCAATAATAAGTCAAAAGACACTGAATCAATGGATTTCCCCATCTATTATCGCTAATTTTGGTTTCATTAGAAGTGCTAAAAGCCAATCCTATTAGTTCATCTTGAGATATTCGGTAGCATTTCACAGTGTTTGACCCTTTTATGAACTAGAGCTTTTTGTTACTGCCAAACATTTAATCAGAGGAACACAAAGTAGAATATGCACAGTATCTCAATATAGATTGCAAAATGCTCTTTCAGAAAGCCACTATACACATGGAGACATATACTAGCTCTCAGTGTGACTAAAAGAAGCAACACCATTTCCTGGGGCCCAGACAGTGTATCAGTTTAAAGTTGTTGCATGTAATTCTTCAGAGGAAAAACATTTAAATTATTTAAGATGTTGTATTTTTCCACTTTGGAGAAACAAAACTGAAAATCAAACCTGAGCTATGTAGATTGAAATAATCTAGTATTTTTTTGGTTAAAAAAAAATGAAAATATTTCCTCCCCAGTTTGCTCATCAGCTTAAAAAGGGGTGTAAATTTTGGGCAGATTCAGCCCTGGTCAAGATTTGCTATTGATCAAGAAATCCATGCCTGCCAACTCCAGAGTCATTACCATTCCATAGTGGTTTGTTATGGATCACCCTGATTCTTAGTTATGCACATGGAGATGTTTTTCATCTGGATGATGTTTACATTTTCAGTGACATTGTCAGAATGTAGGCAGATCCCATGGCCATGGTGGGACTAATGAGTGAAGGGATATAATGACCATGGCATAAAGACGGTTTGTGTAACTTCAGCGTGGAATCTAGTTTGTATGCATCTAATACATATTCTATTTGTATGGAATTTGTATTGACTGTGGCATTTTATATTTGAGAGAACTTGTGTAACACGTACATAGTGTAAATGTATTCAATAATTGTGGGACAGTACAATAAAGTCAAAACAACATATGGAACTTGTGTTTATGTAGCACTTACAGGTCACCAAGTGTTCACAAGCAAAACGCAGTACTGGGCTGATAAAAAAATTGCAATTTGATTGTGTATGAGCTACTTAAGAAATAATAGCAGCATTAGGAGGATCTGTAACTTTATGGGATGTTTATGTGAGTAAGAACCAGACTTGCAGAACCAAAGATTAAGATGCAGCTGGACTTTACAGATCACACAGATGGACCTGTGATTTCCCATTCACTCCAGTGATTCTGCTTGCCTGCTGTTTGAAGCATGGATCCCTGCCATTTTAGTTTGGCATCCTGAAGAGCTGAATGAACAACCAGTGGTTGCTTAGCATACATATGTTTCTACCACTTATCTCTATTCATGTCCTCTTTTCCATTATACATTTAGACCATTGGTACATAGTTTGTAGGTTTTGCACTAAGAGAGGAACATACAACAGAGGACCAAAATAAATTGTCATTAGAGCCAGATCACTCACAGAGTTGAAGAATATAGCCCATAAAATTTTGAATAGCCCAACAGTATTTTGAATAAGCTACCATCTCTGAATATTCTAGTGCAATAAGCACTATGTTTTATATTTGCCTTATTTAACTGTTTTGACACAAGAAACTGGAACTTCCCAGTAGGATATATTAATGAAAAATACATTAGAGCTAATTGGGAAGTGTTCAATCCTCTCAGCCTCACGAGATTAATACTTTATGAGGAGGCTGACGCCCTGCATAGTTTTCTCATGGGTCCTCTGTAGCGTTCCAAAGGAGCAATACAAAATTTTAAACATTTACTCTTTTCCTTAGTTTTTCCTGCGTCATGAAACTGATTTATTTTCCCTCTTTTTATTAAATATTTTTTAGCTATTAGGTTTAGGATAAAAGCAAAGTTAAAATATATTTTAACTGAGAAAATCTACTTTAAAAGTCTTAAGAATACTCTGAGTATACTGTTGTAGAAAATATAATTATCCTTAAAGCAACTCGTATTTTTAAATTAATTTTTGCCAGGTGGGTTTAAGCATATGTTATCTGTTTTATAGAAGATTTAGTGGCTTTGTGCAATATGGAATAGGAATTCTCATGTTTAAGAGTTCATAATTAATTCAGTAAACTCACATATGTCTATTTGGGAATTGTTTACATACAACTGATAAAATGCCTGCATTTATAGGAATGATTTGGGAACAGTCTGTCACATAATTTTGACTTGCCAGATATTCACAGATTGTTAATGATGTAAATTACTAGATCAGAATTTGAAATGTGTGCTTCATATTAGTCATTGTTATATTAGATCACACTAGTGATTCAATTAATGATGTATCCTGAAAAAAATGAAATATCAAATTCAGTGAAGACTGAATCTTTCAATTTAATTCACAATTCAGAAATTCTTATGCTAAATTTTGGAGTTTTACAAGTTTTATGCTATTAAAACTAAACGCATTTGAATAGTTATAAGAATTTATTGTGGACATTTTGTTGGGGGAAAAAGCGAATATTGAGATTTGGTATTCTATACATTTTCTTCTATTTGTCCTTAATTAATTACTGTTTTACTTTTAAAAATGCAGCAGGTGCCACTGTCTATTTTTGTTCGTATTGTGTATTAGAATCTCAATAAGTTGAAGTCAAAGGTAACCCCATCTTCTGCTCAGATTGCAGGCATCTACAATTCGCCATTCAGAAAATCCCCAGACCCAATGGAACTGCTCCTACGGAATTCAAAGCCACTGACCCACAGAAGGAAGCAAGTGAAGAGTCCCTTTGCCTACGAGCTCTACGACTGGCCAACTTGTAAGAAGCCCCCAGCTTTTGTCACAGCTCTGCCTCTGACACCTGTGGGCAGACAGAAACCTCAGGTAACATTTTTCAGTGTCTCTGAGGCAGCTTTTGTTCATATCTCTTATCATAGGTTATCTCAAGTTGAATCATCAGGTCCAAAGATCCCTTTTGTGGATTTTTGTTTTGTTTTGTTTTTGTTTTTGTTTTTGTTTTTGTTTTTTTGTTGTATGGGTCTAGTGCTTGCATGTAGGATATAAAGTCTTTGACAGAGATTTGACTTAAAGAAAAAGAAAGCTAGATGATATTTAAAAACAGGGAAATATGATTCTTTAGATGTTGCTTTTGTCCTTTGGGGAAAAAAGTGTAATTTCTGATATTTTAAAGGTAAGACGTCATATAATTGAGTATCAATATTGTGATTCATTAGAGTTAGAAACCTTAATTTCCAATTTTAAGTCATTAAAAAATAGGAGAAACGAAAGGTAATAGGACAAATTAACCAGTTGTAATATTTTTTTCCTCAGTTTGCAATTGTTTTCCATCAGAAGTCTAAGAGAGGTGTCTCAGTTCAGAATAGTTCCTGCTCTTTTTGTCCACTAAGTGTGTGTCAGCTTTAATTACAAAAATTTCTGCATTTTGTTCTCCATCACAGCCAAGTTGCCCAGCTTGCATTCTTAACTGTCATGGTCTCAATTTTAATTTCAGTTGATGTCAGCATGTGTTGCAGATAGCGGTTTTTTCCTGTTCTATAAAGTAATGGACATCTCTGCAATAATGCATCAAAGTGGATGTCTCACAAGTTGGCAAAACAGCTTTTGTCACCTTATTATCAAAACCTGCTGGGAATGTGCCCAATATACACAGCAGACAAACTTTTGAAACCTTTATTTATGCTCCTCAGGCAAGTAGCAATAAGACAAGAGGACATAGCCTCAAACTGCGCCAGGGGAGATTCAGGTGGGACATCAGGAAGATTTTTTCGCTGAAGGGGTGGTCAGGCATTGGAATGGGCTGCCCAGGGAGGTGATGGAGTCACCATCCCTGGAAGTGCTCAAGAAATGAGTGGACATGGCACTTGGTGTTATGGTTTAGTTTACAAGGTGGTGTTCAGTCAAAGGTTGGACTCAATGATCTTAGATCTACCCTTTAT
This sequence comes from Oxyruncus cristatus, assembly GCA_013399855.1. Taxonomy (NCBI): domain Eukaryota; kingdom Metazoa; phylum Chordata; class Aves; order Passeriformes; family Cotingidae; genus Oxyruncus; species Oxyruncus cristatus. The sequence continues at coordinate 822,493 of VXAY01007091.1, read as the reverse complement.
GATTCTGTGATTCTAAGAAGATGCAGGCCTTTGAGAATACCTCTGGAGAAGTAAAGGTGAGCTGCACAGAGATCCACACTCCTTATAACAGTAAGAGTCAACTTCAGAGCAGTTCTCCACCTTTGTCCTCCCCTCCTTGTGTTCTCCCTACCATGACAGCTTGAGCTTCTTCATAGAATGAACTCATTGACTCACTTTAGAATCGAGACAAAGCATGAGCCACTAAGCAGTTTGGGTGATCAGGGAGTTTGGCGTTGAGATAAACATGACATTATAGCTTTACCTTCTGGGACCAAAGGGGCTGTGACAGTCCTTGAGCAGGATGTGACTGAATGCATTGTCTCTCAGGACAGAGGGAAAGATTTACTTAGTGGGCAAGGTACAGGAATCATGCTTTTAGATAATTAGGTAACTCAAGAGTTTTCCATTGTTAAGGTGCTCTTGCAAAACCACTTTACTGTGTACAAAGTATCTTACAAGCTTCTGTTTGGATTTGGAATATTTTACAGACCTTTCTAAGTTCAGATGCAGGCACAGCAGTCTTGCACAGATAGCCTTTTAGAACAAACCAGAAGAGTTCTGTTTATTTTCTGCACCTCAAAGAGGGAATTTACTATATAATACTTTAATCCTTTCAGCACCCTGGGATGTACACTGTGGGGTAAATTTTCAAAGCACAGCGCGTGGATTTAGCTGCGCGACTCTTATTGATGTTAATGGGAGTCACACGGCTAAATCCCTGCACAACACTTTGACAATTTAGGGTTGTATGTCTGAGAAAAGGACACTGGTTTGAGCTGATGAAACAGCTGGAAACGAAAACCCATCAGAACACACCATCCTGAAAGTTGTCTGGTGTGACAACATGAAATTTAATTACTAGATATACTCGTGTCCTAGTTCTCTGTGGTAGCACTTTCTGGCACCAAGCTTCTTTTTCTAAAATCAATCTGGCTCACTCTGAGTCACTAGTTACTTTCTTTCAGGTATCTAAAATTTTTATTGCTCATATATTTGGATATTTTTTATGAGGATGTCAATTATGTATGTTTAAAAGCAAACTATCAGTTTTCTCTTAGGGAAAAGGATGTGTAGCATTTTATAGGTAAGCTCTGTGTGTATAAGGTAGTGTATTTAAAAGAAAAGTTTTAATGATGCTTATACATTGGTTAGATCTATCATTTTTATTACTGAGTTCATTAGAATTACAATTTCGTGGAAACACTGATAATGCTAAAATTAGTCATATATTCATTAAGCATTAATAGCAAAAAGCACATTACCATTTTTAGGAGATTTTTTGTATGCTATTAGGTGTTCTGGAATGGAAAACAATGAAGAATGTGTAATTTCATGAAGATCATATTTTTTATCATGAGTTCCTGATTTTATGGTAAAGTAGTAAGAATGCTGATCTGCCAACCTTTATTTGGCAGACCAATAGCTATGAAGAAGATTTATGCTACTCAATACAAATTCCAAATAGAGCTGTGTGAGTTGCTTTTGGGGTGAAAAGTGTGGGTTGCCTCCTTCCCTTCCTTTCCTAGCCTGACCTCCCCAGGAAGATTTCCATTTTGAAGCAGGATGCCTGAAATGCTTGCAGGCATTGTCAATTTGAAAACATTTTTAAGCACCATTGTACTGCAGTTTCCACAAATCTTAAAGTTAATCTTGTAAAATGAAAATAGGTAAATAGATTTTTTAGAGGTCTTGTCATTTAAGATACATTCCTTAGGTGCCTGTTGCTAGGTAAGTTTCTTCAAACAGATGAATAAGAGAAATGGATAATTGTACAGGGAATGTTTAGAATTATGTCAGTATTCTAATATATATATATAATACCCTGCTTTCATTAGTGATGACACAGCTTTGTTTGAGGGACCTTTTCTTAATTACACTCTTTCACCCCTCCTTCCATTAGTAGTTGTAGTTTCATTTGAACTATGGACTGATGGTTTGTTTTCTTTTCATCTAACCTCTAATCAGTTCTTAGAAATTAAAGATGGAGAAAAACCCTTGCTTGGATGTCTGATTTGCCCTTTACCCTGGTGGAATATGAGTCAATATTTTGCAGTGAAGAAAAGATGCAATATTGTGAAAGATGACATTTAAAAGCAAACATATTTATCTTGATATAATTTGATAATAGTACTTTTCTTTCTTCTTTCCTCCATATATCCACTTAATGCAAACATCTTGCAATAAAGAGCATTCCTTTTTAATAATAAATTTTTAACTTTTTTATAACTTGATCATCAGATTATGTATTACTAGGTAATAGTATTACTAGGTTTAGTGACCAGTTCTAGTATTGATCATTCTCACAGGAGGTAACACTTCTCATTCTGTTTTTAAAGACTTATTGTGTTCTTTTTAAAGGAATGTATTTTTTAACCCAGACTTAGAAAGCAGAAGCAAGAGGATATCTGCAAGAAGTGTAAATATGCTTATTTTCTTACTGGGACCTTTTAAAAGGTCTCAAAATCTTGGTGCTGTGTCTTTAAAAAGTAAAGTTCCAATAAAAATCCATTAACTACTTTCAAATATAGCAATCCTCCTGTCCAGCTGTGAAAAGTACTAGATGATACTTATTTGCCATTTGTGTTATTTACGGTCCATGACTTTTATGGTAACTGGTTCCTATTATTGGTTTCTATTAATGTAAAACATAAGTGAACATAAATGAGGCGTGAATCATTTCTTTTTATTAGCCCCACAGTCTTCACTCAGTGCTTGCGGTAACTCCAGCTGTGACTTGTTAGTGATAACCTATTTAAAGAAGGATATCTTTAAGAATAAAGGCTGTGATTAGGATTCTTTGTCTGTTCATGGTTTCAGAAGGTTTCACTAGTTCATTGCAAGATCAACAATGATGAAAATAAAAATTAATTAGTACTATTTCTAAATCCAGGGTTGCCACTAAACTGTCCTGAGTGTAACATGGCACTAATTATACTCCAGGTAAGTTCTCACAGGTTAATATATAAAAGCAAGATATATAGGATATGTCACTTCAACAGCAAAGGAGAGGACTTCCTGCTGCTATTTATCCATGTTGTTAAGTGGCACATGCTGATATGATCAGTTATTAAACAATATACTCTGAAAAAAGGCATATGTGTGTATTTTTTAAGAATAATGAAATTAATGTGGAATCGGACTTTTCAAAAATGGACTATAGACCTGTATTACTAAAGTCATTAGTTTAAATTGTGTTAGAAGAATTATATCTTAAGTCATGTATTAAGTTCCCTTAGAGGTAGCTTTATAGTTAAATTAAAAAGAACGTGTTCTTTGAGGTCAAATATTATTTGTCCTGTGGAAAGAAAAAGACTTAAGCTATCTGCTTAAGCAGAATCTAGATACAGTTAATACTTGTGTATCAGCTTTTATCTCACTGATATTGTTTCCTGAGGAAAAACTCAGTTTTCCTAATCAATTCTAAATACATTGTTTTAAAAGAGTAAGTGTTTATTAGTAGTTAAATAAATTTGTGGTGCACATTTCTCATTCTCTCTTTGGAGCTTCAGAGTATGTTATCAACCTCTGTGTTATCTGTAAGTCTCTATCAAAATGGACTGCTTTAATTATTTTGGAAGAAAAGTCTCACTACGCTTCCCAGGCATTCTGTGTCCCCTTTCATCAGTGATGCGCCGTGAATAAAAGACGGAAAGAAAGGAACTATAAGCCCACAATAAAACGCTTACATTATCCTACACCTTTCAGGGGCCTTTCCGCGATACCACTGAAGTATTGTGGCAGCGCTACAAACCTTTAGAACCAACCTTGCGAGTGGCAGAATCAATCAATTCACCACTGGAGAAGGCCAGAGAGGGAATAAAAAGGGAGGAATGGAGAAATCCTATACATGGCAATGAGTAAGTTCTTTGGTTTTTTCTTATATTGTTATGAGAATGTTTTCTTTATTCTGTTGCTTTCAGAAACCTTTCATGCCTGACAAAATGAAATGTCAAACCTGACAGCTTACTAGCAAACATTCTATGTACATACTTCTAAATTCTGTGTCCGTAGATTATAAACTGCTCAGGGCAGAGACCCTATCTTGTAATTGTGTGACATGTGCCATCCATATCTATGAATCTGTAGAAGAAATAATATGTGGTGCAACAGATGCATTTAATGGGAAATGAGAAAACAAATGCAAATTCTGTTTTGCCACGTGCACCTTGCCAAGGAAAAATACTGTTTCAATCTTCATATTCAGGGAGCTTACTGGTTATGGGAGGAAAAAATGGTGTTGCATGCCAATGAGACTTATTTTCTCTCCCAGTAGAGTACCACAGCTCACTTGGAAGGGGAGGGAACATATGTTGCACATGTACAACATGATACAAAAACTGTAATAATCTTTGAAGCAGTTTGATTTCCTAAGCCATAGCATCTGTAATGGTGTCAGACAGGCCAGTTCTTTTCCATAAAATCCCAAATACAGGCATAATCCATCCCAAAAGATTAAGGCTTTCGTCCCCAAAGACTTAAGGCTATTGCCAAAATTTTTCCAATTTTCTTTTCTTTAATCATGGTGGAACTCTTTTATCCAATCGTAATAAAAGCCTGTTAAATCAATTTCTCTGGCTTTGTAGTTAAAAAAATTAGGTTGTGTTAACTTTTCCCTTGAATTCACTGCTCTTGGCAATCCTTTGGCCCTTTAATACCAGAATTCAGGACAGAAAGGAGCCACTTTTCCTCATGAGCAGCCTGTGATCCACTGATTCACTGGCACAAGATGCTTTGCTATCTTTGATCTTTGTCATGCTTTTTTGTCAGCTCCATATTGCTAAGTATCAGCTTCAGGACAGGGACTTAATACCAGAAGCAATTGCATTTACATGGTTTACCCTCTATGTTTTTATTGGAGCATAATTTTCTCCAATTTAATATTATTAGTGAATGAAAATTCTACTCAAAAATGCTTTTGAAAGAAAAAAAAAATCTCTTGATTTGTCTCCTTTTTCACTTTCAGGCAATGTTTTTTTGCTTGTGGCATTTTGGTTTTTTTTTAAATATTTGGTGTCAAAACTTAGCTATAACACTTTTTATTCCTTTCATATGAAACCTATAACTGAGTTCACTTGCAAGTAAAAATGTACTTCCTTTTTCAGTTCATCTCTGTATTCTTTCATGTGAGGAGGGTGAGGAGGAAGCAGTTTAACTTTCACAACTCAGCTTAAATCTGTGCTTTTTTTTTTTCTTTCCATTTTTTTATGTAGCTCCTGCCACTGAAATTTAAAAGAACTCCAAGCTCTAGGTAGAAACTAATGTTCTCATTTGAAGTGGGGTTTTTTCACTGAATAAGTTTTGACTTACACATTCTGAGGGAGCATGGCTGATGTCCTCCATTTATAGGCATGACTGTGTTCCCCGGTCTTTATTTGATGAGGTTTACCCCAGACATCATTGTGTCAACAATTTCAGAAGGTCAGATCTTGCAATAAATACTTCACCGACTCTTCAGTAAGTGAATTGTGAAGCTTTGGTCTTGTACAGTTTAAATTTGGAGCCTCCAACTTTGACAGATTTTACATAATGTGCAGTCTTTATTTACCTTATGGGTAAGGAAGCATTTAATGCCATCCTTAATGCACAGAAGCAATGTCCTAACAATCAATGATTCTCAGCTTCATGCACACTAAATGCATAGTGTATTATACATTTTCAGGCTGTGATCATTCTGTTTGTGCTTCATATTCAACCAACCATGCAGGGGTCACATCTGTAACCTTGAAAAGGTGATGACAGAGTTGCAGGTCATCATCAGGACTAATGCTCACTAGTAATCCTGCAGCTGCTGTGTGGGATGTTGGTCTCCAGGGAGGACTCAGCAAAGGGTTACTCAGATTCTACAGTAGTTTTTTCTCAGCACTGTCTATTATGAATTGACAAATTTCTGTCTTTTTCTATGTAATTGTGTACTTTGGGACTTTATTTCTTCCTGGTAGTGCTTCCTATGCTGATTATTCTTCTATTTTAGAAAATAAGGAGAGAATGAGCAGCAAAAGTATGTGGCATTTGTTGAGAAAGCTTGTGTTTGCATGAAATAACAAACTAAATCCTCGATGTTTCCAGAGTGAGTATTGTCAAGAAAGATTGCTGACGTGTATCTGCAATTTTCAACAGCATTCAGAATTCCCACACACCTCTGATTATCAGGGTTCTTTAAAGTGTTTTTTTATAGGATGATAGGATGAGTGTCACAAGCTCTGAGAAACTTCTTGCTTCCGATAAAATGCAGAAAAATTTGAAAAAGCTGTGAGAGTTTGAGGCAGGCAGAAGCAGTACAAATGAAACCAAGAGAGAATGCTGTGCTTACATAAAGCAACTGCTGGAATTTCCTATTCTGTAATGAAAGAGCAACTGGGTAATCTCGCCTAATAAGAATGATTCCTTTTTCTCGTGTAATTGAAGCTGCTACTGCCTTATTGTGCTATTTTTCATACAAATGAAGTGATTTCCCCCTCCGCTTGGATAGAAATGACAATTGTACTCCTTCGGGATGGCCTCTTAATAAACTAGTGTCTAGTTTGAGACACCAACTGCTGGATCCAGCAGATTTAGATCACTAAGCATGAAAAGTTCTTTACTCAGTTGTGTGCAGCTGCATGCTGGCCTAATTTTCCTGAGAACAAAAATGTAAATTATTTTCATTAACTTTGCTGAAATCTGTCTCATGTAATATGCCTCATGCTTCAAAGTATACTATTAAACATCTTTATGAAGTCAACAAACATCAGAAGGAGATGCAGTGTGGTGATAGCAATAGTGTAAGGCTTAGGTTTCCTGATTTATTGTAGTCTTCTGGTGTGACATGAGGCACGTCATCTCAGCTTCTGGCTGTGTCTGTGCTCGGTGCTGTACTGGAGATTCAGAACCTAGTCCTGATCACTGGCTCACTCGTGTGCAGCAGAGTGCAATGTTTGCACACCCTCCCTCTCACATGCTGGGTGAATATTGCAGCACCAAGCTCCTCATGGGCTTGTTCTCAGCAAGACTGTACTCTCCTTTAGAAGCAGCTTAGGTGCTTCTGTGTGACTTGGTGCTGTGCATGAAAGGTATTTACAGGGAAATTAGTGACCGAAATAAGCTCTGTACTTGGAAAGCGACAGTGTTACGAGCTGCCTGGTATTAATGGTAAGAAAATTTAAAAAGCGAGTGACTTTAAGATTTAGGAATTCAAAAAGTCTTAATTTCTAGAGTTATAAAATCTTTTACTGTATTTCTGAGTTAGCTGCAGTGAAATGGCTACTGCGTTTTATGTCATACAAATACAACACATCTGAAAACTTTTTTCAAATTATACTTAGTTTTTCATATGCTTTGCAACTTCAGCAATTTGCATATTTTCCGGACCGTTATTGTATTATGATAAACAGGGATTATCATATATTTTCAGATAATGTTTTCTTAACAATTCAACTTCTATTTGTAACTCTTCCATTTATTTTAATTACTAGCACAGTGTGCAACATTTATTAATCAGCAGAGTCTTTTTAAGTTAAAATACTAAATTAGCTAACCCCATTAACACAGAATACTCCAAACAAGCAGTAATAGGAGAGGTAGTTACTGTGCAAATCGTATTATACATGCGGGTGCTCTAGGGCACAGTTAAGCATGATTACCCTCTTTTGATCCAGTATTCCTCTGCTTCTTCCAGCTAATTTCCACTGGAAATTTACAAAGTAGCGCCTTCATTTTTCCATCTTAATTTTTCTAATGAAGTTCTGGTACTTTATAACACTGGGGATGCAGATAATAAGTCTGTGTATAATTAAGAAGTTCCAGAATTTGCTGCAGAAGAGATCTCTTTTACTTCCTAAAAGAGCTAGACCATGCTTTCATTTTCCACTTTACATTATCACAGACAGGGGTTAAATAAAAACAGCCAGAGGATTCTTAGATTTACTGATGTTACGATAAAAGTGATTGATAGTTTATTGAAAAAGTATGTATTTAGTATGTTACCAGAAACAATATTTGTAATAATACACCCAAGTAAGTTTCTTATGGCAAAAAGAGTGCACTAAAGATAATGTAACTAGATATGTTGAGTTAAATGTTCTGTCTTTGTTTTTGTATCTAACACTTTGATTTTAATATGCACTCATTATAGGCTAAATAATGGCTGCCTTGCTGCAATTGTTTTGCTATGGAAAACCATTATGCTACTTTCTTTGTTCCCTGAGTGAAAAGATAGACATTGTTGGATTTGATGAAAAAAATTGCTTCAGGTATAATCCAAATTCGAAAGCTTAAAATTAATTTCATGTTTTATGAAATAAAAAAAAAAGATAAAGTATTCCCAGATTCCCAATAGAGAAACATGGTTTGTTTGGAGCTAATTGTTCATGGAGTTCTTTAAAGGAAGATAAAATTGTTTGATTTGAATTAAATCAAGACAACAAGGAATTGAATTGCTATTGTGTAGAAACGCTTTAGATAAAAAATTAATAACACTGTCACACAGAGAGTTAATATTTTGGTGGTATTTTTACTACTAAATTATAAAAATGTACATTACCAACAAATGTGAAAGTTTGAAAAACCACATAAGCAGTATTCAGGGTTTTATATTTCTTACTGTGCCCTGGTAGTGTAGCAAATGTGGCAGCTTAGCAGTAGACCTGACAGTCCTTTCTCAGAAGCCTGGGTATGTTTTGAAGCATCTCTGGAAACAGGATTACATGCTTGCACTGCTAGACTGCTGGCATTTTGCCTCTTGGGAAGGTTCAGAGAACACGCTGAAGGACCGCTCTGTTCTTTTGCTGCCCTTTAAATTCAAGAAAAAGTTGTGCCCCTGTACTGTCCCACTGGTAGGTACCATGTAGCACTGGGACACTGCTGCCCAGCAGTAAATGATGGATCTGACAAATCCTCCTCCCTGTTTGTGCTGCTGAGCTCTCCTCTCATGTCACTGTAGACTCTGGAAACCAGTACCTGCTGCTGCTTCTGTCATCTCCGTCAATCCAAGGGGAAAGCCTTCAGTGTCTAAAGGGCCTCTTCCATTTCCTCACAATAGTAAGAGAGATTGCAATAAAAGAGATAGAATAGAGGGAAGAAATGCTAGGTGAGGAATGCAGGAAAGAAAATCATGGAAGGGGGCATGTAAACCTGTTGGGGGGGAAAAGAATTAGAAAGATGAAATTAATAGTGGAAGGAAGGTGCAAGATAGGATTAGTGAAGGAAGAGATAAAGCAGTTTTTGGTTTTGTTAACAACAAATATCGAGGGTGTCTTTGAAATCCAAATACACCCCACTAGCAGCTGTCAGGTCCTCAATTGGCTACTAAATGAAGGCTTCTACATCTTTTTACGCTAATTAGGTTCAATATAGTGTGGTCCTGGCAACAGTGCAGCTGGCCTTCATTGCCTGTGACACTGCCAGCCTTGGTCCTGGTCCTCCTCCCTCAGGTTGTCTATGTGTAATACTACAATTTATAGAACCTGAGATAGTTTCCCATTTTTGGTTCCAAATCTTTCCCCCTGTTTTGAATGTATTCTTTGTCATATATCTCATTCAGGCTGTTGTGGTATTTAAGAATGAAATAATTTTTAATTTTTAAATTTATTTCTCCAGGGAAAGTTCACCTCCCACTGAATCATCAACTTTTGGGAAAGCTCAGCTTATACTAACTGTGTTTTATGGCATGGTAAAATATCAGTGTGGAACTTAGTTCTTCTTTGGTCTTGCTTCTGTCTCTGTCATGTGTAATGAAAATCTGTAAGAATGTCTGAATTTTCACCTAAATCACAAGGAAAAGCTGAAACTCAAATTAAGGAATAATATGTGAACTTTTGTAGGAAAGAAAACTATTGAAATCTAAACTTGTACAGTTGATAGTGGTATCATAACATTGTCTGGACTGAATTTTCTTCTCCTTCCATCACTCTCTTCTGTCACACTCAGAGCACATACTGTCATTAATTTTGGGAAAAGCTGTGTCAGGAGCTAGAGAACATAATACCATTATTGAAGTGTTTTGCAGTGCTATTACTTTTTACTATTATTATTGGTTGTGGGGGTATAATGACTTTTGTATGACTCCCATTAATTTGGTTACCCTGCTTAACACAAAAAATTATTTAAATTTTTTAATTAATTATTCACATAGAGTAATGAAAATTCTCACTAACTTTAAACAGACATTGAATTTACAAGCATATGATCCTTTCGTGTAGTTAAAGCATTATTGCTATAAGGATCTTCCCACCTGACTGACAGCAGAATTCTAAACAGAAGAAAAAGCTTCTACTTGATACCATTGCACCCTATGATATTTTTAATGTTTTTTTTTTTTTTTTAATTTAAATCTTAATGTTTTTTATTTCTCAGTGTTCTTCCTTGAATTCCTTTAATTTTTTTTTTACTCAGCCACAGACATACATTCCAGGCTTTGTGGCACATATTCCAGTTAATGATCTTAGAGAAGATATGCAGCAGAATGCAGAAGAGTGCTTTTGTGCTGAAGTGAATGTAGAACATACTGTTACTTGTGTCTCAAAGTGTTAAAATATGTATATTTTTTTGTTCAGAATCATAGCAGAGCATACATTACTCTGAGTATTTGTTTGCCAAAAAGACAAAGATTAACTGATCCACAGTAAAATCAAAACCTCTATGTGGAAAATTTTGTAGGGAAAACTATAATAATTTACTTCTACTTTCCTCCAATTTTTTTTTACCATTTTGTGTGTAAATTTTACAGACATGGTTTTCATATTAAATTATGAATGCTATGGCTCAACTAAATTCTATGCATATATGGGCAAATCCCTAAACTGCAAGCCTTGTCTTCTCAGCTATCCAATCCCCTGAGAAAGCCAATTTTCTTTCATGTCTGAACAAAAGAAAAATGTACTATTAAAATGCAATTCAGAAGTGATAAAAACTGCAAGTGGAGCAGCCGGCTCACAGCACCTTCAATGTATTCTCTGGGACACTGGGGCCACATTAATTTTTGTGTGTGTGTGATGTCCATCCCATGTGCAAATTAGCATTACAAGTACTGTAATCTGTCTTATGTGAGGGTGTCATTTCCCATGGGTATACACATGCTACTGTAGCTTTGTATTATTTAAAAGTCTGCTAACTCAGTGTTTTCCTTTCACTAACTTTGCATGGTATTTGTTTGTGGCACTTGATAGAATAAATTGAGACAGCCGATACTATTCTAAGTAGTTTCTTTTTATGAACTACAAAGAAAGAAATGTAATTTAAGAAAACAGTCAAACAGTTGTTCATTAATCAATTAGTCAAAATAAATAATTTTCTGAGTCTGTATCAGCTGACAGACAAAAAAGTTATTTTAATCCACATCTTTATCAAGAACTTGATTGACTGCCTAACTCTTATAGGCACTCTGAATTCTGAAAAACTCTTAGCTGGGGAAAGGTTCTAATTAAGTGCACCAGTTGTCATGGCAGTTAAAGTGATATTTTAAACTTCTGAAGCATATATTTCTTATTTTACTATATAATATTTTTTCCTGCGCTTCTAGAATAAAGAATGCATGTTGTTTTTTCAGAACACCAGCAATGATAAGCTTAATTCATAATGTTTTACTTTATAGTAAAATGTACTTGTTTACTCTTGTGGCTCTCTTGAAAACTGAAATAGATGTCATTAAGACATCTTTATAGGGTGTCTTGCAGATCTTGCAGATCCTTTATATATAAGACATTTTTCACCTTCCTTCACACAGTTTGCTCTGGAACCTAACCAGAAAACCTGTAGTTGTCCATGACACTTAGGGACATCCATCTGAAAACCTCTTCCAGCAGGTAGCTGGAGCTTCACTGTTCACTGGCACTGTATAAGCAGGGAGTCCATCATCAGTATGACCAAAGATGAAAGAATCCAGCTCCAAACGACTGCTGATTATAACATAATTATAGCTTAAGAGTAAAACACACAATTCAAGAGTTCTTGGCTTTGTGGTCTGCCAATATGTGACAGACAATGTGAAAGTTTCTGTTCTGCTAAATGAGACAATTCTACTAAATTCTAAATTCTAATTTAGAATTGCTAGATTTTGCTAAATATGATTTATTTATCTTTGGTTAACAGATGTCAAAAGATGCATACCTGGTTTAAGATACAGGGAGGATTCTTTATGGTGCAAATATGCCTCGGTTTATGCTTATACTGCTGGCATGCTTGAAATATTTCTGTCCTGAGGGAACGATCAGGTTAAGGTTGTGTGTTGGGAGCCTGCATGACTTGCAAAGCGGATGCCGAGTTCTCCAAAAGTGATATCTATCCTTGTGCATGGTGAGTGCCTGCCACTGACAGCTGGCACAGACTGCACTGCCTGCTAAGTTTTGACGGATCAAGATGCAGATCCCAGCAAATTGAACCCTGATCATTCTTCACATCACACCAGTTGTTAGTGCAGATACAGACAAAGTAATAATCTGGGAACACAAGTGAACCAAGTTAGATCTTTGTACAGAAAATCCTCATTTTATCCTAGTGAAACTCTATATCTCTTTGCTCGCAATTGAACTTGAAAGAAGCTGCTGGACAAATTGCAGTAATCCTCTCACGATACCAAGGGGAAACATTAAGAAGGTAGTGAAAAATAACAGGAACGTGTCTCCACGTCACCTCTTGCAGCGTTATTATCCATTATTTACATCCATCCTGTGGCACCTAGAGAAGAGCATAACTGATTTTTAAAATATTTTTGAATTTCAGATTCCTGCCATTTTCTTCATATCATAAAAATGAGAATGAGAAGTATGAACCATCGCTTTGTAAGTCGGGCAGATATGTCCAAGAAGCTTATGGAACCAAACATTTCAGAGAAGTATATCCCAAGAAGTGGATAGCAGACAAGGTAAGTCACTGCAAAAATCAAAGAATTATTTACTTTTTTAGATGGCTATTTTATTAGAACTAAGTGAATTTGAGTCTGTTCCAGAGATCACAGAATCCAATGGGATTTTTTCTAGCATGTTATAAAATCACATAGAGCTGATGTGATGAGATGTCAGATTTCCTTGACTCTCTTGTAAGTTCAGTTTGAGGAAATTTAACACTTGTTCTACCTACAAGATCAGGACTTAAGAACCTGATTAAGAACAGCTTCAGTTATGTACATTTTGCTAAGTTTTGTTCTATTTTTATTGCCTTTTATGATTTAAGAGAGATTGTATATTTACTCTTGGACATTAAGATAAAGCTTTAGGAAATTATGGAAAAACCAGACTAAAACCAACAAAATATTTTACTGCTTACATTCTTTGAAAAAATCTTGAAACTAGTGAATAGCTGTTTTTCTTTTAAGATCATCTCATAAAGTTGCTTGCTTTGTCAGGAGCATCTCAAATATTTCTGTTTTTGTAGCTGCAAGAGATAATTTTTCTCAGAACATGTTCTAACATGACTTTGTGTAGTGTTTTGCATTGTGCCTATTTGCATTAGGTATCATAATCACATTAAAATTTCCAAGTACAAGAAAGATAATGGACTTTGTGGCTCGGTGTTACACTCTCTGCCAAGACAATTAAGGGGACTGCAGCATCTTTTGTAGGAGGAGAGGCTGAGATTGCTGGAACTCTTCAGCCTGGAAAGAGAAGGCTCAGGGGAGATCTTATTAAAGTGTATAAACACCTGATAGGAGGGAAAGAAGAAGAAGGAGCCCAGCTTCTTTCAGACTAAGTTGTGTCCAGTGACAGGACAAGAGGCAATGGACTCAAGTGAAGTGCATGAAATTCCAGCTGAACACAAGAAAACACTTTTCTAATTTTTTTTTTTTATTTTTCTGTGTGGGTGACAGAGCACTGGCACAGGTTGCCCAAAGAGGTTGCAGAATCTCTGTTCTTGAACATATCCACAGTTCTAGGCAACCTGCTCTAGCTGACTAGGGGGGCTGTAGGAGCATGATCTCAAGAGGTCTCTTCCAATCTCTAGAATTCTGGGATTTTGTAAGATACGATTATTTCCCTAGAAATAGCTTAGCCCCAGCAAATTCCAAGAAATCTTATTTTGAGAAGGAATGTTTTTTTTATAAAGAATTATTTCTCTAAACTTGAAGCTTTAAAAATGAGGTCAGAGTAAAATTTTGGTATTTTAACATGCATTAATTATATCTCATTGCAAATAAAACATAGAGGTCAATAAAAGAACTAAATTTGGCTTTCAAAAGCAGTGAGTGGAAGATATGACTGCCTGAAGTCCTACAGCATAAGTGTGATGTATAGAAAGGACCTAAGTGTCTTATTGCTGGTACTCCTCTTGTCCTGTAAAGCCTTCCTCTTCTAGTCCTTAGCATCTTGATCAGGCCTAGATGGTGATATAAAAAAAAGTAAAGATATTTATACTGTGTATCATGTGACACATATATAAATTATAGGTTTTGCTGAAAGAACGAAACTCACTTTACTTGTGATCTTGGATAGATATCAACCTAAATCTCTGGAGGTGAATAGCTGTATACATTAACCCAACATGACATACAGCCTTCCAACCCCAATTCTAAATCAATATGAAGCTTCCATTAGGAGCCGCTTACCTAAACAGAGAGATAAGAGGAGAAAAGAGCTATTTATGACCTACCTGCTGCTTTAATGGGTCATTATTATCAGGGAAAAAACCAAAAAGAACACCAAAAATTCCACCTCCTCACTGCAATTTAATGGAAAAGGACCTATAGGCAGGTGTGAGGTCATGCTTTCATAACTGTTAAATTTGATAGAACTCTGTTTTCTTATTTCTAAACTATATGAAAACTTTGGATATATCAGTGGTATGAACGAAATTGCCCTGTTCTAATGAATCACAAGGCTAAAGGGCATGTAACAAAATATTAGAAAAAAACAGATTTTTGCTTGACACTTTGCTTAACACAAAAGAGGGTTCCATTTGCTGAACGGAACCGTCCTTTGAGTTTCCCATGAGGTGATATTTTGTGGATGCAACTTCTGTTAGAGCGTGTGTTGCTGATAACCCTGCCACGGTCTATATTCAGCTTCTGACAGTCTTGTGCTAGACAAGTTTCCCTTATTATTGCTGTTGAGACTGTGTAAGTTCTTCCAAAGAATCAGTTCAGTGGTAGTGGATCCCTCTGAGCTGCTGAGGTATTATTTTGTGTTAGCTGATATTAGGTGGATTTTTAAAAAATTGCATATAAAAAGACCCTGTGTATGTTCATGAGCATGCCCTAGCTGTATTTTCCTGAGGTTTTCATGTGTTTGAATATGCATTTTAATTCAAGTCACAAAAAGATTAGTATGTAAATTATATAATTACTTTAGAAGCAAAATGAACAACAATGAAAAATATTGCCTTGTTATATTTCCTCTGGAAAATGAAAGAGTATTAGCATGGACTTCCTCTAAACATAATAATTGCCATATCTATGTGAAGAAAAGTTAATAGTTCTTTTTTTTTCATCTAGTTATAACCTGCAAATTTTTCTCATTCTGTTTACATTTCAAAGAAGTTTGAGTTGAGGGAAAAACTGTTCTATTCTAATTCTTCATTATAAATAAACAAGAAATGGAAATACCTCTAATGAAACTGAATCTAGTTAGTTAACTCAGTAAATCACTATAAAAAATAAAATTGCTTGCATATTTTGTTTTATATTGTATGTCTAAATACATGGAAATGTCTTTGATAGAATATATGGGAGATGTTTCAATATAAAAAATTTACCAGTCATTATGAATTTAATCTACAGTGATAGGTTCCAATGTAGCTGGACAGTCAAGGGATCGAATACACTAACTATAATCTTTCAGTTGTCAAAACACTCGCATATGTTCATATTTACTGAAGCAGAAATGGTAGCTTACAGTCTTTAATCAGTATTGAAATTAGTTTGCGTATGCATTTTAGAAAACTGACTTTAATGACAGCATTTAATGCTTTCTTATTTATAAAGTTCAGGAAGTGATATTTTAAGGCGTTCCATTCTGATAGATTCTTCCCTCTGATGCCTTATTATAGGTGAATTACAGTACAACTGAATCACTGTTTCATTATTTGCACAGGCATTTTGGCCCTAAACAGGATTTTATTATCTACAAAGCATAAAAATACCCAGGACTGCAAAGAATTAATTTAGAGAACCTAAGCATATTGCACAGAACATAAAGTTGACCTTTACCGTCTACAGCTCTTGGAATGGAGTGGGATGTGGAACACATCATAGATTTAATGTGGCACAACGCTGTCTGCAGAAACTTGGGTGGGACTGTGACTGCCTGCCCATTGCACCCGATGATTGAATCTGCTGTCACCAGCATCCTGATAATAATGAACATTCAGCTTAACGACCGTGATTATGATTATCATAATTGATGTGCAAGTGCAGCGTGTGGGGATCATTACAGCTGAACTGTACAGCAGAGAAACATGCCTTAGTTATGGATAATTTTACCTTTATACATTGATTGGGATAAAATATGCCTTTCAAATTCAACAGGCCAACTTGATAAAATTTTAAGATTTCTGTGCGTATGGATTGATGTTTAAGAACTTCCTGCGAAACAGCCTCCTAGCTGTTTGTTTTGAATTGTTTCATTCCTTTAATAACAGGAAATAGTTAAATAATTAGACGTTGTCAAGTGGAAATCACTTACGGAGTACTGCCAGTGTTAATCAAATATCAACTTCAATATTTCTGATTGTCATGGTCTTGCCTAGGCTAGGAAAAATAACCCTTGTAATTCACCACCAACAAAATTCTACTTTTGGTGGAGCAGTCGAAATAGGGCTGTGGTCAAGACCACTGGCATTTTCACACTGAACTGCATAGAGCAGGCAATAGTTGTTCCATATATAAATTATATCACTTCCATCTTTGTCACCAGAGGCAGAGAATTACAGGCTCAAATTCAGCCAGTGTAGATAAAGGTGCAATCAACAGCTTCAGTCAATTTTGTTGAACCATGATTACCTTCAACTGTGATTACATGAAGTTGCAGAAGTATTTAATTAAATCATGACATAGATAAACACAAGTATGTGTATATATTTTAAGCCAGAGTTTATATAAAGAATATTACAACATAAGTATAATGAAAAGTATAAAGTTTCATTGGTTTATACTAGGTGTAAATTTGGCTCTTTGTCCAACTGACAGATTTTCAGTCTGGGATTATAGAGAAAATGGGCGATAGAAAAAAAATCCTTGTAGAGGGGAAAGTGATTTTTTTCTGTTTGAAAATTAGTTTAATCTCTTTTAGGACCACAACATACAGCAGTCATGTGTCTAGTGGATGATGTCATTGGATGATGTCATCTTGTGAGGGAATTTTTGATACACTCTTCATGCTTTTCTATCCCTGACTGTATTGAAATTTATTTAAATTTCAGCATAGCTCAATTTTTTTCTAACCCTCCAGTGATCGGACTTGAGAATAGGAATAATGTGTATGTGAAGTTTTAAATTCTTTCTTGCTCAGACTGTGCTTGTTTGCATTTTAATTACGGGAAAAGATCATCCAAGAACATTTTCTAAGACAGTATGATATTGGCTGATGAATGTGCATCTGTACTATCAACTTTATCACCTTTTAAAACTTCAAAGGTCATATTTACTAGTATGCTTTGTGACAGAACTAAGTTACTGATGTACAATAGAAGAGCTAGCACGTATTTTGAATATCAGATTCTTAGTTCCCCAATCCAACCTCAATGTGTTTTCCTAGGCAATGCAGAGCTTACATAATGTGGCAGCCAGAAGGGAATTATTAGATGAGCTGTAAGAGTTTGCTTGTTACAGTACCGGTTTCCTCATGAGCCATGTCATGGATAATAAGGATTGTTGCCAAGTGTGTTACACTCCAGCAATCCCCGGCCAATGACATGACTCCTGTATGGTTATTACTGCTGGCATGACTTGATGTATCTACTCAGATGCTCCAAATGGACCCTTAGTTTGAGTTATCAACTATCTGTTTCCAAGAAAGGGCTTCTTTCTGTCACTTTTCTTCCTATCCTGAGTCCTGCATCAAACCAAGTCATTAAATCCAAGGATGTGGTCCTACAACAATGCATCCTATACTATTCCGTATATTCTGTTTATCGTACCCTGTAGCATATATTTTCTGCTCTCAGAACAATTGTTGTGAGCCATAATGCTGCTGCATTTTCATGTGAAAATCAACTTGAGTAATTCCCTGCTTCCATAGAGGATGATTCCCACTGCAGCATTACTCTTCAGAGCTGGGAGCTCCTTGCAGCTCAGGTGTTTGGCTACCAGGGTAGGTAGTACAAAAAAAGAGCAGTGTTGCCCAGTTTAATATCACAGGCCAGCTTAATAAGCAGGTGGTAACAAAACTGGGGTTTGAAACTGGATAACATCTTAAAGTCAGTTTTGAAACTGCTACTTCTGATTTTTTTTCTTTTTTTTTCCAAATGTCAGAATGTACTGTTGAAAAGTTATTACTTATTACAAAAGACAGGAGTACGTCATGTCCAACGGTGGGAACACCAGACATTACCTCTCATTCATAGGACTAGAATGAAATATCTCTTATTATAAGATTCACCCATTCAGTCTTCTGGGAAAGCAAATACAATTTCAGCTTTTGACAGTTGACATAATGATCTTTCCAGATCCCTTATGTCTGTGTCATATTTACAGAAATACACTTTGTTATGATGATCACTTTCAGTGCTCCCACTGGAAAGGTGTAGATTGTCTCCTTTGAGAAAATCCTTTAGGTCAACACTGTTGTGTTGCCTTTAAAAAATGTTATGCTTGATATATGATTATTAATGATTATTAACTATCAGCAAGCTTTCAAATTATTTACTTATTTGTAGAAAGATGGTAAATGCTGTGGAGAAAATTAAAACATGCAAAATGTGTCCTTGGCTAAATGTTTAACTAAATGCAGAAAAGAATCTGTGTATCACTGGAAGGCTGAAAATACTTTCTCGTGGAGGTTACTGAGGAGTTACAGGGTCTGATTTTGAAGGAAAGCTACAAAGTAGTGACTGAGAAGAGTCAAACCGTTCAGTTATTCGCATAAGAAGAGATACCGTCACCACTCATCAAATCAAATCCATTCTAGTGGTTATTTGTAAGGGTTTGTCGGCAACTAGTTGAATATTTTATAAAACCTGATTTTCAGTTCTGTAATTTCTCAGCGGGAAAATGCAGTCCCTTGATGATGATCCAAGGCTTTGAAGAATAAATTGATTCGTAAGAGAAAATTAGATGGTACTTATTATACTGTCTAACTAGCAATCCTGTGTCATTTGTCTGTTGGATGATAAATGTCTTGCTTCGCCTACCTTCCTCATTTAATAATGTAACTTGTATGTTAGTGGTATAAAAGAAAATCTTGATTTTTTTAGTAAGAGTTAGCTTTAACCAACATTTCTTTGAGGGAGATATATGTATTTTAAGCTTTCTAAATAATTCCCATTATAAATATTGCTTAAACATATTAAAGCT
Source organism: Oxyruncus cristatus (assembly GCA_013399855.1). Lineage (NCBI taxonomy): Eukaryota > Metazoa > Chordata > Aves > Passeriformes > Cotingidae > Oxyruncus > Oxyruncus cristatus. The sequence continues at coordinate 803,058 of VXAY01007091.1, read as the reverse complement.
TCTTATTTAATCAGAAACACTTTAGAAATGGAGTATCTTGACCAGTTCCTTCAGTACATGCTTAGAGTACATTACAGTAACTTGTGGCAGAGCTTTTATGGTAAAAAAATGAGGTCATCTAAAAAGGAGAGATTGAAGTTACACCTGATTGTTTATATTGTGTTTAGGTTTTGACTATTTGGGTATGATATATTGGAATTCAAAATCCTCACACTAAACTGGGAAATGCTTGGCCTTGCCTTTTCATGTCAGTTTTGGATAGGCTGTTCAGTATTCTTGGAATTAAGTAGATTTTTTTATATGTATGTCAAACATAATATATTTCAACTCAATGCAATTTGCCACAATATTGAATTAAAAAGGCTGTATTTTAAAGTCACTTAAAATTCTTTATGGAACTTATCTGCAAAAGCAAGCTACTTATTATTTGATGATACTCACCAAGACCTTGTTTGTGCTTGTTAAATAGAGTTGAAATTAAAGTAATGGGAAGCTTTTCACAATCCTCTAAGAATTACATGGTCCATACAACTGTTGAAAACTGCAGGTATGAGTGCTGATCCTCAGCACTTAGCATAATTGAGATATATCCATGGAGCTAGGCTAATTTGCATCAGGTAAGGATCTGCCTTGTAATGAATATAATCAATATGTAAATACATGCTATTTAGAAAGAATGTTCTGGGAAAAATAGTGTTACCTATTTTCACAGAAAAATAGACTTTTTTAACCTCATCTTTAGATGTGCATTGCTGTTGAGTTTACAAAATTCAAGTCCAAGATCAGATACTCTGATGGCTTTCTTGCGACAGATATACTTAGGTCTACAGACTGTTGCATCTTGAAATGATGTGTGAATTACAGATTTTGTTACACTGACTCATTATGATTGTATAGTTTTATAATTCAAGTGCTATTAATACCTATTGTTGTTCTGGATGAATTAGAAGAGATTATGCCACGTATTTGCCCAAGCTTAAAGAAAGGGTGCAAGGTTTTTTTTTTGATGATCTCTCCAGAGAGTAAAAGTAGATTATTCTCAGAGCAGTAGGACTTCAGTGCAGAATGGATTTTAGAGTAGTCTACATTCCTTGAATAGGAAAAATCACAGTAAAAGCTTTGTGCACTCATGTTGGAGTGAATGAGACATTGTATGTAATACAGACTTCTTGTTGTCTTAATGGTTTGACATAAGTATCTACTGCTTCTTTCTTCAAAATTGATATTATAAATCAACTCTGAACTCGTCTACCCCATTTAAAATAGTAGTATGATACTCACTTTGGAATATACTTCAGTGTTTATTAATTTAATGTAATGAAGAGCTGCTTTCAACATGCCCTTTACAAACACAGGTTAAAGGAATGTTCCATTCCACTGTGAAAAACTATATTATTTTTTCTCTTACAGGTTTTGTTGCTCTCAGCGTAATATTTGTGGGGAAACTGAAAGGCATATCCACATAAGGAGTGTTTTTGAGTAGGTGTGTTAATGCTCTAGAATGAAAGTTATGAAATTATCCAGAAATAACCTTTGCACTTCAAATTCAGGCTTCACTTCCATATAATAATCTTACAAGCTTTGAGTTAATGTATAGAAGTAATTGCACCTCAAGTAGAGGGGCTATGTTTTGAAGACTGTGATACACACTGTCTGTTTCACAACTGTAATGGTTTTGTTTTTCATAATGAGACTGTTTGAGTAGGAATTTATATTTTGACTGTGATAATAGGAACTAATAATATTCCCAGCTAGTAGCTGTGAGATGTTAGGATCTCTCACCTGGAAGTTCTATGAAGGAATGGCAGCAGAAGTGGTAAGTGCTTGTCATCAACAACCAAATAATCTGCTCCTTTGAAGTATAACTTTTTAGGGATGAGAGTCTCAAATTTAAGGAGGAAAAAAAGAGGAAAAAAAAAAAGAAAAAGAGAAACAATAAAAACATTGCATATTAACAGACTTCGTACACTAATGCAAAGCTGCTTGATTGAGCAGTGTAGTGTCAACCATGTCTTCCTTCTAATGCTAAAAGTAATGCACATAGACAGAGTGACAATCAGAGTACAGCCTCCCATCAGCTGTAATTAATCTTTTAGTTAACAGAGACTAGAAAAGCTTCTCATCAGCCTCTTCTGAAGTCTGAGGCACCCTGTTTTTTGATGTTTGCATTCTGAGTAAAATTGTCCCCACCAGTTCTAACAAATTGAAACACCAGGCTAATTATGGCAGCTAATGAAGTGTGTGGAATGGTCACAGCTTGTCGTGAAACTGTTCCTTCAGCTCAGATTAGAGTTTCATCAATCACTTTTTTAAACTGATCCAGAATTGCTTCTGCCCAGTGCTTGGCATTTTTAATGCTGTTTCTGTAATTGGTTTTTTCCCCAAAGCTTAGGCTATTTTTTGAAATATTACATTCTCAGGACAGGACTTACAAACTCCAGTTTATAAAAAAACATTTCATTATCGCCTCTATCAGCTGATCAAGTGCTAGAAAGCTAATAAAAGAAGCAGAAATATAAAATTTGATATATTGCTTTTAATCCAGCTAAAGGTAGCAATAAAGCATATACACATATATGTATATGAATCATTATTACTGTGGGCTGGATGTACACTGCAATCTCATGAGACATGGTTTGTGGGCTGGATAGTTCAAATCCCACTGAAGGACCTAAATGAAATGAATGACTTCGTCTTAGCTTATTTCCTAGTGGATTGTGGCCTTCCATATATCACTCAAAGAGTTTGGCATGATTTGTAGTTTTTGCAGATGCCCAAGCCTTTGGCAGAAGGAAGACCAAAATGTCTTACTATTTAAAGAATTTCCACACTTCAGTTCAAATCCGAAGTCCTCAGAGAAGTATGGGAAACTTTACAGTATAACTTATATTGCTACTACCCTGTCAATGAATAAATTAGCATATAAAACATTGTAAAAATTCCCAGTTCCTCTTCATTTATAAGATATAATCATATTCAGCTATACATTGAAAGTTCTGTATAGATATTAAAGGCATAGATGTTAAAGTCTAAGGCTACATTCTTTCCTCAACATGGACAACGGAGTGTAGAATTTACTTTGGAAATTATCCAGCTGAAAAATTAAATAAACTTTTGCTTATGCACTAGCATAAAATATCTTTGCACAAGGTGTTACATTTAGCATACATAGCATGTATTCATATCAGAACCAATACACCATGGGTTTAGTTTTTCAATTGTTCAACAATCTATTTTTAAAACTTGTGCTAATATGTGTAATCCATTTCATTCTTCTGGACACTGTTGAATCTGAAATAATGTTTGGCTATAAATATCAACTGTTCCTCTCCCTAAAGCTTCTGATCAGCAGCAGTTTGTCAGAGCTAGCTTCATGCCAATGCCAAAACAAATCCATGGCACCTGAGTGAATAATCACTGTAGCTGATGCTATTTCTGAACTGTATCAAAGAACTGGTGAATTTACATGGGAGAACTGCCATTGAAAACATGTCACACAAAGAAGATATGTTATCACATGTGAGTAAATACAGAAAGAAAAAATAGTAATAGGTGTTAACCTATAAGCTTTTTTCCCAGTTTTAGTGATTGAGAGCATTTGGAAACACTGGATAGGAGATGAGTGGTTTCTCTAGCAAAGTAAGCTGCCTGCCATATGAGAAAATATTCCTCTTTGATCATTTCAATCTCTTCTGAAGGTAGCTTATATTTCTGAAAGAGGAAAGCCGTTTTTCTCTTCAGCTTTCATCAGTGCCTGGGCACATTGCCGACTCATGTTTTAGCCAGTTACCCATCAGGACCACCAGGTCCTCTTTTGCAGAGCTGCAACTCAGCCTGTCAGCCTTCAGCCTGCTTTGTTTCTGGGGTTGTTCTGGGGTTAGTGCCAGGTGCGCTTGTCCATACTGTATTTTGTAAGGTTCTGTCAGGCCATTCCTCTAGCGTGTCTACATCACTCTGAATGATAGCCCTCAAGTGTATTGATGGTACCAGTTATTTGGTGTAATCCATGAACTTGATGAGAGTGCATTCCATCTGCACCTCCAGGTCACTGATGAAGATATTAAGATAGGTCCCAAGACAGCACCTGAGGAAATACATTTGTACCCAGTTCCAGTTAGGAGTACAAACCGTTCATTGCTACCCTTTGAACTTGATACTATAGAAAATTATTACACTTGTTAGTCTGCACATCTAGACTATAATTTACCAACTTGGTTAAAATGATTCTCTGGGAGATTGAAAGCCTTGCTAAAGCTCAGCCAGACAGTATTGTCCACTGTTCTCCTTTTATCTGCATATCTTGTCATTACATCACAGAAAGCAATCAGGTTTGAAAGCGTCATCCAGAACAATGTGAAAGCAGATGAAATCTAACAGGAGTGCAGTTTTTGCTGCATATCAGAAGCCAAATACAGTGCATCAATAAGCCTTTTTTTTTTGTTATTGTTAATTGATTCTAAATTATTAAAACTTGTTTTAATTCTTCAAAAAGATATAACTGAAACTGGTAAGATAAAAAATATTTTCAGTTGAAGATTTCAACTCAGAAGTTTTCCTCCTTGACTCTTGGTGACGTGATTTTGGCAAGTTAGAGAGAGTTGCAACTTGATCTTGGCAGGTTAAACATTTTCTGTCTTTAGCCTAGCAGGTTAAAAGTGGTTCTGAGTTTCTTTTGGCAGTCAGCACTTGGCACTGGCTTATTTTCAGCTGGAAAGAGAATGTGGTGGTTGAACAGATTAGACAATGAAAGGAGCACCTTATAAATGGCATAAGTCAAAATGCTTATCCCTAAGTGCAGTACTTTCTAATACAAGTCCTGTTACTAGCAGAGTGTGTGTGATGGACTGAAGAAGTTGGTTTAAAAATGCAAGCACAATGGTGAAAATATGTCCATTTCTATTTTCATGAGATGCTTTTTAAGACTGTATTTTTCCGTACACAGGAATGTAGTGTTAGGCACAGCTCCACCTCAGATTTAATAACTTCATAAAAAGGTTATATATTTCTCATCAGAGTGTTTTCATTCCTGACAATCTTATTTATACATTTTAAATAAATTAAGATGAACTTCTCCCCCCTTCAAAAACATTCTGTTAAAATACACTGCAAGAAGTAGACATTTGCATGACAATAGCAAATAAACACCTCCTGGGATTCTGAATACTTATTGAACTATTTCAACTGCACATTTGTTTTTTAGCCCAGATTCAGTAAAGTTCAAGGGTATCCAAGTATGAAATAGCTTGTGGAGAAATTCACATTGGTTTCTTAATTTAATTTACTTGTAGAAAGAGGCTACATAGTTGAAAAAATAGATTATCTTTGGCAATTTTGGTTCAAATACAGACCTTCAGAATAGAATTTGGGTGATGTTGTTTCATAACATTACCTGAAGTATGGTACAGCATGCACTGTAACTTTGTGTGGCAAACTATACCTTTAATATTGATACTGGCTCTGAATAGGTCTAAAAGTACCTGAAAAGTGACTTCATCAAGGTGACTTATTCTTCTTCAGTACATTAGCTTTATACTCATAAATTAATTATATGAACAGTAATTTATAAGGGTGAATGTATTTATAAAGTATTGCAAAGCTAGTCCATGCTTGAGGGGAAGGACCAAACAGTTCCTGACTTGCAGATCATTAATAAATGGAATAAATAAACATAGAAGGTACAACTGGGAATTCCACCCTTCCTCCCCCTTGGACAACAACAATGACTGCAGGATACTAAGTAAACATAACAAATGCAAATTTGGGCCACAAATCTTCATTGCTGGTTATATTACACATGACAAAAAGGACAGCCTAGTTCCAGATCCCAGGTTAATTTTACAGAGGCAATACTTACAGGAAAAAGTAATTTACTGGACCAAATCCTTCCCCTTTTTTCCTTTGTCCTTCCTTACACAAAACTTCCATCAAAGCCAAGAGATAATTTGCCTTCTCTTGTGAGAAAGGACATCAAGGGCTGACACATTTGTATTCCTTAATGAACACAGCTATCACAGAATATCTTACTCATTTAGGAATAGTTGTGCTTTCCTTGTTCAATAGCTCAAACTATTGCATTCTGAAGAGCATCATTATTTTCTGTCATGTCATAGCTTAATTTGTGCAGCTATTAAAGGGTATGGTGGGATACACATTTGCTCCTTTGTCCAAACTGCTTCTTACCACGCAGGAGCTGAAATAGGTTCTTTTCAATACTAGAACACATCCTCTACTACCTTGCACAAACGAGGACGAGAAGTTTTATAGCTTGACTTCTTGTCTCCAGTTATCTCCAAAGCACAAATTAGCACAGTTTAGCTGCTGAGCTAAGAAAGCAAACTGTAGTGAGCACAGATGAGTAGCAGAACTTCCTTCTCCAAATGTTAGAGAAAGGAAGGAATGGAGTTATAATTTCCATGTCAGGCTGCCACAGAGGAGCACATGGGGCTGTACTGCTTGTACTGGACACATCATGCAGAAAGAATCTAAACCTGTGTGATTATCAGGTCAGTGGTTTTTCAAACTCATGAACCATAATTAGAAATATTTTATGATTTCTAGCAAGCACTGTTTGAGTTTGGCTTTCTCATTTTTAATTGCCTAAGATGAAATGTGTAAGAGTCAGTGATAGTTATAAATCTCCATGAAAAATTAAGCATAAAAATAATGAAAAGTTTGTTACATAAATTAAGTAGCAATTAATGCTTTCTCTTTCTGTTTGGAAGATAGGATATTAAAATAATGTTGTTAAATTTCCTACTGTGAACATAATTCCCTGATTCTTTTTTACAACACATTATCATAATGTCAATAAAAGACTAAAACTAACAAATAGAAAAAAACTTGCCTGATGTAAACGCAACATAGAAGGTTATAAAGTTGTCTTTTATGATGGCTATACAATATCATTTTAAGATCTAATAGCAAGTTGATTCAAAGGGTAAGACTTACAAAGTCATTAAAGCAAGTAGAAAATTGCCTTCTACCATAGTCACCCAGTCTTTTTAAATCAAAGAGTTTTATTGTTGTTGGTGATGTTTGCATTTGCAGGAGGTAATTAGGGAATGAGTTAGACATCACACTCAGAGCCCTCAAGCTTGTCAATAAGAACCATAAACTTTTCTTGGGGAAAAAAAAAAAAAAAGTCAGTTTAAAAGGCAAATTGCAGAGAATGGAGGGCAACAGGATCATAACATTTTGGATCAGTTCGACCTCTACTGTGTCTGTCCACAATATGGAAAAGCACATAAAATAACCTATGCTTCCATGAAAACTTTATTATTGCACTCGCCAAACAGAACAAAACGTGGAGGTTTTAGAATAGGTGGTGATAGTAGACAGTTGAAGGAGGAGGTAGATGATGGCTACTTGTTCTCTTCCTCTGCATCGTGCTGGCAAGCTGAATAGGGAAAGGTGTAATTCTACCCCCTTCATCACAGCGGGGGTCACTTGTCCACTGTGGTACAGGGAACTCTGATTAGACACGCTTTTCCCTGGAAGTCAATAGCTCTGCTCTGGTACAACGGAATCCAGCCCCGAAGGCACGATCCAGGCTTTTGTTGTTATCTCTTATTTGAAGGGGCTAGTTGACCCAGTTGGTTAACACATTAGGTTTTCAATTTTATAGCCTTAAGTCATGGAAGACCTATTCCTAGGTTTTGGCTATTTCTCCATGGCAGAAAGTAAAATAGGCAGTCTGTGCCCACCAACCACAAATACAGTTATGCCAAACAACTGTGTCCTGAACTTTATGGCTAATTAGCTGTTGAAGCTATGCCCAAGAAATAAGTTCTGTTGCCCATGGGAAGAAGTGTGTAGCCATTATTAATGTCCCAGCTCATATCTCTCAGTAGGTCTTATGAGCAGTGTTACTTTAAAGAGACTAAATGTACAACAGGGAATTAAATATTATAGTACCCCTTTCACTGACTGAAATATTGTAAACTTGTTACACTGAGGCCAGGATTGGTGTCAATGTACTTTGTGTGAAAAGTGCAATAGAAGCATTAGTATTTGACAGCCCTGGTTGAAATAAGTGAAATTAATGGAGCTCTTTTCATATACGACAAGGCCATGGCACCCCTTTCATGCTGCTTACAGACAGAGAAAAGTCAATACTTTTTTATTACTTGATGCTGACCTACATTCTGCACTACAAGTGCCAGGCCCACTAATTGGTTTCAGTTGTGAGAAAAGTTTGCCCCAAAGAAACACTGGAGCAGATAAATCAATCTTTTTTAGGGTAGCTTAGTGGGTTTTGAGCACTTGAAATGACATTTGTGTTGTATTGACAGAATGGGTTGTTACACTCATTTTGTCATGTCAGAAGGCCCTGTACTAGTTGGAAGTATTGTTAACCAGTATTGATAAATTTGTTGAGAATAAAAGTTAGCTGGATCAACGTTTTACTTGTCTAACAGCTTGCTGCTTCTGGTTTACTTTGTTGTTAGAGACCTCCGTGGCTATTAATAGGTCAGGAGGCTTACTATGACAGCTCAATTTAAAACTCTAATTTTACTACTGCAAGCATTAGTATCATAGGGAGCACTTAAATATGACCATTCAGTGTTAAACAGATGGGGTTGTGGACAATGACACTTGGCAGTACTGCCTGGTTTTCAAATGAGGTGTGCACATGAGGTGTCTCCCTTCTTTGTGGGAAAGCAAGATTGCTCAGTGGGCTCACTACTACACTAGAAATGTAACTACTGCATGAATGTTTATGCAGAATTTTCCACTGCTCTAAAGTCTTGATGTTTACCTGTGTATATTAATTTCAAAGTAAAGGGACTTGTTTCCTGATTTTAGTATATGGTAGCATGAAGATGGAATTATGATTCCAGCAACTGTGCTCACTTTTCAGTTATTCTTTCTGCCACTGATTCTTAACATAAGTTACCTAAGGAGTAGATTTTCTCTGTAGAGAACAGAAGAGACCTGTAGGTCTCTATAGGAGCAATAGATAGAATTCCAACACTACAAAAGAGTTTTTCTGACATCCAAGCTTTTCATGGATTGGTTTACTTTTTACACAGTACATGGTTGACATAATGCAATTATACAGTGTCTTTAGTATTTTTAGATTGACTCAGAAGAGGACTCGGTGGTCTGAATCCCTGGTATAGAGGGAATACTTTACATAACAGAGAATACTTTTCATTATACAATTTATCTTTGAAATCTCTGCACATGTTACTTCTCCTAACCTGTGAAGGAAATCTACTTTTGTACAGCCTAAAGCAACTTTAATCTCCATTTACACGACCAAATCAAATTTTGTCATTACAGAGAAAGACTGTGCTATGCTGTAAATCAGGTATCATGAGTTTATTGTATGCTTATTGTTCCAAGTTTATCACATGCTTAACAGCTTCATAATTATTATGGACTTGAGAGATTTGCTATACAAAATTACCTGAAGTGTGTAAGCAGGAATCTGTGCGCAGATATGCTACTGCTGTTTGTTTATTCTTGCTTTGGTCTGAAGCAGCTGACTTTCTACTTCATTAAATTTCCAAGAAGATATTCAATTGTAATTCCTATCTCATTCCAAACTGCATTTTTATATTATAGGACATTACACAGTACTCTGAAAATTGTTCAGAAAGAAACAGTGTTAGTGCAAATATATCTCTAGAATATCATGGAAGGCATTTTCAAAGACTTTCAAGCTGATATGTAGGTCTACAAGGTCTTACTCATTTGCCAGTGTTTGTGTGTGGTCTGTATTTATGTATGTCTGCATTTTCAGATGAAAAATGTCTTTAGAATTTGCTTTAATAACATTCCAAAGATAAACTGTGACCATTTGATAAGTCTAATCTACGACATCACGGTGTCCTGATTCAGACAAATCTTTGAAGATTTGTCACCTTTTCTGACTCCATTGTTTTGAACTGATCAGCACACGACAGTCGAGTAGTCAAGTGTATTAAAAGGGTCCATAGGCCTTGTTAAGCTCTGTCAGTTGAACTTGAGTCACTCACAGTTTACTAGAGTGAAAGGAGTCAAACCTTGACAAGTTTAAAAAGGAAGTGTTATAATAACTTAATTTGGGAATTTAAAAATAGACCTCAGTCCTGAGAACTACATGTCTCTGGTGCTGAGAATATGCCGAGTTGCAAGGGACCCACAAGAATCAATGAGTACAACTCCTGGCCCTGCACAGGACCATCCCCAAGAATCACACCACGTGCGTGAGAATATTGTCCAAACACTTCTTGAACTCTCTCAGGCTTTGTGCTGTGACCACCTCCCTGGGGACCCTGTTCCAGCTTCCAACTACCCACTGGGGTAACAACTTTTTTCTAATATCCCTAAACCTCCCCTGACACAACTTCAGGCCATTCTCTTGGGTCCTGTCACTGGTCACCTGAGAGAAGAGATAAGTGTCTGCCCCTCCTCTTCCCCTCATCAGGAAGTTGTAGACTGGGATGAGGTCTCCCCTCAGTCTCCTCCAAACTGAACAGACCAAGTGACCTCAACTGCTCCTCATACGGCTTCCCCTCAAGGCCCTTCACCATCTCTGCTGCCCTCCTTTGGACACTCTCTAATAGCTTAATATCTTTCTTACACTGTGGTGCCCAAAACTGCCACAATATTCAAGGTGAGGCCACACCAGTGCAGAGCAGAGCAGGACAATCCCCTCCCTCGACCAGCTGGCAATGCTGTGCCTGATGCCCCCCAGGACACAGTTGGCCTTCCTGGCTGCCAGGGCACTGCTGACTCATATTCAACTTCCCATTGACCAGCACCCCCAGGTCCCTTTCCAATGCACTGCTTTCCAGCATCTCATTCCCCAGTCTGTCCATATATTCATGGTTGCCCCATCCCAGGAGCAGAATCCGGCACTTTCCCTTGTTGAACTTCATATGTCTGGTGATTGCCCAGTCCTCTAATTTGTCAAGGTGTCTCTGCAGGACCTCCCTGCCTTCAAGGGAGTCAAGAGCTCCTCTGAGTTTTGTGTCATCTGCAAACTTGATTAGTGTCCCTTCCAGACCTTCATCCAAGTAATTTGTGAAGATGTTGAAGAGCACAGGACCTAAGATGGAGCACCACAGAACCCCACTAGTGACAAGTTGCATGGTTTAAGAATGCACTGTGGAAAAATTCCGTAAAGCTCAGTTCCATGTTTCTGTGATCCTGAGACTGCAAAACCATGGGGTCAGTCTCACCAATATGCATGAATTCATATTTGTAAGCTTATTATTTCCAACTACCAACAATGAGGGACTGACAGGGAAAATAATTTTGAAGAAGCCTGTTTTTCTCCACTCACAACCTTTGTTCTTCAAAAGGATTATGTACATAACTTGGTACCTTCTGTGCTATGTCACAACCAGATTAAATTCAGGATGATCCTGGCAGCCTACCAGAATCAATGAGCAGTGCTTCACGGTGCTTCACTGCACATTTTGAACTGTCATTTCACCATCAAAATAGATAGATGTGAGGACCTGGCTTCCAGTTCTTTTCCCTTTATGAAACAGTGTCATAGACTGTCTTCAATGCTGTGAGGTAGGTCTTGCAAGGCCAGGTGGTATTTTCAGGCCTTACTTTATCTCATTGTTGAAACCTGATTAAAATCTGTATCTACAAATACAGAACCATCAGATTATTTTCCTAAAAAGATATTTATTTTTTATATACATACGGTGCAGCACTTATCTAGTATATAGTCTAAACTTCTTTAATTAATCTAAAGCCAGCAATACTTTTATTTATCCATCAGATTCTGTAATATTTTCTAAATGTGGTCAAACATAACTGCTGTCATCATAATAGGAGCCAGTTGTTTAAATGCTCAGTTGTGAGTATCTAGTGAAATAGTTTTAAATAACAAGATAAACAGTACAGCTGCCAAACCAAAGTAATCTTACACTGAGGGGGCGTGTGGCACAGAAAATTTCCTCTTTGTCATTTTGATTTGAGTTTGAAGCTGGACCTGGGCTTAGTTCCAGCTCAAAAACACTATTCACTTCAAAGGCTTCTAAATCGTCCCAAGGAGCTAATTTTGGCAGCCAATTGTTTTTGTTTGGTCAGGCATCCTAATAGCAAAAGCCGTCTGCTCCAGCAAATGAAGATTTCTTCAATGCTCAGGCTTACCATTCCTGATTTTATCCTGATATGGGGAGTGCACACATTTTACTGGTTTCCCTGTCTCACCCCAAGTTCACCACTTGTTAAACTGTTCACCATTTTTTAAACTGTACCTAACTGTCCTGCATGTAAATTCAAAATATACTTACTTTTTTAAAAATAGAGGATCCTATATTCTGCTCTGAATTACTGATTAATCCTAAATTATTGCTGGATTATCTGCTTGCTTTCTCAGCCACCAGTGAATAGTTTGTATGTTTTTTCCATTCCCATGAATAGTATTAATCTGGTTAATTTACTGAATTAAATATAACTAGCTTCACTTTAGAAGTAAACCATTTGCAGTTGTGTTGGAGATACTATAATACTTTTTATAATAATTATAGGGACAACTTTTCCTTCAGTAAGAAGGTGCTTGTGATGCCGAAAATACCCTGACAAATAAAATACTGTACCATTCTTAAAGCTTAATATGAAAATGTGCAAATAGGCTGTTTCTGTTGGGGAAGAAATTGGTCCAAGCCATAGAGAAACATTAAAAAGTAAATCTTGTGAATCATTTAAGAATGGGACAGTACTCACTTTCACACCACACAGGGAGTATTTAATTTTGAATGTGTATGTCTACTTTGCTATTTTAAGATTTTTGCACCAGAATTTTGGAGGAATCATACCAAACAAATTTAAGTATGAGATGTAAGAAATTATATGGTCACAGTTTGGCAACATGCAATGCAGATGAAATGCAGGTGGGCCCTGTCTGTGTTTGCATGAAGCTTACCAGAAGTCAGAATTGCTCTGTTTATGGAGATGCAGCTGAACAGTGATCTGTGAAGTAGCTAAATCCAAATTATCCAGGGAATGATAATTCTGCTTCATGTAATTTAAAAAAAAAAACCAAAAACCCACGAGTTTTTATTCTCTTTTTAAGAGAAAATTAAACCTTTCAAATTGGGAAATGCATTGAAAAGGTAAAAATTTTGGCTTTCATTCACACATGGCCTCAGATACGAAGATGGTGCAAGATGGTGCAATTCCATGCACTTTTGCAGAGCATTATGTTGACAATAGAAAACAGTAGGAAGTGTTCAGACCAGCTTCTTAAAAATGTATCATCAGATCCTGGAAAGCTGAGAGTTCCATCTGTGGCATGTTACTTTCTGAAAGGAAAAACAATTTTAATGCAAACCAAGTATTTTCTATTGTTATGTTATTCTCAGTATATCACGGTCAAGAAAATAATTTTATTAAGAATGCATTAAACCCTTGATCTTAAATACCATGGACTTGCTAATCATTCACCATGGGCATTTATTAGTAAGTAGCAAAATCAAAATATCAGTTAGAATACTTAGTTTATTTTACTTTGTTGTTTGTTGGCTGAATTGACATTGTACTCCTAAGGCACAGGGTCACTTGCATTTCTCTTATTCAATTTAGATTTGTAAGCATTTGCATTTTGAAAAATTGAATGTAATAGCCATGAACTTTGCCTAGAAAAAAGAGGTGTTCAGGAGTCACCTGCTTGTATTTTTTTCTACCAGGACTCCTAATCAATGTGTTGCCACTAATACATATTTTATATATATTTATTTTTTTTTTACCATTTCATATGGAGCTGGTTTAATATCCATATTTTAATGTTAGCCAAGGTAGAAAAGTTAAAATATAGCATGGTTATCTTGCTGTCTTTAACCTGCCTGGTTGCCAGGGAGGATAATACACTTTTGAATACCATGATTTGCAAAAGACTATAAAATCTAGTTTTTAGAGAAGGAAATTTTTACAGTGCTTATAGTTGCTGAGAGTTTGAAATACATATTTGCATTCAATTAAATAAATTCTTGTGCTCTTCTTCAAAGTAATATTCATACACCTTCACAAATTACTTGGATGCAGGTTTGGCAGGGATACTAATCAAGTTTGCAGATGACGCAAGACTCAGAGGAGCTCTTGACTCCCTTGAAGAAAGGGAGGCCCTGCAGAGACACCTTGACAAATTAGAGGACTGGGCCATTATGAAGTTGAAGAAAGGGGAGTGCTGGATTCTGCTCCTGGGATGGGGCAACCACAAATGTACAGACAGACTGGGGAATGAGATGCTGGAAAGCAGAGCATTGGAAAGGGACCTGGGTGTCCTGGTTGATGGGAAGTTGAATATGAGTCAGCAGTGCCCTGGCAACCAGGAAGGCCAACTGTGTCCTGGGGGCATCAGGCAAAGCATTGCCAGCTGGTCGAGGGAGGGGATTGTCCTGCTCTGCTCTGCACTGGTGTGGCCTCACCTTGAATATTGTGGCAGGTTTGGGCACCATTGTGTAAGGAAGATATTAAGCTATTAGAGAGTGTCCAAAGGAGGGCAGCAGAGATGGTGAAGGGCCTTGAGGGGAAGCCATATGAGGAGGGGCTGAGGCCACTTGATCTGTTCAGTCTGGAGAAGACGAGAATGAGGGGACTAGGGGAGACCTCATCCCAGTCTACAACTTCCTGATGAGGGGAAGAGGAGGGGCAGACACTGATCTCTTCTCTCAGGTGACCAGCAACAGGACCCAAGGGAATGGCCTGAAGTTGTGTCAGGGGAGATTTAGGCTGGATATTAGAAAAAGGTTTTTTCCCCACAGGGTAGTTGGGAGTTGGAACAGGGTCCCCAGGGAGGTGGTCACAGCACAAAGCCTGAGAGAGTTCAAGAAGTGTTTGGACAATATTCTCACGCACATGGTGTGACTCTTGGGGATGATCCTATGCAGGGCCAGGAGTTGTACTCAATGATCCTTGTGGGTCCTTTCCAACTTGGCATATTCTCTCAGTCTGTGATAATGTACAAATCTGTGTTTCGTATTTGTTGTTTTCCATAATTTGAATTCTAACTCATATAATGAAATGTATCTAGAAGACGGTGTACTCTAAAATACCCTAAAGAAAGTTAAAACCATTTAAACCAAACTTAACATTTTTTTGTCTCTCTTATTTCTTTAGGACTTTCGAACAGTGGTACCATCTATTTTACTCTTCGAAAAGTTTGGAAAAACTTACTCCAACGCTGGGCAAATACTGTAATTGTCCTGGAAACTACACAAGACACATGGAAAGTAATCAATAAATGTATATCAGCAAATGCACAGCAGCATGTTGACTGAATGTCACATAAAGGAGTCTTCCTGTGATGTCTACTATGTCTGAAGTAACATTAATTGATTTTGCTTGATCTTTAGGCAATATGGCTTCCAAGATTTATAAAAAAAAAAAAATTGTGTTTTTTAGAAACATATTAGCTTAAGAAAATAATTTCTGAAAATGCTATATTTTATTTAATATAAATAATTTAGGATACAAAACCAGAGTCATCAAGTAAAATATTTGGAATCACATTACAGATTTGTAAATGAGTTTAAAAAAAGAAGAAAGTTTACAATTTACAGGTTTTTTTCCCTCATAACTATAAATGCATCTGCTTCATCATTATTCATAATTTTCAGTGTTGTTAGGCATCCTTTTTGGCTACGAATCCATGTCTTCAGAAGTGCAGGATAGGCATTTACATGGTAGATAAGATACTCTTTTAAATCCTTTTAGCACTTCTGTGGGTGATAGAACTTTAGTGTTGAAAAACTAAAGTTGTGACCATATCTATGCCTTATTATTAGATCAGTTTTCTATATCTGCCTAATTTTCTTTATCACTACCTGTGTATTTACTCCTAGTACTGTGTTAAGTGAGGCCATAATCATGTGATGCTTGGCAAGAAGAACACATCTGATGACACAAAACTGATACCTCTTTGCTCTGTTCACTAGCAAGCAATCCTGTAAAATAGTGAGTATCCTCCAAGCCCATCCACTTCAAAAGACTCAAGGAATTCAGCATTATGAGAAGACCTCAGCATATCTAAAGAGCAAATCAGAAGCTAATTCTTAAAATTATGTGAGTGAGTTTATACAGGAGTTTTATTCGCTTTTCATATCATTTGACTATATTTGAATCAAATTTATCTGTCTATTGTACTCTTTTTATTACTGAATTTTGTTATGTGATTCTTCTGTGCCCTACAACTGTGCAGAAAACCTTGAAGAGATGTCTGTTTGTGTGAATACTTTCTGAACTGGGTCTAGTGAAAGGCGTCCCTGCCCATGACCAGGGGGCTTGGAAACGGATGAACTTAGGGTCCCTTCCAACCCAAACCACTCTATGATTCTGTGAACTAGGAGTTACAAATTTCCCTTCTGTAGTTTTTCAGCTATCAGGCTGTGAAAAAGTTTTACTGCTATCACGCGCTGCAGTAAAAGCCCTTTCAATTCCATTCCAGTAGGTTGTGAGTGTAGGCACTGGACTGTACTGGTGCTACTTTTTGAAGTCTGTTATTTTCAAGCTTTAAGAAGTTTATTCTGCGTGGCAATGAGAATTAACTCTGGGAAGCAAAAAGCAGCCACCTCAGTGGCTGATAAGATTTAATCTGATCCAATGTCTCAGAGTGCTTTTGTTGTTCCTGGAAGGGATTGAACATGAGACACTTGTGCAAAACTGTTGATGAATAAAGATGGCACAGTTATTTTTATATGTGAGAGCTATCTATTTGATTGCTTCAGCTTTAAGGTAGTTCATCACAGTAATTCACCCTGTGTTGCCTCTTTAACTTCATACCACAGTTTCCCATCAGTCCGATTAGAAATGGCAATACCTTTATCAGATTAATCTTTCTTTCTCTTCCTTCCTTTCAGTATCTCTGACCCCAGGACAAAACAAAACCTACCTTACAACCTGTACTGCACTGGCAGCAGTGCTCATAGCTGAGGGTCCAGAGCACAGATGGAGGTTAAACCCAACACTTCTAATTGTAATTGTTTGATATGTACACACCTTTCCTCCTCTTATGAAAAAAACCTCAAACTTTTCTGTTTCTAAGCAGATAGCTGCTTGCCAGAAACCTTCTTACACAAAAATGGGTCTGATTATTTTATTAGATAAATAAACATCCACAAAATTAATAGAGTAACAAATATATTACCTGTGAGGTTTGGGGTTTGGGCTTTTTTTGCCAATTGAATGTCATAGGGAATCCAATTATTTTCTTTATCTGGAGTTCAAACAGAATTTATGTCATTTATGAGCATGTAGCATCCAAACTATTTCGTGTGGCCACACTCCAATCCAAGAATCCTTTTATTTCTCATTAAGTGCATGCAGCCCTTATTCAGTACATTTACACTAACCATTTAATAATTATTCTAGAGGGACCTTTACCAACTCTTTTATTATGTAGAGACTTTTTATTATTTTTATTGCTCTCATAAATAGCATATAAACATATGAAAAGAGAAGTAGCTTGAAAATGTTTTTAAATATAAAAACATATTCATCTCAGAAACTTTAGCTGGATTTTGACTGACTTCTTTACTTTTAACTCCCAACCAAATGCTGCTAAATCCAGGAACCTTTGTGAGCGTGGACTTGAGAACCTGCCTCTACATTTTTTCTGTATATGGTGAGGCTGATAGAGAAAACTCCCAATATTAAAAGGAACAGCTAAGAATAATTTAAGAACCTAGTCTTGGGAAACCTGCAGTTTGTTGGACTCTTTCGATCACAAAAGCAGCTCAGAATTAATTAGATTATAACGCAGAACACACCAGTAGGTTTTTGTTAAGTGGAGGAATTGGGCATCATGGACAATTCAAAAAGTAGTTTGAAAGTGAATGTTAGCAACTCTGCAGTGTATAGGAAAGGAGATAAAAGATACATTTTAGTCCTGGGGTGGATCTAATTTCTGTGACCCGGGAATAGAAGACCACTTCCATTTGGTAACCCTCTGTGGCAAGAAGCAAGTGAATGTGTGTGTCTGGCGAAGAACATTTTGTTTTGCTGTTTTGCTTAAATCAAAATGTTTGCATTTAGCAAACTTACAGCTTTTATCTAAAGCCAGTTAAAGCTAAAATTTTGATATTTTAATGAACTACAATAATATAGTGAAGAAGACAATAAAAACTTTGATGATGTCATTACATAACCAGCTCTCTATCAGTATAAAGACTGATTGTGTTCACCTTTCTGATTGATATAGTTTACCACATCAGTTTTAACTATCAAATTGCTTTTTCTAATATATTTGACTAATGCGTTTTTAATATTTTATTTACTCTAAGTTTTCCTCATTAGCAAAATTGTTGGTTTATAACATTGTAATACCAAATTATGTGTACTTCAGAGAAGGTTTTTCTGTTTTATAGGAGATGTTAAAATCCATTCTCACGGTACAAAATCTTAACACACAAAATGGGTGTAGATAGGGGCACCAGGAAATGAGTACTCTGACAATTTGTTAGGGACTCCTGGATCTTGGTGAGTCTACAAGACATGTAGCCTCTTAGACATTTAGGAAAATTCTCACAGCAGTGTCTGAAAATCAAAACGAATCACTGTGATGATAGGGAAATAGACAAATGTAAGAAACTCTATATTAGTCTTCAGAAAAAGAAGCGTAATTACTCTAATTGTCCCACTGAATGTATTTCAATCCTGGTTACTGTTTTCTGCAATAACAAAATATGGTCTTCAGCATGCAGCAATACAAAAATAAGTGTGTTCCTTGATTTTCAGCTGCAGATACAGAAGTAGTTTTTGTAACTTGAACTGATTTAGTCCCCTGTGTACAGAGGAGTAAAAAATAATGTTGGCCTTTTTCATACTGCATGGCTGAAGAGGCTTAACAATACCTTTAGGAAGCAGCACATCCTGGGAGGAACTCATCATACCAGCTCACTGACAAAGTATCTCTGATATGTCACTTAGATATTTTTGTCTAACATACAAAAAGCCTGGAATGTAATACTTTGTTGTCCACTTATATCTGAGCGATTTGTGTAGGTCATGGATCTTGAGAGAGTCAAATAATAATAATGTTATTTTTTACTATATCAGATGCACTGGCCTACATACCAGGTGCTAAAGGTTCAAAGCCTCTTTGTACCTCTTTGCTAATGACCAATGATTTTTGGATTTAACCACCAGTGGAAATGGCAGCACTCATAGACAGGTACAGGCAGAGCCATTAAAAGGGAACACCTATGTGCTAAAAGTTCCTCACAACTCACATCACGAGACGTTTCAGGGATATGAGGAAGTGTCTGGTAACATCTTTTCTTGCCAAACCTACGTGCTGTTACTCAGCAGATTAAGGATCTTTCAGTGTTGCTGCTCAATAGCCTTGTTTGCCTGCTACATGGCTAATGTAAACACAGAAAAATCTCTTAATTTAGATAATTTAAGAACTGCCTTCTGGGTTGATCCAAGATGTTCTCAACACTTGTCAGAGACAACATTTAGCTTGCAATGCCCTCTAGAGGCAGATTTGCCTTAGTAGAGGTGACCACAGATACACTTCAGTGTTCTGGTCCAGTACTGGAGCTTTCAAGAAACAGGGTTTTTTAAAATTATTTTTTAGTTTTACTTTTTGTTTGTTTGTTTTACTTTTTTTTTTTTCTTTTCAAATAAGCCAGACTTCACATTTGTATAGGAGCAGAGGTCTGGAATTACTAGGCGTTCTGCAACTGATGCAGGTGCCTCATTCTGGACTTGTACAGAAGGTGCTTCCAGGTGAGATGGGGCCATATTTAAACTGCAGAGCAAAATGCTGATGCTTGCAAACAATAATGGATTTTTACTTACAAATACTTTACGTTGAATAAGGCACTGAACACATAAAAATTAAAAATATTTCTAACAGCTTACTGTTATTCCGAAGGATGTGTTTGCAACACGCCTTCTATAAATCTGCAGTCTTCAGTTTAATAAATTCAGAAGTTCTGCACAGTCAAGTTTGTTAGAAAGATGAGGATCTCTGTCTTTTACTGGCAGCCGTGGGCTCCTATACTCAGAACGGCAGAGACTGAAAAAGACATGATGAGCATAATTTCTTAGTATCAAAATCTGTGTTATCCCATATTAAAACAGAAACTCCACAACCACAAAGGAGTCACCTCCATGTAATCAGAAAGAGAATTTGAGCCTTGAAGCTTTTATGTGTCTTAACTTCATTCATAAAAGATTTTGGGAGGTGAATTTTCTTTCACTAGTTGACAAAGGTTTCTGGTAGGCCTAGAAAAATGTCAGCAAAGAAGCTCGGGCTATGCTGGATTGGCTTCATATTCTTCCATCTTTTAATAGTTCAGCTCATTAATGAGGAAATCATCTGGCTGCTGGCACAATCAGATGTAGTCACTTATCAGTACATTGAGTTCAGTTTATAGTACTCCGATTCATATTCATGATCAGAGGATGCAGTGGAGCAATTCATTAGTGCACTGCTGCATTAAGCAATCACTGCCAAAATGTGACATATTGAGAGTTTGCATTAAACTGCTTCCTTTGAGAATCTTTGAGTAAAGAAATTCCTAAGTGCAGAAATCTGTTGAGATAAATCACTCGGCCACTTCAAGAAAAACATTGAGGTTCCATGTATGTGACATTTAGTTTAAAAAAAATCCATTCACTGGTGCTATTGTATGTGACATGATCACATCCTTAAATTTAGATTATTTTAACAGCTATAACGTGTAAACTAGATTAGAATTATGCTGAACTGAACCCTCTTTCTTACTCTTAATTTTTTTATGCAGTCTAATGAAAGTTAACTTGTTTTTTGTTTTGTTTATGTTTTCAAGATATTCAACTATGTCAAAAACCCAACCTTCTACAGTCTGTATGTCTCCTCATGATACAAGTAAGGGGCCCTTGCAATTGCAGTCTGGACATGCTCATCTCACAATGACTCTGTTTTTAGGAATGGACAGTGCTTATAAATTTGAGAAAGATGCATCCTGTGTGCTGTTGTGAGAAGGTGAGGCCAGGGTTAGTTACCTTCTCACTTTTTCTCTTTAAAGCATGGTGTAGTGGTGACTGCTTGTCCACATGTTCATTTGATTTTACCAGATCATTTTCTACTGTCAACCATTCTTCAACTTTATCATCTCTTCTTCAGATTTGTAAAAATCGGAGCTACTCAGTGGTAGGTCTTGTAGAAAAAAGGAGTAGAACTGTAAATCTGTGATCACTCATATATAAGCAAAATAGGTGCTAGTCTTCCTTTGAATTGGCCCCTAATGTAGCTTCTATCCCTTGAGTAGGATTATTCTTGGTTTTCTCATTGGTATTTTGACCAAAATCCGGGCCAATGAATCACTGGTAAGAGGAGAAAATATGCATTGTATGTAAAAAACCATGAAACAGGCTGCCTATACTTTATGTTTTTGCAGCAATACTGATCTCACTCATGCCTCGTAGTTTTGAATCAGAAGGCTTAGACACTGACCAAAGAGCTGCCGACATGGGTCTCTCCTTACTTCTGAAGGCATTTGCTGGCTTTGTTTTTCCTGTTTTCCAAAGCGTGTCAGAGAGGTGAGATTCCTGTGTACCTGCTAGGAATAGTTCACCCTCCTGGATTTGTTTCTGTGCTTGATCTCTGCTCTTATCCTCCCATGGGAACCATTTCCCCGGCATCATAGGATACCTCTACTTTGTGCTAATAATGGCATAAAAAAAACATGGTGGAAATTAGTTAAAGATCAGTTGGGAATAAAAAGCTCCAATCTTTAAGATACTAGTGTCCTTAAGATTTCCTTCCCTCTTAAGCTCCTGTATCTCCTCTACCACAAAGTGTTGCCATCTGCAGATGAGGCAAGAATTGGTTTGCTCTAGACAACAGAACAAATAGAGTACTCTGAAGCAGTCTGCGTGGCTCTTAAACAACACCTAAACATTTATTTCAAACAGAAGGGTCTTTCTGACTTCTTCATACTCCCTTGAGCACACCTTTGGCAGTGCCATAAATATGAACATAATGTAACTGTTGGTCTGACTGAACAGCTTAAATCTTAATCCCATTTAGAATATATCAACATATCTAATAATAGTTCTATTTTCTAAAATTTAAATTAATCCCAAATCCTCCAGAGTCCAGATGATTACTTGAATTATCCATATTGCTAGGCTCTGTTTCCAAAGTCTTTTACAATCGATATGATCAGTTATAACTCCCGTGAAGTACATAATTGTTCCAGTGTTAAAGTAGATACGGAAGAGCAGGGAAATATATGAAATATATCAAATATATGAAAACTTGTCGAGATCTCTGCTCATCACATTTTTGCAGGGGGTCTGTTGTAGGGATAGACTTTATTATGATTTCACAAGAGGGTTCGTATGCCTTATTCGGAACAGAGCCCCTTCTGTGCTGCTATTGGTGCAAAAATCTGAAGGAAACAGAAATTAATTAATTAAAAATGGAAAAGACAGTACAAGTTTGAGAACCCCGACAAACAAGCAAAGAAAGGAGTGACTGGAAGAACCATAGAAACAATCTTCCTCATGAAATCAGTCAGTGACGTATACTGCAAATAGTGGGAACATGTTATCCAGGCTTTAAGCAGGAAAAAGGAAGAGAAAGAACTATTCTGAGCAAGGATGTGAGTCACCGAGTGCCTTATGCAAACCAGTAATGGCAATCACTCCTAATCTATGGTGTAGTGACTCAAAGCCAGATTTCTGTGGTACAGAATGAACTGGAAACTCACTGCTGGCCCTGAGAACTCAGGAATTCTGACTGAGACCACTCCTCATGCAGATGCCTGGTACCACAGCTCCTGCAACTTGTTAGGACGTCACTTGTAGTCTAATGACAGTTGAAGAGGATGACCATGACAGACAGCTGTGTCTGTAAGCATCGAGAGAGAGCTTATGTCTGACCTAGTTCTGGAAATGATTAACACATGATGTAGCTCTTATTCATTTCTATTCATGGTCATATATCTCACAGCTGTTGCTGAACACCAAGAATCGAGAAAGGTTTTTGATGACTCTGTACTTTACAAATGCATAGTCAAACGGTGAGATATGACCATTTACAATGACAAGATATGTTTCTTGTTAAAAAATAAGAATACTTACTCCTGTTCCTCTGAATTTTTTATTTCTGTTTAAGCACCAACACATTCTAGAAACATGAGAACAGTGATGGTGTATTTAATTTCTCATAAAATCTATCAATCTGCTTATTTAATTCCTCGCAGCTACTATGTGCTGAGATGAAATCACCCATGTTTTAACAATAATATGTAATAATCATCTTTCAGATGCTTGAAAGATTTCTATGTGTACATATCCTTTTTTAACATTACCTTTTTATGGTGAATACTGCATGATTGCTCCTCCAGGATAATCATACCTAAAAGGACAAGGTACTTCTGCTGCATCAATATTTAGACCACTTACATCTCTCTCATGATAGGAAAGAAAAAAATCATGGATCTGTGGCTGACTGGGAACTATCAGTGCTGCAGTAGTTCCACACGCATGCACTTAGCGATTTGTGGCTTTGTTAGGGATGGTGTGGGGGTAGGTGATTTGATGCTCAGTAGCAATCTGGTAGATGACCACATCTGGACTGGGAGAGTATTTTCACTGGCTGAAAATGTTTCTGGCAGATTTAGTTTTCTACACTGAAGAAGGCAAAGAGACACATTGTGCAAATGTAGCTCTTTTTGTGGGTGGTTTTTAGAAACTTTGAATAAGGGCAGGTATGTGTGAGAATTCGAACACTAACAATTTGCTTGAGTTCACAGAGTATTACAATGTTTGCAACTCTCTCCAAAAATATTCTCTTCTGGGATCCTCAGCAGTGATGAGTGTAAAATCTGGCTCTTTTGAGCATCTTTATTTCTGTCTCCTATAATTTTCTTCCACTTGTTTGGCTCTTTGTTGATAATGATTGCTCCAAATATCAGCAGATTTTGACAGTACATGCTAATCTCTCACTGGTCTTTGCTTCCACTCTGCACACATCTCACTGATATAAACAAACTTGTACAGGTGATCAGATGCAAAAGATTTTCATTGCTCTTCTAGTTGAAGGTGTTCAGATTGGAAAAATGTGTTCTTACATCAGAACTTCTTTTTTTGTTTAAAAAGCAGATAAAATATTGGCAAAGAAAGTACAGGGATTTTTTACAAAGCTGATTGTCTTAACATGGATGAAAAAAATTGTTCTGATAATTTAAAAATCTAGAAAAAAATTGGAACTTGTATTTCAGTCTTGTAAATATTTGCTAAGTGTTATATATTTGTTATGCATAGATTTTTCTCAAAGTCCAGAAGCTAGCCAGAACTAAAAATTGTTTTAAAAACTGAGTTTATGTTCATTTGGGAAGAAAACAATGTCTGTGCTAATGATTCTCGAGAATTCTTCTTTCTGGGGAATCTCAGATTCTATTATAAATATGAAGAGCTCATATAAACAGCTGAAGTTTAAAAGTCTCAGATTTTCTCCTCTTTATCTGTACATAAAGATAGATTGAGAGAAGATTCACCTTGAAAAAGTCAGTACAAACCTTATGCTGAGCTTGAGAACTATAAGGCTGCCCCAGTTTTTTCACTGATAAAAGGAGCCTGGCCATACTGTTTTCTCAAAATATGTTGATAAACTGTCTCTTCACAGCAAGAACACATTTAGCTGATACATCTGTTAGTCAGATTGTCACATAGAATTAGCAAATCAATTCAAATATTAAGTATTTTATTGTTATCTAGAAGTAAGAAGCAAGGACTAGGGGGATCGGTCTTGGCATCTTCTATGCAGAAATTTTAAGTTAATAATCTTAGAAACAACTGAGTCATATTCTCTGACAAGAGAAAACTAATTAAAGAGGACAAAAGGACTTTGGAAGTACTCAAAATTTTATAAATAGAAAAGATGGCTTTACAAGAGAAATTTAAAATTCACAGAAATACTCTCCTGATCGTGTCCAACAGGTTCCTGAGAAGTCAATGACAGTGGTTTAAGAATATTTGTCCTAATCCAAATCCAAACATGACTGGGGTGTAAGAGGACTCCACAAGTAACTGAAAAGCAAAATGAAAAGGAGCAGTTTGAAATAGCATTCAGGGGACACCAGTGCACTGACAAAATAGGATTATGGCAACCTGTCATGGTTTAACCCCAGCCAGAAACTGAGCACCACGCAGCCGCTCACTCACTCCCTCACCAGCAGGATCAAGGACAGAAGTGGAAGGGTAAAAGCTGGAAAACTCATTGGGAGTGGGACTGTGGGCACTAAGCTGTAGGAGGAAATAAAATGGCAGCTGAGAAGGGAAGTAAGTCAGAAGAGTGATGGGGCTAACCCTGGTCAGGGTCCTGGCTGTGGGCCTAACCCTGGGCTGCCTTGGTTTACTGAGGCTATTCAGAAACCCTTTGCTACCACTTGCTATGAAACTCTCCTGGGACCTCAGAGATAGGAGATGTGTGTTTCACAGCTCTCTGTCATAATATTTTGATGGGGTCCTGAAAGTGTTTGCAGAATTGGACATTCTTACACTTTGTAATTTTTGACAGAGCTGAATTTATGCAAGTATACCTGAAAAACAACATTATAGAAAGAGAAAAGTTATTTCTGTACTATCAACTGGAATCAGAAGCTGAAAATATTTTATTCATCCTTGTGATCATAGTGACACCCCTTCTGATAATGAAGCCTCCTTGTATTTGCTACTCAGCGATGGATTCTAAGACAGATACCCTCTATACTTTTAAGTGTCAAAGAAAATAATCTTGTTGGTTTTTATCCAAAATATAAAATACGTTGGTGTTATTTGGTGCCCAAATAATCCAGATCTTTACTTAGGGACCTGAAGTGGAATCTATCAGAAAAGAGTTATATATGGAGCAGAGGAAATTTTTACGTGGATCTCTGTTTGTTTCATTGAAAAACTGTAGCAGGGAGCCTCAAGAAAAGATCTAGTCTTCCCTTGGTCACAATTTAGACCTTTTCCCAAAGGAAAAAAAAAAAAAAAAAGAACAGGCACAAAAAGTAGTGATGCATGTCTGATATTGATGGAAAGCAAGTTTGTACCTCATCCATTGAAAACATTGATCAAGGCCACTTCGCTCTTTTTCAATGATGGCCCCATAAATCTGCCAGTATCAATGAAAGTCACTGTTATCTACTCGAGGTTCTTGGCTTCGCTAAGGAAGCTAAGTTATAGCTAATGGTTCTTTGCCTCCAGGAGCCAAATTGTCATTCCCCTTTCAATACTCTTCTGCTTCTTGTTTTGGTTTTTGGTTGGTTGGTTGGTTTGGGGTTTTGTTTGGTTTTTTTTGTTTGGTTGGTTTGTTTTGTTTTGTGGGTTTTTTTGCTTGCTTGGTTGTGTTTTTCTGTAAACTGCACATGAAGAAAACCAGGACACACTAAAAGAGAGGAAGAAATTCTGCATATCTGTGGTAATTTTTAGTGAAGTGGTTTAAATGTTCAAAAGCTCTTCTCTCTCTCAGTCTAGAAGGATGAGAATCCAACAGGATGTGGCATTTTTCTGTGCATACAGTCTATAGATTATGGAAAACTAATGTAAATGGAAAAGTTGTGGAAAAGTGATATTCCTGTTACGTATCATGTACGTGTCTGTGGTTCAATATCAGATCAGAAATAGGATTTTAATTCAACAGCAATGAAGCCTTACAAGTTTTTCTGATCAAAAGGCTATGGAAATTGTTCTCTTGCTCCTGATCTTCACCCAATAATGAACAGAAATCTAGGACTGACCCAAAACTTCATAGGGACAGTAAATCACAGGATCTTTTCAATGTCACCCAACCCAAAGAACAGGGAAAAGGGATGGAACCTGAAATATTAAAATAGGCATCTGTTGCCAATTATGTGATTGGGTGTAACTCTCCTATAACTGCTTTATGTATTCTTTAAGTAATAGGATGAGCACAGAGTCTAGAGGAAGGGTGTGCTATGACTGGAACAGAACCCAAACTGCAGATTTCAACCACAAGGTCACTCCAAATACAGAGTAAGGAAAGAAAATTGGGAAATCTAGTCCTATGGATACATGGTCATTTTAAAAAGTCACCTTACAACCACAGCTGAGGAAGCATTGCCACTACCAGAATTCCCCCTAGCAAAACATACTGTACTTTGTTTAGTAAACTAAGGCATTTAACTATTTAACAAGGTCAGGAAGGTGCCAGAAACAATACGTGGGTGCTAAAGAGACATGAACAAATGAACAAACAGGTGGGATCAGGCTCAAACTAGCTCACAAACTGTATTTAAATATATGAGCTTGATCTGCACTGCCATCCTGCCTCCCAGTAGCACAGTTCCACAACTCCCAATATGTCAGGGACTTCTCAGCAGTACCCAGGATAGGCTGAAGAGTCTTTCTTGGGAACCCATGTGATTAAAAAGCAGGGAGTACTATTTCAACATTTTATGCTACATATACTTAAGATTGAGGTATATCCTCAGTGGAGGACTTAACTCACACAATGGGAAGCAATAAATAACGCTTCTCCAAAGAGATGTTGAGAACATTTTGAAAAGGAATTTTACTAATTTTTTTCCTCAAGAATATCAGAGATTCTCTAGGCAGATCTGACTGTACCTCAGCAATCTTTGCAATGAAATCCCTCCTTAGCCTTGCCCCAACACACATTCCTGTGTAATATGTACACGAATCTCAGAAACAGATGGAGTATGCTTTACCCAGTATCTAATCCTAGTGAGGTAGAGAGGCCAGATGGTCTCACTTTCCAAATGAAAACTTTCAGAGACTCTTTAAACTAAGCAAAGATTTTATTAACATTGATGGCTAGATATAGTGTAATACACAGAGAAGATTAATTAGAAACCCTAATTAAATGTAACAGTGTAAAAGAACCAGAGCATTATTTGGCACCAAACAGCCTTTTAAGATTCTTGTTGGAACCTGGACTCCTCAGCATGGCAGAGCTGCAAAGCGAACAACAGAAAATTGGAAACAATGAGATTTTCTAAAAGGTGCCAAACTCAATTCTACATACAATCATTTTGTGTATTTTTCTATAGAATCATAAGAAAGAGGGCTGAAAGGAACCTTTAGAGGTCGTCTAGTTCATCCCCCTACCCCAAGGCAAGATCAACTATACCTAAATCATTCCTGACAGATATTTGTCTAACCTGTTCTTATAACGCTCCAATCATGGAGATTCCCAAACATCCCTAGGCAATCTATCCCGGTGTTTAACTATCCTTATTGTTTGAAAGTTTTTCCTAATGCTTACCTCTGAATCACAACTGCTCCAGTTTAAGCTTGCTATTTTTTGTTCTATAGACCAAGGACGTGGAAAAAAGTTTATTCCTTTTTTTTTTTTTTTTTTTTTAACCAGGGGCCTTTTACAAATGGAAGGATGACTCCTTTCCTTCCCTGCTTTTTTTTTTTTTTTTTTTTT